>JAZGUH010000610.1:0-515714 GCA_037893225.1 Hippasteria phrygiana | reverse complement strand
TAATCAAAGACTGCCAGACCAAAGTCAAGTGCAAGAAGTGTGACAGTAAGTCGCATGCTTCGTTCATGCATCCCCCCACCAAGTCAAATGGCTGGGAGCCAGACGAGAAACCTAAAGAGGAACCAGAGGAGAAGAGCGGATACACACCTGAAGCTAACACTAAATGTACAAGGTACATGTCATGTGTTATGGCACGCTCCTGCTCCAAGATAGTGCTCGTCAATGTGTACCATCAGAGCGCGCCATCTGTTTTCATCCAAGCTTATGCCGTCCTCGACGACCAGTCAAATGCATGCCTCGGAGATCCCAAGCTTTTCGAAGCACTCAATCTCCACGGTCCATCCCACGACTATGAACTGTCAACCTGCGGAGGCCGGCAAATCCTCACTAAAGGAAGGCGAGCACAAGGGCTAGTCATGGAGTCCTTAAATGGCCACAAAGAGCGCCTGCCCACAGTTCTAGAAAATGAGAACATCCCAGGTGATAGAGATGAGATCCCGTCCCCAGACCTCTGCAAGAACTTCCCCCACCTGAACCCGATCGCCGACATGATTCCCGGCCCAAGGGACGAAGTAGATATCCTCTTACTCATCGGTAGGAGCTGTCCGGAACCCCTCAAAGTCCGAGAGTCAAGAAACGGACCCAAAGACACTCCCTGGGCACAGCGCACGAATATGGGGTGGACTGTGTCTGGCCGTATGTGTATGAGCAGCGTCAAGAACAGAGAACACGTCTCGGCCAGCCGGACAGTCCTGATGCAGATGGCCTCTCTTCTGCCTTGCTCGGACACTAACGATGATCAACCGGACTACCGTGGGGCTTGCGAAAACCACATCAACACAAAGGATGTAGTTGGTGGTTGCCGAGGTGCATGTTCGGGCATCTACGCCGAGACACGCAATGATAACAACAAGGCCCCATCGATTGAGGACCAACGTTTCATCAAAATTATGACGGACAACGTCCACACGAACGCCAAGGGAAATCTTGAATTTCCGCTACCCTTCAAGGAAACTCCGACCCATCTCCCAAACAACCGGTTCCAAGCCGAGGCCCGACTGAACAACCTCCTCCGGACTCTCATCCGCAAACCAGAGTTGATGAATGAATATCGAGCCTTTATGGGTAAGATACTCGACAAGAAACATGCGACCCCTGTACCAGTCGACGAGCCCCCTGCTCCAAGTGGAACTGTGTGGTACTTACCTCACTTCCCAGTGCGACATCCAAAGAAGACAGGCATCAGAGTTGTCTTTGATTCAAGCGCCGAATTCAGTGGCATTTCGCTGAACAAAGCCTTACTACAAGGGCCAGACCAGATGAATAGCTTGCTTGGCATACTCCTGCGGTTCAGGGTCGGCCAAGTTGCAGTCATGGGAGATGTAGAACAAATGTTTCACAACTTTCATGTGAACCCTGAACATCGTGACTACCTCCGCTTTCTCTGGTTCCAAAATAACGACCCCGAGAAGCCCATTGTCGACCACCGGATGAATGTCCACCTCTTTGGGAATGTTTCATCACCAGCAATTGCAACACTCGGCATCAGAATGGTTGTGAAGGAAGGCAAATCCACCTGTGACGATGATGTGTCAGAGTTTGTCTGCCGCGACTTTTATGTCGACGACGGGCTAACTTCTCAACCAGACCCAGATGCAGCTGTCAGCCTTATACAACGAACCCGAGACGCCCTCGCAAGCAAGAAATTGCGATTTCACAAGATCGTCTCGAACAGTAAAGATGTGATGAATAGACTACCCGAAGAGGCAAAAGCAAAAGATGTACAACACCTTGACTTCGATCGTGACAGACTTCCCATCCAGCGATCACTTGGAGCACATTGGTCCCTTGAGCGGGACGCTTTCACTTTCATGGTGAACCTACCAGAGAAACCATTCTCTCGACGAGGAGTGCTCTCAATTGCCAGTTCCATCTTCGACCCCCTAGGCTTTGTGATGCCAGTAACCATCGAAGGGAAACTCATCCTTCGTGAACTAATGACAGAGATGAAAAAGGAGACGAATACCCCAAAAGACATGTGGGATAGACCACTTCCAGAAAGCTGCCTACCTAGATGGAACCGCTGGCGTGATTCTCTGTACGACCTACAGAATGTCTGTATCCAGAGATGCTACAAACCACCAAACTTCGGCGAAGTAAAAAGAAGGGAAGTCCACATCTTCTGTGATGCAAGCCAACTCGCCATAGGAGCAGTGGCTTATCTGAGGCTGCTGAACGAACATAGCCAGCCTCACGTGTCCCTGTTGCTAGCTAAGGCAAGGGTCACCCCTTTGCATGCTGTCTCCATTCCCCGCTTGGAACTCTGCGCAGCTGTCCTTGCCACGACACTGTCACAGACAGTAGATACCGAATTGCGAGACCGACTGGCCATTGACGGCACCACATTCTACTCAGACAGTAAGGTGGTCTTGGGCTATATAGCCAACGAATCCAGACGCTTTCACATCTACGTGGCCAACAGAGTTCACAAGATCCATACGGCTTCCAACCCTGACCAGTGGCGTCATGTTCCAACAGATCAAAACCCTGCAGACCTCGCCTCACGATCTGTTCCAGCAGGAGAGCTGAATGGCACACGCTGGTTTCATGGACCAGACTTCTTATGGCACTCGGACCCCCCTCCTACTGAAGTAGCAACTGCGGATGCTGCCGGACAAACACTCGATGAAAACGACCCCGACGTACGCAAGCAGGTCACTGCACTCGCAACAAACATTGGGGAAGAAACCAGTGACCAAAGAACTCCGGATGTCGAACCTTCCCTTGGCTGTGACCGATTCTCCAGATTCTCCAGTTGGCACTCCCTTCGACGGGCTTTTGGTTCCCTAATTCAAAGGGTCCAAGTCTTCAAAGCAGCAAGGGATGAAACCACAGCATCCGACCCCAACGAAAGATCGAAGGAGTTGTCAACGCTTACCGTTTCACAACTACAACAAGCAGAAAAGGCTATCCTCAAGGTAGTCCAGAATCGTTCCTTCAGAGAGGAAATGCAGACGCTGAAGAAGGCGCAAAATGATCCCAACCTAACCATCAGTAGGAAAAGCCCACTTCTGAAGTTGAGCCCCTTTCTTGACAGTGATGGAATCATCAGAGTAGGAGGAAGACTCAAGCGCTCCGATATGGACTTAGCAACTCGCCATCCGATCGTCCTTCCAAAGGATAGCCATGTCTCCAAGCTGTTGGCAGAACACTTTCATCGCCAGGTGCAACACCAAGGCCGACAGTTGACGCTGGGGGCTATAAGATCGGCAGGCCTGTGGATAACCGGATCCCACAACCTTGTCAGAAGCATCATCAACCGATGTATCACCTGCAGAAAGCTGAGAGGAAGGCCGCTGACCCAGGTCATGGCTGATCTGCCAGAGGACAGAGTTACAGCAACACCGCCTTTCACCAACGTCGGCATGCATGGATGTCTTTGGGCCATGGACAGTCGTCACCAGAAAGACAAGGGGCGGAACCTCCGATTCCAAAAGATGGGCTGTCCTCTTCACATGCCTCTACAGTAGGGCTATCCATGTGGAGGTCATTGAGTCAATGGATACCTCAGCATTTATATCTGCCTACCGCAGATTTGTGGCCGTAAGGGGACCAGTATCCAAACTGAGGTGTGACCGGGGCACAAACTTTGTCGGTGCGAAGAACGAGCTAGACGAGGCCTTTAATGAGATAGATCGTAAACAGGTGGCATCCTACCTAACATCACAACAGTGCCAGTGGGTATTTAACCCTCCCCACGCTTCGCATTTCGGTGGCGTTTGGGAACGTCAGATCGGCACAGTCAGACGTGTCCTCGATGCGATGTTTCTACAACTCGGAAAACACCAGTTGACACACGAGGTACTCGTTACATTCATGGCCGAGGCTTGCGCTGTAGTCAATTCTCGTCCATTGGATACCATCTCGTCGGACGCTGATGACCCCCAAGCCATCAGTCCCTCCATGTTGTTGACCCTCAAGCCCAGGCAACTCCAGCCACTTCCCGGCAACTTTGTCAAGGAAGATCTGTACGGACGCAGACGCTGGCGTCGCGTGCAGTACCTTGCAGATCAATTTTGGATCCGCTGGAAGAAAGAGTACATCCAGAGCCTACAACCCAGACGGAAGTGGCCTGTCGTACACCCGGACATCAGCAACGGAGATGTTGTCCTCCTACGTGACAAGGAACTCCCAAGGTGCCAGTGGCCTCTTGCCCGTGTCACCGAGGTCCACCTGAGCGGAGATGGAAGAGCTCGGAAGGCGGATGGCACCATCTGCAGTGGAGGAACCCGACGGACCTACCTGAGGCCGATTTCAGAGCTCATACTTATCGAGAAGGCACCCGCCTCAGACTAAAGAAACTATAGGACTTGGACTGTATCAGTCTCCTACTTCCATGTTTACACTTTATGTACTCTAGTTGTTTTGTAAAAATCCTTTAGGTATTTTTAGGCTGGGAGTGTCACGGCCGTCGTCGCTTACCCGGAGAGACCCTTGAGGGCGCTGTTCAGATTTAGGAGTCCAGCTGATCTCATGAGCGGCATCATCTAGGAATCCATTTTACTCACACATTTTCTGTGAATTGTCTCAGATATCCCAGTTATTCGCCCTACTTCAGTCATTGTGTCATTCTAGCAGGTCACCTTAGTCATTTCTAGATACACAAAGTCCCACAGTCATGTAAGTTTATCAGTATTTCTTCGTTATTTTCAAGATAATTCTGCCGACTCGCTATTTTCCATGTGCGTAGATTTACTGCATTCTCTATTAGTTATTGGACTTAAATTCACCTAGATCCCCCTCAGGTAGCTTTCGGGTTAAATGTGCCATCACATTTCCTTGATATCATTATAATGTTCAGTGCTCAACACCCGGTAGTTTGTAGATAATTAGACTTCCGTGCATTTCGGTAGTTACTGTAAGTGAGCAATACCTGTATTTTAGTCTAAAGCAGGTCTCCCTACCCTTACCTGGTAGAGCGATCCCTGTATTTAGGGTTTATGCTTATTTTACATAAACTGCTCTTTATAAAGTGATTTGAGTGTTTGTAAGAGTGTTTTTACAAATCTTTACACTTTAAACATTGCTCAAAGTATTATATAAGTTTTTGTGTACTCCTTTTACAGTTCACCGTGGAATAAAGTTCATTTGGAAACCGCAGCCCTGACCTCCGGCCATATCATGCTTTGTTCTTCGGTTGACACACTCTGGTTGAAACTAGGCTAATGTTTCCCTGAAGCTACGCCTTTGCAGACGCCAGAACATTCCTTATGACCTGATTTTCATAAAGTTAATGTCTTTTGAATTATGCGTAAATTGTTCAATAACGTATTACAGTCAAACCCTGATAATAGGAGCACTGTTAATACAGCATCCTGCTTATAACAAGGAAAAAAATAGGTCCTGAGTCTTTGTTTTTCCATTACTGATAATACAAGGTACCTGTTATAACAAGGTAAATTGTAAAGTCCCAAGGACCTTGTTATAAAGGTGTTCGACTGTATCAGGAAAAGTTTTAAATTGCATTGTTCGGCTAAAGCTACCGCCCCTTCCCCATACAAGTATGCCTGAATGTTACTTACTAGTACTGAATGAAAGTCTTTATATCTTGTTAATTAAGAAATTATATTAGTTGAGATGCCTGGCTTAAAATTTTAATAAAGCTATTAAATAAGTGAGATAACAGAATATAACTTTTATCAACCCGATAGCAATTTTGAAATTACAAGAGAACATTTGTTTAGGGCCGGATTATCCAGTAGGCACTGTGCATTGGGCCTACGAAAAATTAGGAGGTCTAAGAAAATTGGAGTGCCTATAAAAAATTAGAGGGCCTCGAAAATGCCGCAGTATGCCATATACTGGCGCATGCAAGAAAAGTTTTAAAATGTTTTTGGTGTCGCCTTCTGAGTTTTCAATTTTAGGAAAAGCTTGAAGCTGACCCCTGGCTGCAAACCTTAATATGTGTGTACATAAATGTACATGTACATTGTGTAAGGCCCAGTGCCTTTCAGCGTTATGAAATTGGTGTTGATGTGCCTCGGACGGAGGGTCTACGGAACACTTAATCCGGCCCTGCAGTTGGGAAATTTCTCTCCTCCCACAGCGTATTATCTTTCATGCATATGCTATCAAGTGGATGTTTTTGAATTTTTGAACAAATTGTATTTCAAAACATTTAATAAGAAATGTCATTATCATCCTTTTCAAATGGCAACCAAATGTTTTTGAGGGCTGCTTGGTCAATACAAATGCTTTTGAAAACATGGAGTAATGATTGGAGGATACTGGACATTAGGGGAGCATATGACATACATGTAGTATCCCCAGAAGAATGTTTGGCTCTTCCTTGATTGAAATAATCTCAACAAGCAGTGCAAATGAAAGTAATCTTTCAAATTGGAAAAAAACTCCAGAATCTATCTAATGATGAACTTTCACTGGGTTTTTTCAAGGTTTTGTTTCACTGCTGTCAATATAAAAATGGTTGACGTGTATAACTACATTGTATTAATTGGGACCAAGACCAGCTTTGTGACTCTTGAAGACTTGGCATTAAGGACACAGACTCGTCCATGACAAAACACCAAACTTGCGACTTAGTTTGTTTCCAACCAAATTTAACCTTATAAAAACTCTAACGATCTTGGCATTAAATGTAGTATACACGATTGTCTTTTGCTGTAATTTTCAGAAATAAGAGGAATTTGGCGGTTAGTATTTTATAGCATGCTCGCAAATACTGTATCACTGACCTGTTTAAAGTTTTGTGTGCACTGATGGTCGGAAAAACCGTAGTCTGCGTAGAGAAAAATTCCTTTTAAGTGTAAGATCTATTGATCGAGATTGAGGAACAAATGTCGGCATACGACGCACTTACTTCGTGGCTGTTGTGACTTCTGTATAAGTGACCTTTGGCCTTTATTCCTGAACTTTCCATGCTAAAGTATGGGGCGCCTTAGGTAACAAAATTAGTGCAATGAATACTACATCCCTTTCCACCTTGGATAAAATCTATGCACATGTGAAATGGAAACTTGGTATTATTTGAACTGATGATTGAATAAAAATTCGTAGTTGTCTGAGTGCACTTATTTCGAGGTTTCTAGAGTATGCCTGATGTTCAAAACATCTGTTACAGGTCGTGTATCTATCAGCCATTTTACACTTAGAACAAAAGAAAATAAACTGAGTACACTTTACAATTTTCTCAACTAGATGGTACAAAACATGCAAGTTTCTATTCTACAGTCTTTAACTGGTAAAGTCTTTGAGGCGAACAGGCGGACGGCGATTTCTTGGAGGGATTCTACGTGGTGCTGGTGCATGAACCGGTGTGTGTGTGGTGATGGGCACATCGTCAATGTCAGACTCTTCAGAATCGTGCTGGGGGTGTTTTGGTTTGGATTCGTTTGAATCGGGAGATGTTGCGCGTGACTGTGTGGTAGCCGTGCTTAGCTGTGACCATAGATCCCTTTGTGGCAGCGACTTTGTAGGGGTGTCTGTGGTAGGGGGTTTGGTATTTGGCGACCAATCCATCGCGTCGTACAAGTACGGTATCACCGACGTTGATGTCTTTGGGGTGAGCATGTTCCCTTTTGTCGGCGTACTGTTTCATGGCCGCTTTCTTGCGTGTGTCACGGGATCGCATGGCTTTGGCCCAAGACTTCTGGGGAGTTTCAGGGAGACGGGTGCGGAGCGGCCTACCGAATAGGAGTGTGGCAGGTGCTACTCCAGTCGTGGCATGCGGTGTTGCGCGGTAGTTTCTCAAGAACTTATAAAGCCCTTGCTTCCATGGCATTCCATCAGCAATCGCGGTGCGATAAGTCTTTTTCAGTGTTTTCATGAAGCGTTACACCTCCCCATTGGCGCGGGGCCAACGTGGGGTAACTTTTCGGTGATGAAACCCCAGGTAGCCTGCGAAGGATGAAAACTCTGTACTGTTGAACGGTGGTCCGTTGTCTGTACGGACTACATTCGGTATGCCGAATGTGGCGAAGATGCAGTTTGGGAATCACCGAACGGGCTGAGGTGGAGGTGACGATCTCGACTGCTGGGAAGCGGCTATAGTCGTCGATGACAACTAGAAGATGTTCCCCTGTTGGAAGGTCACAAAAGTCAACGCTTACTTCCAACCAAGGGCTGTCTGTGAGTGGAGACATTGTTAGAGGAACTCTTGTGTCATCAGGTGTGGTCAGCTGGCATGAAAGGCAATCGCGAACTGTTGTTTCTACGAGGGTGTCCATGCCAGGAAACCATACTTTCTCGCGAAGCAACTGTTTAGTCTTTGTCATGCCCTGGTGTCCCTCATGGGCTATGTCGATGATCTGTTGTACTAGTGCCTGTGGAATTACGATGCGATTTCCACGAAGCAACAGATCATGACTGGTTGTGACTGTGAGCTCATTGCGCACCTTGTATAGGCTCTTTAGCGTGGTACGAGTCTGTTGGTTCTGGGGGTGCTTGAGGAGCGTGTCCCAGCTGTTAGTGGTGTGTGCGTCAATGACAGACTGAAGAACCGGATCTTCTTGAGTGGCGGTGCGGATTGTGTCAAGAGTGACTGACTTGGGTACAGCGTTCTCTGATATGAAGCTGAAATGCTCTTCCGCAAGGCGTTGTTCTCTGCTAGTCATCCGAGGATGCTCATTGGGGTGTCTCGACATAGTCTGCAGGGTTCAGCTTGCCCTGCTGATACTCTACGGTGAAGCTGTACTCTTGCAACTTGGGTAGCCAGAGTTCGATCCGTGTCGGTGCTTGACTGTGCTGGTTGTTGAACACCGAGACCAATGGTTTGTGGTCCGTGATGACGACGAAGTTACTGCCATAGACGTAGAGGAGGAAGTGAAATATCGCCCATGTGATAGCCAGTGCTTCTCGTTCTGTTTGAGAGTATCGCTGTTCGACAGGCGTTAGTGACCTGCTCGCGAGAGCAACTATCAACAGTTCATCCCTGTCATTGCGCTGGGCGAGGATACCAGCTAGGCCAACTGGGCTGGCATCAACTACGAGTTCAGTTTTCTTGCTGGGGTCGTAGTATGCCATTGTACAACAATGTGCGACGCGTTCGCGAATTTGGTGGAGCGCTAGCTGGTGTTCGGGTCCCCATGTCCAGGTTGTATCTTTCTTTGTCAACTCGCGCAGGGGTGCCGAGATGGTGGCAAGATCAGGAATGAACCGGCTACAGTACGTTACCAGTCCAAGGAAGCTGCGTACTTCACTTGCGTTGGTGGGGTCCGGAACATTTTGCATGGCATCTACTTTCTTCTTGTCGGGGGAGATGCCATGGGAGCTGAAGACATGACCAAAGTACACAACGCTTGATTTGCCGAAGCGACACTTGTCTTTGTTCAGAGTCAGGTTACACTCACGAAGGCGTTGCAGACAGGCTACAAGGCGTGTGTCGTGCGTCGTGCTCTTGTTGAGTACGGCCAAACACCAAGATGTCGTCGCTTATGTTGAGAGTTCCTTCTAGGCCGCGGAGCATAGAGGAGATGGCATTCTGGAACACTTCGGCTGCGGAACAAACACCGAAGTTTAGACGCTTGTAACGGAACAGGCCTTTGTGTGTGGAAAACACAGTCAGATGCCGGGACTCGGGGGCCAGTTCCAATTGATGATAACCTGCGTTTAGGTCTAGTTTGCTGAAGACTGTGGATCCATTGACCTGGGCAAGTATGTCGTCAATGGTGGGTGTGATGTGACGTTCGCGCTTGATGGCTTTGTTTACGTTTCGCGTATCAATGCACATGCGAATCTCACCTGGTCGATTAGGCTTTTCGACCACGCGGATGGGTGAAACCCACGGAGTTGGGTCATTGCAGACAGGCTCAATGATGTCGAGGTGAAGCAGTTTTTGCAGTTCGTTCTCGACTTTCTTTCTGACATGGAACGGGATACGACGATGAGGCAACGCGATTGGTTGGGCAGTCTTGTCCTCGTGCAGCTTGCACTGAATGTTTTTCAACTTGCCGATGCCAGTGAACCGATCTGCGTACTGGTCAAACAGTTTCTGGTGATCGTCGGGTTGGAGATTGTCAGGTTGCAGATTGTATGCCACTTGGATGATGTTAAGAGCAGACGCTGTTTGGAAGCTGATCAGAGTGTCTCCAGTTGCTTTAGTGACAAAGAAGGTAGAGTTCACTCGTGTGGCTTTGTAGGCAATGGTGGTATCGAATGTGCCTACAATCTCCAAGGGTGTTGAACTGCCATATGCAAAAACTTTCGTTGCAAAGTCTTTACACAGTGGCGGGGCAGACGACAGTTTGTTGTACACAGGGTTGCAAAGTCTGCGACAGTCTCATTTTGCGACTGTTTGGCCTCACGAAAAACGAAACGCTCGTATTCGATGTTCTTACGGGGTTCAAAATACTTGGTGAGTGCATCTTTCCCAGATTCATAGGTTGATCCCGTTTCTGGTAAAGTTTCAAAGATATCCATCACTTCAGGCCCGGCATAATGCACAAGGAGTGCCCGCTGTTGTTTGTCATCGGTAACATTGAAGGCAACGAACACATTTTCCAGTCTGTTGACATATTTCCGCCACCGTACGCCGGTGGAGGAGGGCTCTGCATGAGGCTGAAAGGCTGGAAAGGGCGGCAGGTTTGTTTGCTCACGACAATGCAACAGTACGTACGTTATGTGTATACAATACGCTATGTGTATAACGATAGCGTCTCAACGTG
Source organism: Hippasteria phrygiana (assembly GCA_037893225.1). NCBI lineage: Eukaryota > Metazoa > Echinodermata > Asteroidea > Valvatida > Goniasteridae > Hippasteria > Hippasteria phrygiana. Next base: position 505,032 of record JAZGUH010000610.1, on the reverse strand, counting down.
TGACGTGGTTTAACTCACTCTGATTTTGACGAAAGTTCCCACGCAAAAATGCACTGTTTACGGTCAAATGGCAGATTAAAAACCTCTTCAGGATGTTTCTGGGTTTCCAAACGTTGGGAAGAATCCCGTTCTCGTCGCCAATTGTAAGATCTATTGATCGAGATTGAGGAACAAATGTCGGCATACGACGCACTTACTTCGTGGCTGTTGTGACTTCTGTATAAGTGACCTTTGGCTGGACATTCCTGAACTTTCCATGCTAAGTATGGGGCGCCTTAGGTAACAAAATTAGTGCAATGAATACTACAGGGGGGGGGGGATTCCCGGTGCAACCCTATGCCAAGTACCCCCACCAAAAAAGCAAAAAAGATTCCCTTTTTTCCTTCCCCGACCAAAAATGGGTTAAAATCATACTTTCCCCCACAAAAGACACTCAACAGACCACATAAAGCTGGTGCCCCAATGAGATGCTGATGCCCCCCCCCCCCCCCCCCCAGACCAATGATCGCAAATACCACCTGGTTGAGACGTCACAATTGTTACAATACAACTCACAAGGGATTGTGGGAAGGAAACATGCGCAAAAATTGCTCCTGTTTCCTTCTCACAATTCCTTGTGAACATTTAGTCCGAGTAACTTGGACCCTCTATCGCCTTTTTAACATTTGGACATGATCTGGCGATAGTGGGTCCAAGTAAGTCTGCAGTGGTCGTGTGGTGATTTCGAAAATATGTCTGAAATCCCTACAAAAACAGCCGATTTCAACTCTTAAAACGACCATCTAAATACTAGACACGCCACCTGCGGAACAAGTGGAGTTCCATGATTAAGATGGAGGTATACTAAGGTTCACTTACCATCCGGATAAAAAGTGAAATTTACCGTTCAGTTCGCAGAGACCCGTAAGACATGTCTTTTCGCTGCAATGGAGTTCAAATCGTGACCCCTCGACCTTATGACGTCAACCCTGTGCGGGCTCACGCACGCATGCGCGACTAGTCTTGGTTCAAGACGTTACTGTCTGATACTTTTCATCAACAGAGGGCGCAATTTACAGGCTGTCACCGGCAGGCGTGCTTGCGATCAATCACGGATGTACAGTAACGTCTTGGATATTCTTACTTTTGAGGGCGGGACCCGACTATGGAAATCGTGGCTAAACATGCATTATTCATATCACGTGACTTGGATGACCTCCATGGTTTGACCGATTGCCCCAATTATGCAAAATGCGCCTGCGGTCGATGCGACGTGTAATATAATACCGTTTGAAAAAAAACGTGGATGTACTGTGTGCAAAAGCCACAATGTACATGTATGTACAATGTACATATCCACATATGAACACTGTGGATACATGTATAGTGTACGTATACGTACTTGAACTTCAAGTTTGAATAACTTGGAGTTTCTGATCTTTCTTGCTACGTCCCAGATAATGACAATTTACCTGCAGGTGTGCACTTTAATCTGGGATGTTAATTAAATGTGAATGAATAAATGCAGAATAGTCAAATTTTAAAACTATTTTTGATCAAAGATTGATTTTTGCCAGTCTTGTTTAATTACATGTACAAACATGTGGTGCCATTTTTTGCAGCCAGCCATGGACAGGCCCAGTATTGTATTAGATATTTCAGTCCAGTTGCATTCACAATAAATTTACAGGTCGGTCTCCGGTCAACTTTTGACTGAAAAACGTTTTTACTTACTTTGTCTTCAAGGTGGAGCTTAAATTCATCATTGTCTTAATTACTTATATTTCTCCCAATAAAAAATTCCTCCACTAAATACATTACATTCCTACATGTGTATAGTAATCCATGTATACTAATATTTAAAAAAGTGAACATGAAGAAGAGAAGTCTGAAATAGCAAGCCCAGCAAACCACTTAAATGCAGTGGATTTAAAATAGAAGTAGATGGTTAACTTCACTCATATATTTTAATTCTTGAGGTAAACATAATTTTTCACTGGATAAAATGTATTTCTGTAAATATTTTAAACCATTATTGTAAAGTTACATTTATGTTAACATATACTTTTGAAGGTTAGAACTGTCACAGAGTTCATCAGAAATATGAAACACACCATTTGTTACATCTCTTTTTTCATGTATTTTCAATTTCCATCCTGAAAAATTAAATTGGCAGATGTACCGGTCATTTACCACTCAGTGTAAAAAATTTGTTTAAGTTTAAGTTTATCACCTCACATGTTTATACAACAGTGTTCTAGCTCATACAGTGTACATGCACAATATATAATGTACATGTCTCGGGTAATACGTTCTCATAAATTGTTACCTTCACTCAAGCGCGCCTCCATGATTTGACTATGACATGTGTGGAGACCGGAAAAAGGGGGGGGGGGGGGGTTATCATGACATTTCCAAAACCAACCAACTGAAAATTTCGAAGGGGGGGGGGGGGGGATTCGACACTACGCTGTTTATTACACATGTATTAATTATGGTCCATACACAAACCCAAATTTAACCCTCTTTCCGACAATTCTACTGTAATTTCCATGTGAAATCTATAATTACCTCCTGGTCTATTTTTTTTTTTCTTCTGCCTGGTTTTATTGTCTAGTGGTGATCTTGTCATAAAGTGTGTGTGGGTGGAGATATATTCCCCATCCCCACAACCCCGAAATCTATGTTTTTGCCTTCACTTATCAACACTTCTTGTCGACAATTGTTTGGGGATTATATTTAACTATAAAAGTTGGGTTATTATACGCTGTATGTATCACCATTTGTTAATCCTTTCTGATATGTTTTCCTTTGTATATAATTGTTGTTAAAACAAAATAATAATAATTGAAACTGATCAATTATGACTGTAATGAAATCAATTGTGATGTAGTTCTTTTAACCAATATATGTACACCGACTACTGCATGTATTTTTTCTATTACATGTGGACATTTGGAAATGTGGAATAGTAAGCACGTAAACACACTGGCTGACATCAAAGGTTATAATTCTAAATTTACATTCGGTAGTATTAAAATATACCTCACATGTTCACTCATGATCCTCATTTTTTAATGTTGAAGAAGATTAAAAATACTTTCCTCACTTGTCTGTGACAAGTGTCGCACAAATATTTCGTATAGGCCTACGTACACTTATTTGATGTCTAAATAAACTTCAGCTGCACTACAGAAATCAGCTGCACTGCAGATACTTCGCGGATTTTAACGACACGTACGTCGTGCCTACACGTCAACTTAAAAAATATTTCCCACAGACATGACAGACTGGGTCACGCGGATCGCGCAATACTTCATCCAAAACAACGGTCGACGCGTCGGGGCCCGGGCGCGGTGAACTTCAAATTTCCAGACAACACAACTCACACATACACAAAAAACCGCACCCAGGGTGATGACCGCAGCGTCCTATTTAATCGTGCATGCTGGCCAAGTGATTGTAAAACACTATTATGAGCTCTACGGTGCACTAATAAAACCTATCTTGGAATATGGGTGTGAAGCCTTTGACTCTGCATCCCTGACTATCAAACAAAAACTTGATAGTATACAAATAATGAATGTTTATGAGTGCGATGGTAAGAATAATTTCATGAGGTGACAGATGGCATGTTCCATTCCACGAGGCGAAGCCGAGTGGAATGGGACATTCCATCTGTCACCGAATGAAATTATTCTTACCATTGCACGAATGTGAAACATTCATTATTTGTTTTATACAACGCCTGAATAAATCCGACAGATTGCATGCATGGATTTCTTTGTGTAACGTTACAACGTGCCGTTTACCTTCTTAGTCCCGCATAAAACCGCGACAAAAAAATTGTCGAGTTCCGAATCAGTTAAAGCTTCAATTGTTCCTGTGTGTCTTGCAAATTCATCTAATCGTTTCACTGCATATTTGATTTGTCTCTTTGTATTTGGAGCGTCAGCATCGCTAGTACGAGTTCCAATATTTCGTCGTTTGTTAGGAGAACAAACCGCGGCAGTTCGGGAAACTCGGCCGCCATGTTGTGTGAATGACAGCCCTGTTGTACAGCGCCACACCATAGTGACCGTAAAATTAGGGAAGTTCGTTTGGTTCTATCAATGTGCGCGCACCGTTTGATAGAACCATGTGATAGAACGTTTTGGGCGGTGCGGGTTCGCGTCGTGTGATGGGTCGAATAATTCAATGCACGTGATCGACGATCCACTAATCGGATGGCTAGGATTTATTCAGGTGTTGTATAATATCCAATATCAAGCTCTTAAAATCTGTACAGGAGCTATTCACAGTTCACCACTTTTTAGGCTGCAGACAGAATGTGGAGATCCACCTCTGGCTCTACGCAGACAGTTCTTATGTAATCTATACGGAATCCAAGTAAATGCCCACAAAACCCATCCTAATGATTACATTTTTTCGATAACTGGCAAAAGCAATATTTTGCTGACAAATGGATGTCTACAACCCACAACACACCTTTTGAAGCCAGGATCTCTCAATACCCTTATACAACTTTCCCTTCTCAATGATCCTACTCCTTTCTGGCATTAATTACAACAAGCCCTCTATCTCCACTGAGATCCTCTCTCGGGTGGCAAATGCTACAAAATCGGCCCCCCAGGAAATACCGCTAATGCATCTGAGTAAGTCTATTTTTACATTTATTAAATATATTGTCTATGTGTTGATTCCATGTCAATTTGCTGTCAAAAATCACTCCCAGGAATTTGGCCGATGACAAAGTCTAACCTTACGCTGGAGAACCTATGACATGTACATGCCGAAACTCTTGCCAGAGAGGACAACTCGGCACACGGGGTGCTTGTCCATGTAAATGTGCACAGCAAAACTGCAACGTGTATTGTCGCTGTGGGACAGTTCGCGCTAAATTTTGTACACAAAATCCCACAGGCGGGGTATCCGTAAAAGGGTCTATGTATTATGTGTACATTCATTTGGATGTATCTTGTTCGTATCTTGCTTGTAAACTTAGGTCGATAAAAAGCTTCAGGCTTATTTTGACCCGTCACTTTAATAACAAAATTATCATGCTACTAAAAGAGGGGTAGTGGCTGCAGACAGTTCTTTAGCAGCGAAAAATAGAATTAAAATCTAGAACTTAGAAGTACATTACTGTTTTTAAACAGTTGATAGATGGAGCTGAAACAACTTCACTTGGTCGCTATTCCAATGGCACTTGTCAACAACTCGCTGTGTGAAACAATATTTCCGCACATCAAGTCTACATGTAATGTATAGTCAACATGTACAGTACATACATTACATGTACAGTACATCCGATCCACTCGGTATGTGAATTGTTCATGTCATAAAAAGTAATAAGCGAATAATTCGTGCAAAACTGGTGAAAATTAGGGTTGTTTTAATATTTGTCTGGGTGTTTATTTCTTTGTTTCTTCGGTAGTCATCTTTATCATAGTGATGTGGGGATCTGTGCGCCAGTGGCGTAAACATGTGGAAGGAGTTGAGGGGCCCACCAATTTGTATTTCTTTTTTTGTTTCGTAAATTTAAAAAGGGGAAATTGTACACAAAGTGATGTTTCAAATTTCAAGCGGTGTTTGGGGCGGGGGTATCCCCCGTTGAGAAAAAGTTCAAGATGCAGTACTTCGTTGACAAATTCAATAATCATCCCCACTTTTCGACACGCATTTACTCGCCACTGGTGAAATCTCATTTCATTTGCGTATATTATTTATTAGTAATAACTGTTATTATTGTGTTTATTATTTGATAGTGTTGAAATAACTCTTATGATGTAACTTTCCATAAATTCCTGCCGTCAAATGTAACACAAGGTCGTGGACTCAATATCGCCATCAGTATAGCTGTTTTACTTTGATTTGCTCATCATTGCACGCACAGCCGATTTTAGTCGAAATGTATTTCGATACATAGGCCTACAACTTGATTTTTGTATAGGAAGGGGCTGGTGCATTATTTATTTTACAATTATAAATACAGATTTACTTATTTACTTATTTTCGTTTGGTTCTGTCATGGTACATTTTGGCGTTTGGCGGGTGGGGTGTCACGGACTATGTTCGACTGTAGGCCTATCGTATATTTTTGGTGGCACAAACACATACAAAATACTTGTACATGCAGTATGTATCATAACTACAGGATCATGCATGCAGCAGTCATTGCAATTGTAATCTGGTCTGGCGCGCGCGCCCTGTAGGTCAGCGCGCGCGCGCCCTGTAGGTCAGCGCGCGCGCGCCCTGTAGGTCAGCGCGCGCGCGCCCTGTAGGTCAGCGCGCGCGCGCCCTGTAGGTCAGCGCGCGCGCGCCCTGTAGGTCAGCGCGCGCGCGCCCTGTAGGTCAGCGCGCGGTCGGTGGGTATTATTTGCAGTTACTGGGTTCATCTGCGTTCATCAGTTCGGGATTCAGTGTACAGCCGCAAGCCTGCTATGATCGTGACGACACAGCCCCTTTAAGGGCTTTTGTGCCTTCAAAGTTGATTAGGCCTGCGACCTTCACAATACAGAGTAACCACTGTAACGGGTTGTGTGTATACTGTACCTATACTTTGCTTGTTGGTAAATACATGTAATAACCTTTCTGAATACGATCAGTTGAGAATATCTATAGTCAGGCGGCAGTGGATTTGTTTTGAAATGCGACTCTTGATTTTACATGATTTAACAATTTGTTTAATAAAACAAATTTTCCTTCACTCCACATTGCATAAACCTTACATCTAATGATCTATGTGCTAGGTGCTGCTTTAGATCAACTTTTTGTTTGGCAAGCGGTTTAGGTTGGGATTAATGTTTGAAGATCGGCTTATTTCTAATAAAGAGAGAAATATACAACTGTAATCAATCGACAGACAGTAACTATGGACTTGCATTTAGCTTTGGTGACTTTCTGGACAATCACCTTCGGTAAGTACTTAGTAGACATGTAAAATAGTTGTTTTCGTAATTCCTTTTCCTTATATTCATGTCTTGTTTTGTTTTTGTTTCGTTTTGTTTTCCATTTTTCCTGTAATTGAACTTAGGCCTCGCGGAGAGTAAGATGAGGACGCTGCATTTCGGTCCCGTGCCGCTTCCAGCTCCCGGTGAGAAATTCGACAAGCGCCTGTGGTTGAAATCAGCCATACCAAAGAGAGAGGATCAATGCGAACAGAAATGTAGTGTAACTGTATAAACACAGTTACTACACATTTAGAATAAACCCCAGTCCCATGCGAAATATCTCAAGTAACTCATTTATCATTTTAGCGTATTTGAAGACCATTTTTAAGAAGTGCATCACTTTGGTTAGTGTCTTGAATAATAACCGTATAATTGCACGACATGGACAATCATGTGGTTTCCGGAGGTGCAATGCTCACATCATTCCTTGTAATGGGTTCAGTTCCAACTAGAGTTTCTTTGTGTAGGGCGCCCTGGACTGCAAAGCCTGCGAAAATAAAACATTACAAAAAATTCCATGCCAACCACACGTGGCATCTGGAGAGTATATTTATCCAGCGGGCACTGGGTGATGGAGAGATCGAAATATTGTACAAATCCAGCCATGTGGTGCTCGACTACCAGCATTTCAAAGTCATCCTGAATGTTTCATTAAAAATATTAAAAATCGTCTGTCTTAAAAGGGGAACAAGGAAAATTCTCTGGTCACATCGAACATACCGATTAATAACGTACAGTGGCCTAATTCTATTTTCTCATCTGACGAAATCTTGTGGTTAAAAACTCTAGAAGTTTTAGCATACATTTGTTTTCGGTTCGGGATCATTCTTTTAAAATGCTAATTCAATTCAAAAAATTAGATGTGATTCAACAACTCGCAGAAACAAATATCAATAGGGGAGAAAACAATTTTCTTCGGTTTAATGTCTAAGTTTATAATAATGGACAAGCTGTCTGTAAATCTGCGATAAGTGCAAAATCTATTAAAACGTTCTAAATATCTGAAGTATACAATCAGCGTACTCCGCACTTCATTGTAATATTTAGTTTCATTCACATGCAAATTAGCCAGCCCAGCTCTGGCCATTTGAAGCGCGATATGTGGGCAAGGGACCCCCCCCCCCCCCCCCCCCTTGTGTCGGTCATTGTGTTCCCGGAATCTCAGGAATTCTTTTAAGAAATCTATGGCTCTGGCTGGTGGCGGTAACAAAGAAAAGGCTTTGATCCAGATATCCGCAGACTAAGCTTAGACTTCGCTGTTTCTCAATATTGATGGCTGGCCTAAGAACGGCCTCAAACAATGACTGGCGACAAACACGTCCGGCGATTATGTAGTTATGAACGAACTTTAGCGACATTTTAATCATGCTGAAATTTGTTGACGATTTTATCGCCATATCGGCTAAATCGCGAGGTAAAAAAATCGACTACGAAAAAGATTAATATCGTCAACCCTATTGCACACATTTGAATATGTTCTTGGTCTGTCAAATTTGGAGGCAAACTGATCAAAGACAGTGTTACATTTTGTATCATGGAATATTACAAATAAGAAAATCAACCAATTATGTCATTGTGACGTCACTTCGGATTTTGCACACTAATGTCGATATCACATTTCTATTTACGTCCGTGGCGTCACGCATTTGAATTTTTGTTAATGTAAATATCCCTGATTTACGGGCACATTTTAGCTTACTCCCACTTATTTCGAGCACCGTAATGTTCCTGTGTAAATTTCATGTTTCTTTCGTAGCCTGCGTGCTACTTTCTAAGAGGCTAGAGCATAAACCCCGTAAAGGACTCATCTTCAAACCAGTCAGCCTATCAACGCCAGCCAAGTGAGGCCCAAGAGAACACTTGGCGATGACGCAGCTTCGAATACATACAATCCACACTGGACCCTTGAAGACGACCCTTCCCCTTCAGCCACTGGTGCGCCACAAAGGGAACCAGTGATTATGACGTCACCCTGTGATCCCCGACGACTGTTTTATGAATGGTACAATTAACGTGAAACAGTCGCCGGCATACGGCTTGTCGCGCATTAGGTTCCACTCCACTAAATACGGCGCTCATTGTAACCAACACAAAAGTTGAAAGAAAGAGCGCCGCCTGGTGATGCTCAGGAGTAAGGTGGCAATATTTTTTGACTGGAAATTAAAGATTAAGACTCCTAGAATCATTTTCTTTCCAAATTTATGAGAGTTGAAGGAATTCTTTTTTTTTTATACTCCCCTCCCTACAAACCACCCCTAAAATGGTGGCCCATCTCTGGGCCCAGGTCTAAATGTATCCCCCCGCCTCTATGCCAAATAGACCCACGTATTGGTCTTTTTTGTGAACGGAATCCCCCGAGTTGGAAGCCACGGGTCACCAATTCTTGATTTCCACAAATATTTCTACAATCAGTCCAATTTATAGGCCCCAGGGACCTCTTATTCAAAATTACCGGAGGGATCACAAAATATTAATGAGCTCGCGCGCAGTGATTTTCACAGATTTAGTGGCATGCACCCTTTAATAGCACCCACTGGGGCCTTTGGTGAGAAAAATGGGCCTCAAAACAGTGAAAATTTAACTAAAATACAGTAACCACTTCAAAAAATGAAATGCGATAGACTTGCTGTTCTAAAATGGGGCGCTACAGTTTAGTCCGCATACTCAGATTTTTGCCATGTTATTCAAAGGTGCATGTATTGCCAATGCAAAGTCAAGTCAAAAGGGGAAGCTCTTCCTTTACAAAAATGCTCGACACACTGAAGATACTAAAACAAACCAAGCACTAGTAAACTCTAAATTCATTAGCAACCTCTTTATTTGATCCAATGTTTTCCTAAGCATTTTTTTTCTGGGGTGGGGTGGGGTGGGGGGGGGGAAAGTATGGTCAGATTGGTGGGTTGGGGAATTTCAGACATTTTTTCAAACTATACTATTAGGCAAGATAAGCCAAAACTCTGAAGAAAATAGAAATGTCACAAATCGAATTCATTTTGACTTGCTTTATGAATTTAATAATTTTCCTTTCACCAACTAGTTCATATTTAGAAAATGCCTTTGGTTATTGGCACAACAGGGAAGCAGTAACTTAAGCATGCACTGAATGAAATGCAATAGCTTTGCTAGTCTAATTTAGTGTGACCACGCAGCACGCTCGGCGTGCGTAACAATGGATGTTTATTGTTAGTGCACCATTATTTTTTTGTTAGATGTTCATAGTGACATGGAATAAACAAAACTCTTCATAACCATAATTACTCACCAACTGAAAGGTCCACCATGGTTCGCTACAGAAAGGGCATGTTTAAGAGGAAAAAAGCCTATTTTAAAAAAGGCAATGGTCTGACATGTCAGTTGATAAGAGAAAAGGCTGATGTTTCATCTTCCTATATCAGACCCACAAATGAACAATTGCAACTGGCCTTTCCCAGAGATGAGCGAGGTTCTTTCTACAACCCACCAGGTGCCAGAACTAATAAAACTGTGATGGTGCTGCGACCGAAAATTGAGGAAATAACGCCGATAAGCAGACTCCAGAGGGAAGGAGCCGACAACTTGAACCCATCAGGCGGCTACAGAATTGTTCATGTCAACACTACAGTTGAGACAAGTGTTCGAGCTGCACTGGACCATCAGCATGCGAATCCTGACTGTGATGGCTGGCCTCAGCTACAGGCAGAGCAAGAAACACACCGGGGCCTTGCTGTTTCAGAGGTGCTGTCATGCAACAAGTGCCACTTCTCGACAGGAAGGAAGAAGCTGTACTCAGAGATACCTCAGGTCAGCAGAGGCCGACGCACTGCAACTCCAAACATGGCCTTCCAAGTTGGTCTCCTCAACACGGGTATTGCAGCCACAGGAGCAAGACGACTTTTGACAGCATTGGGTACAACTGTTCCTTCAATCAGTGGGCTGCAGAAAACAGCAAGCAAATGTGGGGACATTATTATCAATGAAAATGTTAGAAGTATGGCTGAAAAGAGAAAACTGATCAAAGGTATTCAAGAATTACAGGGCTATGACAGAGAAAAACCGATTGCTGTCGAATTAGATAGACAATACAATAACCCCTTGAGAAACTGTCGGAAAAAAACACCATTTGTGCCGGCAACCCAAACTAGGGACGTAGTATGTGAGAATGTAACCACCAAAAAAATGGTAGTAATGTACCACCACGAGAATAAACTCTGTAAATGTGCAAATCAAATGTCAGGCAAACACAGCAGTAACAAGTGTTCCGAGCACACAGATTCTTGTAGCGCTACACGCCCAGCAAATTACAACATGGGGGATGAAAGAGAAGGGGGAATTCAATGTGCCAAGAAACTTCTAGAGTGTAAGGAACCCTTGTTGGCAGATAGAGTAACAAGCGATGCGGACGGGTGTATGGCAAAAGGTTTTATGTCTCAGATGAGAATTAAAGCAGGTATCGAGCCAGAACACTTTCTTGACCCACCTCACTTAAATCGATCACTCGGTTCTGCAATCAGTCGGGCCAAATTCAGTGGTGACATGATGCCTGGTAGAACTAAAAAAGAAAAGAAAAAGATACAAGACCGGTTAGGTGACGATGTAAGTCACAGGGTACAAGCAGAAGCAGGGGCAATCCTCAAGAAATGTGGAAGAAACTTTGACCAAATGTATGACATGGCTGAACAGGCTGCCTCAACCATTCCCGAATGTTACCAAGGTCGCCACAACCTTTGCAAAAAGCGGTCCTTGGTTTGCAATGGCAATTACAGATTTCCATACCTTCCTGTTCATGTTAGGGGAAAACTGAAAATGCTCGAGTCTGACAAGAAACTGCTTTTACTGAAAATTCAGAAGAGAATTGGTCACGAGGCAATGCAAAAAACCAGATATGGGACAAGTACGCAAAAAGCAGAGTCCATGAACCATGCTTTTTCAAGTACTAATCCAAAAGGGACACTGACCTTTTCCAGAAATGCTCTCTCAAGAGACCACAGCGCAGTTCACCTTGTCAACAATGGCCATGCCAACTCAATCATCCTCAAGTGTGAAGCTGCAGGTTGTCCTGTTTTGCCAGGATCTGCAGCTGCCAAAAGTCTGGCTGAAATGGACAGAAAAGAAAAATATCATTCCAAACGGGCTAGGAGCACACATTATAAAATACGAAGGGCAAAGTGTAGGGCACAACGATATAACTTGTACAACTGTGCCAAGTCATTGTACAAGAAAGGGCAACTGGAACCCAAGTCAGCAATCCCTCCAGATGTGGATTTGCAAAGAATTCAGAGTGAGCACAATTACAGCATACGTTTCAATCAAAAATGAATTATAAAAGCAAAAAGTGTAGCATCAAAAAATGCATGATGAGCAATTTCAGTTATCAAACTTAATGGTGAGCAAAAAAGTTATCCTTAATTACATTTTAAAGAAGACAATCCTTGTATGGGCCATGGCCCGAACACAAACGGCATCTCTTACAACGAGATCTTGAAGTGTTGATGGCGTGTGGCTCAAGTGACAGGTGATCAAAATTCACGCACAAGGAGTTGTGGCACAGGTGACTGACATCATACCCCCGGGGAAGATCAAGGACTCCAGAATAAACAATGTAAGTCAACCTGTGCACACGCATCCTTGTGCGTGAATTTGATTTTGAGCCAGGCATGACAACATTAATAATGCCATATTTCTGCTGCACATATCCTGTCCATATTCTACAATTTTTTCTGCCTCTGTGTACAGTCTTTCTTAAAATCTTGCCATTAATTGAGGCCTTCCAGATGGAATCCATTTTGCTATGGTTTAAGAAATCTGCATAACAAACAATACAGACCGCGAGCGTGAGGTCAACTTACCTTTGCTACCATTGGTCAAAAGTTCTCCAGCAGTCATGATAGCCCTAGCCTGGGCATGCTACAAATAAAAATAAATAAATATACATCTCAGTCTAAATATTGGGTGAAACCATGCAGGCAAACTACTTACTTGTCCAACAAAAGTCTTTAATTTTCAGTAACAAAAAAGCACGTGTAAATTTACGAGCCTCAGCGCAACCAATGTAAACATGTTGATAACATGGCGGATAGGCATCTGAAATGTGTATGTGAATAAAAAGACAGCGAGAGCAAAAAAAGAAAAGAAAGACAGAACCCATTTTGTTCTCTATCGTGTGTGTAATCATTACTGTGTTTTCTGTGAGATTTCATAGTTCAAAACATGAAACATACCTATTTTTGGCGAGAACACTTGGCATATGGGCGCCGCCATGATGGCTTCATATAGGTTCCACTCCACTAAATACGGCGCTCATTGTAACCAACACAAAAGTTGAAAGAAAGAGCGCTGCCTGGTGACGCTCAGGAGTAAGGTGGCAATATTTTTTTGACTGGAAATTAAAGATTAAGACTCCTAGAATCATTTTCTTTCCAAATTTATGAGAGTTGAAGGAATTCTTTTTTTTTTATACTCCCCTCCCTACAAACCACCCCTAAAATGGTGGCCCATCTCTGGGCCCAGGTCTAAATGTATCCCCCCGCCTCTATGCCAAATAGACCCACGTATTGGTCTTTTTTGTGAACGGAATCCCCCGAGTTGGAAGCCACGGGTCACCAATTCTTGATTTCCACAAATATTTCTACAATCAGTCCAATTTATAGGCCCCAGGGACCTCTTATTCAAAATTACCGGAGGGATCACAAAATATTAATGAGCTCGCGCGCAGTGATTTTCACAGATTTAGTGGCATGCACCCTTTAGTCTTGGTTCCAAAACCTTCGTGTTCCTTTTTTTCCTTCCGAACGAGGGCGCTGTTTCTCAGTAAATCGATTTGGATTGTATTCGATAATGTTTTATATATTACGCGTTCTGACAAGAATCGATTCTACTGTTCTTTGCTCGGTTCTTCACTTCCACGAAGGTCTTGGATATTCCTGTCTGCGGGTCTTAACTTTTTCTTTACTTTTTCGACATTCTCCCCCGACTTTCCGGGGAGCCAATCAGCGATTGAGTTTGACCTTGACAAATGAATTATTCATAACTTTTGTAAAGCAACGTAATACAGCAAACGGCTGATTTAAACTTGTCAGTATGCATAAGGCACTTCACCGGACGTGTTTCTCACCATCATGGTAACTTTATGGCAAACATGAAATTGTAATTGGCTACGTGAGGGACTACCCTTAAAAATGTCCCCTGTCACCATAGTGTGGATCACAGTGTGAACATATCGCTTTCACACTGTGTCATACGGTTATGTTAACCCAGTGGTCACACTGTTATCATACTGTATGGGACACTGAATTGGAACAAAACCACAGTGGGTTTGTTTTTGCATTCAATAGGGGACCTTTCACAATGGAGGACAATGTCCCCGGTTGAAACCATGTACAAAATCAATGAGGGTCCTTGCCAAAAAGTTAAAGTATGAACAATATGAGGACAATAGGAGGTCCCGATTGAAGGTGTTTACACACTTGTGTGAGTTTGTGTCTGGTCACAGTGTGTACCCATAGGTAAACATAGAAGTCATAGAAACCCCACAGTGTAGCCACAAGGAGTACACGGTGTCCCCCATAGTGAGCACAGCGTTATCATAATGTTTCCATATCATGAGCATTATAGGCCTCACATTGTTCCCCATAATGTCACCACAGTGTAAGCGTAGTGTTTCCATAGAATGAGCATATAGACCCCACAGTGTTCCCACACCGTGCACAAATTTCCTGCAAAAAGTTGCTAGAAGCTAAGTTGCCAGTATAGTATTAAACTCGTTTACAGAAATGAATGAACAAGGAACCACACTAAACAGAAGCAACCCATTACACATTGATATAGGCTAGGGTGTACCAACGCTACAATAATCTACCATACACCACTAATGCTAGGTTCACACATTCCCGATTTTTAAGCCGAATCGCCGCGAAGAGCAATTCTTGAGTAAATCGGGGAATGGTTCTTGGCTGCCTCGGGATGATTCTGTTAGTTCGGTGAAAGATCGTTAAAGATCGGGAAGCGCCCCGACAATTTTGGACATGTCCAAAATTGTCGGGGTGATTCGGGAACCAATTTCAATTCTTGGTTTATTCTTGTTGTATTCCTAACTAATTCTGGATATTCTTACAGCATTCTTACAAGTTTTGTAGAGTCATTCTTGGTGTTTAACAGTCCAGAATCATGCCGAATCTTTACGAATGTATCACGAAATGTACGAATATTATAAGAATAATTTACGAATACACTAAGATTCTGTTAAGAATAAATAAGAATAATCTAACAACTTAGCAAGAATGAATCACGAATAATGCTGAATTATCCAGATTTTCCTAAGAATTTATTAAGAATAACCAAGAATCAAGCAGAATTTAATACGAATTGATCCAGAATAATACCGAATGTACGCCGATTCAATCAATAATACCCTTGAGCAGATAACTGGAACTGACTGACGATGAGCGCTTGTCTGGATCGGTTTATATACCGGGATCGCCTGGATTCGGCCTCGTTCTGGATGATTCTGGCTTGTTCTGATTGAAAGCGGCTTAGTTTGGGGTTGTTAGGGAATGTTCGCATTACATTCGGCATATTCGGTCTTTGTTCTTATTAAATTCGTAATGAAATCGGCATAGATCTGGGTCATTCTGGAGTTATTCGTATATTATTCTTGACAAAATCGCTACAATTCGGTTATATTCTTCACTAAATCGCAATCATTGAGCTTGATTCGGTCTGATTCCGCTTTCAATTCGTACCTATAGTTCTTGATTATTTTTGTTTATTCTTACAAAAAGCGAATCGGTGCTAATTTCTCCCGATGCCATCAAGAATTTTTATTCGGGATAGATCGGGGTATTTGTGGCAATAATTCGGGAATGTGTGAACCTAGCATTACTAAATAATTGTCACATCCCCCAGTTTTTCCCCACCCCGTTGGACGCAACCTTCGGTAGTAATCAGACAAAGTCAGACAAAATAAGGACACTATGTGTATTCTCAAAATAAATGTACACACATTTATTTACAGATTATTTACAAACTTGAGTATACCCGTGATTTCGTTAAAAACAATTACTAATAAATCAGTTAATCTATTTGGTTATCTGGGATCGTTTCAGTTACTACCTACAGACTTATACACTGATACCGGTATTATTTAGTTCCAAAAACCTTTACATATTGACGGCTGATGAACAACGAGGACATAGGCTGACTGCGAGCTGTGGCGGTGATTGGGGTTGCCGGAGATATATAAAGGCTGGCCTGGTGATCGGTGTAGCTTCAGGCCCTCTCTCGAACGGCAGACTGCACCCACTCGCTTTAACTAGAGTCCCGCCCTCTCTTAGCTAGCTCTGCAGCCACAAGTCCGTCAACTCACGGAAGAACCCTGAATTTTGAAGCACAAATGTTTCTTTTCTATTGTATACAACCAATAAATATATTCTGTTATCCAAACAATCATCTTTGACCAAATAATACACTCACACATGAGTTACTGTAAATCATACGGCTGTTTAAACAAAATGGCGGCTATTTCATGTCTCAAAAACAAAACCGGTTCAATACAGACCAACTTAATAGGCCAACTGAACGAACAGCTCTCTTTTAGGAAATTCTCAATTAAGCATTCTATTTAAAGTAAATTATACTCAAATTATACTAAAATTATACTCAAATTATACATCGTCAAACAATCCATAAGGGATATATATACAGTTATAAACTTACAGGTCGGCTGGCGATCCTGGTTCTTGATGTTAGCTCGATTTTCTTTTTGGATGATCACTGGTGAGCACTCAATTGCTCTACTTCCAGAACTGTAAGGTTTTTACAAACCTTACAGAAAGACACATTGAACCTGCTGTGGACGATTTTCTTCCATAGTTTTGACCCTCAATAACTTTCTAGTCACGAAATGTTGTGCCCCAAGATTTCACATGCCTTCACTTGATATGGCCATGTACACATAGGCTAGGTTCACTTCCTTGAAATGTAACCCAAAAAGTTAAATTTTACGGATATTTCGCTTACCAAGACCACATCAATCGCCAATCCGCAGTTTCGCATCCGTTTTTGTCGACTGAGGGCGCCCCAATGCTCTTGACCAACCACAGCGCGGCTTTCATATCAACGCGTGAGGCAAAAAAACACACAAAATTGATGCATTGTTTTCGCAGGAAACAGTCATGAATATTTGTTTCAGATGCGTACGGCATGCTAGCGCAGCCGCGTTACTGCGCCGCGAGGCATGCGGAAACGCCTCTTTTAGTTTTTTTAGATGACTGTTTCCTGCGAAAACAATGCATCAATTTTGTGTTTTTTTTTGCCTCACGCGTTGATATGAAAGCCGCGCTGTGGTTGGTCAAGAGCATTGGGGCGCCCTCAGTCGACAAAAACGGATGCGAAACTGCGGATTGGCGATTGATGTGGTCTTGGTAAGCGAAATATCCGTAAAATTTAACTTTTTGGGTTACATTTCAAGGAAGTGAACCTAGCCTATGTGTACATGGCCATATCAAGTGAAGGCATGTGAAATCTTGGGGCACAACATTTCGTGACTAGAAAGTTATTGAGGGTCAAAACTATGGAAGAAAATCGTCCACAGCAGGTTCAATGTGTCTTTCTGTAAGGTTTGTAAAAACCTTACAGTTCTGGAAGTACAATTGCTCTATCTCAGGATTTCTGATTTTTGGCCTCACTGGCTCTTCAGCTCTCAATAGCTGGTATCACGCAAGATCAATACTATTTAAAATCATCGAGGCTGGCCAAGCTTGCCTCCTCCTCGGGAAGTCTCATACGCAAGTGATCAAGTCTATCTCTCAAAATTTTCTCCACCAAAAAGAAATCTCAAAACCCCGCGAAAAAAACGTTCTCGTGACTACTACAATCTTTTGTTTTGTACAGACCCAATTGCCCACGGAGAAAACATTTACTCAGGCAGTAATGAAACTGCCAATCCAACATCGGCATTTCCTTCCCGCGAAAGTAAATAATTTAAATAAGAATACAATACTGCACGGGCGTCCCAAGGACCACTCGCCAGATCAATCTAAGATTTTGTTTCTTTGAGTTGAGTCAAAAAACAGTCACTATAAAATTCGTTTTGGCCACAAAATATAAATTTATGTTTGTCTCAAAACATTTGAGCGAAAAGAGTAATTTCTCAGTTATTTCTATTTTCACTATGTGACAATAATGTTCACTTTATCCCGTCATTATAAAGTCATGATTTCAGATGAACAATTTCGATATTTGAACACAAAAGGAGATGTAATGAGCTTCTTCACTTATGTTTTCAAAAAATCAAAATTATATTGTGGAATAGTTTGAATAATTACATTTTAGGGCCAAGAAAGTGCTTTTTGGAACGAACCCTTCAATTTAACACGGCTTTTGTGAATACAAATTTTCTCAGTTCTGATTGGTCAGTTGCTGTGCACCAAAACTATGAAAAAAAGCAAGTTCTAAGTTTTTGTGGTTTTCCTTTTTTTCTTTCTTGACAATCAACCCTGATTTCTAAATGTGCATACAAGTGTGCCGTTATGATGACGTCATCCTGTATCAAATTACAAGCAATTTTAGTTCAAAAAATGACCACATTATTTCGACTGTATCTCATGAACTATAAGACAGCTATGATGTTCATGATTTGCGATCTGATAGATCTAAGATTGGGCAACATTTTTGATCCCAAGGGCAAAGTCGTCTGACCTTTACTTCCGGTGTTACCGGAAGATGAAAGTTGGGTAAATTTTAAATGCGAAGAAAAGGTTCAAATAGAAAATAACCCAATTTCTTTGAAACGGTTTAATCATTGGATAAACATGAAACCTAGTATCAACATCAATCTTGATGCTGAGATGTGTATATCTTTATGAAGTCATCAGATAGCAAATTACAAGTGAGTTCAGTTCAAAATTTAAACAAATATTTTGAACCATAACTGTTGAACTCAATGAGATACCATGTTCATATTTTGTGATCTGTCCCCCTGTAGGTTTGTCTGCTCCCCTGCCTGACAGTATATTTGTCCACCTGGTAAATTTTATTGAACGCCATAAAGACATTTAATGTGATCATGGAATCGGTCATGGACTTTCACAATCGGTGATGGACTTTCGCGATCGGTGATGGACTTTTACAAGTGGTGATGGACTTTCGCGAGTGGTGATGGACTTTCGCGAGTGGTGATGGACTTTCGCGAGTGGTGATGGACTTTTGTGAGTGGTGATCAACTATTCAATCGGTGATGGACTTTCGCGATCGGTGATTAATTTTGCAATCGGTGATGGACTTTCGCGATTGGTGATGGACTTTCACGAGTGGTGATGGACTTTCGCGAGTGGTGATGGACTTTCGCGATCTTGCCAAGTTAAACTGTTTTTACACTTGTGATTTAAAAAGATATTTACTTTAAATCAATATTTTGTATTAAGCAAGCCGTAACAATTCTATGGCCAACAATTCGGGGGGGGGGGGGGATTATATGAAATGAAAAGTGGTTGCTAAGGTATCCAAAAATTATACGTTTGGATAGTCCATTTGTCACTTTTTCGTTTAAGATTTCTGGACAATCCGGGTTTCCAGTGCAATATACTATTTGCAAAACTGATCATAAAAGTTCACGTGGCGATCTTTTACATACAATGGATTTCTTTTGGCAATATTTTTTTCGATAAAAATGAGAAATTCTAAATGCTGACTAAACAGAGTTGTTTTAGTGTTTTTGGATTACTCACGATACAAACCCGACTAATTCACTGAAATAGTATTTACGTACTCAATATATTTCGAGAGCAGTTTCTGACCAACATAATGACGCTAAAAATCCCTGTCGGCAGGAACGGGGGGTGGGGGATGGCTAATGGGGGATGGGGGATGGCGAGTGGGGGGATGGGGGTGACCAAAATCTCGGCCAGCCAAAGAAATTCGGGGGGAGGGGGAACTGGAGACAAAGGTAGGCTGTGATACAAAGGTAGGCTGTGTACATCTAATGCAAATATGCACACTTATGTCCCTATGCCTGACAACACAATGGTGTATTTTAAGTTTTTGTACTGTTTGTTTAATCCCAGTTTTTATACATTTTGACTGTTGAAAAGTGACAAGATAACCTCGAAATGTTTTTTCTACTACACAAATCGGGGGGGGGGGGGGGGGTGATCCAATGGCAGAGAGGGCCTAGGTCTCTGCCCTCAGAAAGGCATATCGAAATGGTTCGTTTGTATTATCATAGATCCGTGTATCCACGAGCAGCGTCTCGCCAGAACTACCGGTGGCCAAGGAGTTCGTCCAAATATAGAGCCTGGAAGTGAAAGGTCACGCGGTGGGCTTCCGGAGACCTCGCGTGGCCCGCCTATGGGCAATTACACTGGGTTGCCTTTTCTCTGGTTATAATTTTGGCAGAATGATTTCTAATCGTAACCACCCCAATAAATATTCCAGCTGTAATTTTGTCTTGGAATTCTGTAAGTAAATGTGGGGAAAAATACTTGACGATGGGTAAAAAACGAATTTTATTGACGACCTTTCACATCCGGTATTTTTGTTCCCAGGTCTCCTTGTTTTTTACGCTTGTTTTCACATCGCGTACTTGCGTGAGAACGAAACTTGCGAAGCTTTACATACCTACCAGCCGATGGGTTCTAAATTAAACCGGGCTGGCTTGGGTGTCTGGCTTTAATACAGTCGCACTCACCGTCCTTATCAGCGGTCACATTATATTTTTTTTCGAAAATGTTAATAAGTCCTGTACGTCTATTCCAAAATAAATTTGCCATAAAAAGAAATTGTATTCCTATATTTGACTTTCAGTTTTTACCTAATGATTGGCATAAAATTAGTTCAGAAATGTTCATCTTTGTTCGAGTATACCGAGTTTTACTAGTCCGTATGTGTTTTAGATTTTCGGAAGTGAGAGGTCAATTTTTGGCACGATATTTCTCTTTCACATTAGGCGATTTATCACTTTCCATAAATTGATATGCTAGTAATAATTTTACAAAGGCCTCTTTCGGGGGTGATTTTCTTAAGAAATGAATGTACCAAAAATAATTGCAAATGTTTAAATTTTTACACGTTAATTTTCCTATTCAAGGCCTCCGGATGCGAGCCACTGGGGGTGAACTTTCAGGCTCTATTATTTGCAATAATAGATGAAGAAGCTAGTGGTTCATATTAATGTGAAATAGCCTACTAGGTATCAAGTGACAGTGAGAGCAACAAGGACCATGTGGCGATGATCCACCTGCGGCCGGTGCCCGACAGGTTTCACTCCACTCATAGAAGCCAACACAAAATCAGACGGAAAAAGCACCGCCTGGTGACGCTCAGGAGTAAAGCCCGCCGCACACGAGAGTATGGTGTACTATTTACGACACACCGCTTTGCCTCTTCCACACGCGACGCGACTATACGACGCGACGGCACGACGGCTCCGTTGCATCGTGCCGTCGCGTCGTGCCGTCGCTTCTTTCCCATTACTTTTGTGCACATTCTTCCGTCGCCCATCGCGTCGCACCGTCGTGCGTCGCGTCGTGTGTCGCGTCTTGCGTCGCGTCGTGTGTCGCGTCGTGCGTCGCGTCGTGCTCGCATCGTGCGTCGCGTCGTGCTCGCGTCGTGCGTCGCGTCGTGTGTCGCGTCGTGTTTCGCGTCGTGTTTGCGTGGAGTAGTCATGCTATTGTGAACATGCGCAGTTGAAATACCGAACTGGCTCACAGAGGGCGTGTTTGTTTCACGTAGATCCGGAGCGCGATCAGTGATCCGGAGCGTCGAAAGCTGCTCCGAATGACGTTCTTAGTGATCCTGCTCGCGAGGTGGGTTCGCAAGATCCAAGATGGCGACGTGCGAGACGGACAGAGAAAAGTGACGGTATTTGTTCGTACATTTGAAGCATTTAACGAGCTATTGTGACAGTATTTACTCATAATTCTTTTAAAGTGTATTTTTGTTATTAAAGCTATGTACGATTTATTTACTTTTCTGGAAATACTAGATAGTTTATCATAAAAATAGCCCTACAGAATCTGAAGCAGACGACATTGTCGTGTAATTAATACAAATTCTCCCAGCATGCAACATATAGCGAGAGGATTCGCGATCCTGTTTGTTTTCGTTCGGCTCTGGATCACCTCCCGATCCGTGTGAAACAAACAGGCCAAGACTAACCCGCTAAGTTTATGCGCGCATGCGCTTAACCGCGCGGTAAACAAAAGGCTTGTGCTCTGTATTTGAAATGTGTAAAATTATAGAATTCTGTTTGTATTTTCCCCATTTTCGTAGCATAAAATCTACAGAATCAACAACGGTACCGCGCTAACAGCGGTGTCTGGCGGGACAAAATATGGAGTGAAAAGAGAGAAAATATTTCGTTCCTGATATGCAATGGGCACTTTAAACATGCGCTCATGGGTACGGTTCGGATGCTGGCAAGGGTTTTGTGCTATACCAGGCGCGGATCCAGATGGGGGTTTGGGGGGTCGAACCCCCCCCCCCCCCCCCCCTCCATGCTCGTGGCCATTTTTGTCATATTTTGCCTATGGGTAAGAACAAAACAAAGTGGTTAAATGGCGCCACCAACGGTGAGAAAGTGTGTCAGTCCCCCCCCCCCCCCCCCCTCCCCCCACCCCCGCTTGTTTTTTTTGTTGGAGTCACCTTTCTGGGCAAATTTCAGAACCCCCCCCCACGCAAAAAATCCAGGATCCGCCCCTGTAGGCTATACGCATGAACCCTTCTTGACTGCGCTCTTGGCAATAAACAAAATTCAGTAATCAGTTCAACACACATAACAAAAGAAAGGTACTTTGATATTATGAGAAAGTTGTATTCTCCCAAAACTTTCTCAACTACATTCTTAATAGTAATTGTACATTGGATTCACCTTAAAACACGAATGGTACAATGGTCATCAAGATCAAAATGATCCGGCATTTAGCTGAACTTCGATAGTCAGGACTATTTGCACCGCTGTGGGCGTAGGGGGCGACAGACTCATTGTCAGTCGCGATTCGGGCAGCCCTCGGGCGGACGTGTTTCTCCAGGCTCGGGATACGAGGTCCCGAACGGGGATTTTAGGGGAAATATTCCGTAATCTGGATAGAGGTTTGACCAGGACTTGGTTCAGATAAGTTACCCCATATTTTTGGGCTATTTTTGAAGTAGAGACACTGGTATAGAGTTCAATCCATTGCCTAGTCTTGGTTCCAAGACCTTCGTGTTCCTTTTTTTCCTTCCGAACGAGGGCGCTGTTTCTCAGTAAATCGATTCTGATTGTATTCGATAATGTTTTATATATTACGCGCTCTGACAAGAATCGATTCTACTGTTCTTTGCTCGGTTCTTCACTTCCACGAAGGTCTTGGATATTTCTGTCCGCGGGTCTTAACTTTTTCTTTAATTTTTCGACATTCTCCCCCGACTTTCCGGGGGAGCCAATCAGCGATTGAGTTTGACCTTGACAAATGAATTATTCATAACTTGGCGAGCATGCACGATTAAATAGGACGCGGTGCGGTCATCACCCTCTGGGCGCGGTTTTTTGTGTATGTGTGTTGTGTTGTCTGGAAATTTGAATTCACCGCGCCCGGGCCCGACGCGTCGACCGTTGTATTGTTTTGGATGAAGGATTGCGCGATCCGCGTGACCCGGTCTGTCATGTCTGTGGGAAATATTTTTTAAGTTGACGTGTAGGCGGCACGACGTACGTGTTGTTAAAATCCGTGAAGTATCTGTAGTGCAGCTGATTCAATTCGGCAATATCACCATTCCGTTTGGCATGTCACCATTCCGTTTGGCATGTCACCATTCTGTTCGGCAATATCATCATTCAATTCGGCAATATCATCATTCAATTCGGCAATATCATCATTTAATTCGGCAATATCATCATTCAATTCGGCAATATCATCATTCAATTTGACAATATCATCATTGCATTCGGCAATATCACCTTTCCGTTTGGCATTTCACCATTTTGTTCGGCAATTTCATCATTCAATTCTGCAATTTCACCATTCAATTTGTCAATTTCACCATTCAATTCGGCAATTTCATCATTCAATTCGGCAATTTCATCATTCAATTCTGCAATTTTCACCATTCAATTCTGCAATTTCACCATTCAATTCGGCAATTTCGCCGTTTCGTTTGCCAATTTGGTAGTAATCGATTCTCCGTGCTCGCATACCTATTCGTTTTACAAGTAATCGTCCTTTACTGCGAGTTCGTCCTTTCATTCGCCAATTCACCATTCCGCAATTCAATTTCATCGTTCCGCAATTCAATTTCATCATGCGGTGTGGCAATTCAGCGTTCTGTGCGCAGTGACCTTTGTATGGTGGCCGTGAAAGGACATTGCAATTTGTGAATATTGACGTCAATATTCGCTTAAAAGAAAAATCCACGTCCTGCATGCTATCCAGTCGTGATTTTTGTTGACGCGATTTTTTTTGAGCAAGCTAGGTGCTGGTTGTCAAGTCGATGTGCGCATGCGCAAAATGCATTTCACGCCATGCGTTGTTCTATGTGTAATTTTTATGAAATAATTAGTCGCTTCCAGAGGGCTTATTCGAAAGAGTTGTTGACACCGACTATTTTGGGTTTAGAACAATATCATATGTGCAAAAGAAAGTCACGGTAACGCTCGTTTTCATATTTTTGTTATGATGAACAAGAGTTGCTGGACAGACAGCCAGGGTGAAGAGCGCCCTCAATGGTTTAGTTAGTTCATGCACGCATGTCACATAAATCAGTTCAACCATTATTATTTGCTTATGTTTTGTCTTCAGTCAGTTTGGGTGGAAATAGAACCCAGTTTTTACAGATTTTGCTTACAACCAAATTCTGTGCTCAGTTCCCTGAAAAAGAGTAATTCCTGCGTTTTTGGACTGGTATTTGTGCCTAAATTATTGACATGAAACGGTACCTGTAGACCTAAACGATGTATTCTTTAAAACTGACTTTTCATGCTACTTATATTAAGTATTAAAAATAATTGTGTAATCTTTCCGGCGCTTCATATACTAATAGAGATGACTATTGGTAGACTTCAGAGATATGATAGACATGATTTTAGAGAGGTTATACTTTCCAATAATTCGGATATTGCGATTTTAAACGGGCATTTAGGTAAAGGATAATGCCCGAGGTACGCGCCATTCGTGGGTAAGAATGTGCCCGAGGGCGAAGCCCGAGGGGCCATTCTTACCCACGAAGGGCGCGTTACCGAGAGCATTATCCGACTTAAACTCCACCCTATTGTCCCCTATTGTTTCTAGCGCTCTTGCACAAATGGAGCGTTTTTGTATTAGCGCTCCATTATTTTGCACGAATGGAGCGTTTTTGTTCTTTAGAAATGTAAGAATTTGTAAGCAAATACGCACAACAAATCGCGTTACGTAACTTGACGAAGCTAGCTTGAGACTTGTGTAGGGATTGAATGAATTACAAATCGCCTGTTCCTTTTGTAGCCACAAAGAAAGCGTTGTGGTGTATATAAGTCTACATATGGAAAGCTTTTTCTCATTTCATTTCATTTGAAACGATGGCGTGGAGCAGTTCGAGTGACACCGAAAGGGAACTTTTCCCGACACAATCGACCTTTCAGTCGTCATCAGAGAGTGCGCAGAGATGGGACACGGGATGATTTATTCGGCATACTTACGTGTACTTCCACCCATGGTAGTAGTCCTGGTAGACTGGATGATTATTTCAATTTCCCAAAAACAGAAAACAGCCGACAAGAAACCCCACGTTGACTTGAAGTAACCTTCCTACCAGCCAATTGTATCTGACATTTCGGACAACGAACTACTTCAAGCTTCTCTGGATATTGAAGAGCAAGAATCTGCTGGTATTATGGGTTATGGGCCGGTTCTGCAAGAAGTTGCACATACTTTCGAACGCTTTGGAAAGCCGAAGGGGTGACGAGGAAATGTCGAAAATCACACGAAGAAGGTAGGCATGTATTTCAGTCTGCACTCGAAAGCAGGAGGTCGTAGGTTCAAGTCCCACCCGAGTGATTTTTCCCCCAAATAATCTCTCGGGACAACACTGAGTATAGTGTTTGTAAAATACGTCGGTGAAGGGCAAAATCGAATTCCATCTTATGAATAATTGTCATCAGCTTGTTGCCGAAAAGTTTAAAAGAATCTTAGAAAACCATTGAAAGACATTAATAATGAAACGATCTGGCAAGGTGTTGATCGTTACAGAAAAGTATTTACGAAGCCACGGTAAACTTGATGATGTATTTTGTTGAAATTGATAACTTTGCTTTTTGAAATCTTGTGAAATGTACTTTCGTTGGTTATGCTTTTCCTTTTGAGACTAAAACAAAGAAATGTGAGAAGTTAACTTGTCCAAATTCATTAGAAAATAAAAGAAAACTATGTTTGGTGAGTATACAAGTTGCGTTCCTGGTATAAAAGATCTAACCCGGGTACGAGTTGAGCAAATTCGAGTTTCTGCTGACTAAGCTTGGCAATTAATTTATTGAAACGAAACCGTCACTGACGAGGTTTTTAGTGATGTCTGTGGCATTAGGGAATTGGTTGTAATAGATGTATTTATTTTTCTTCTGTGCAGGTTGGCAGACACTACCATGAAAAATATCAAATGGGCCTTGGATCTCTTTCGTCAGTGGCAGGCTCAACGAAACAAGACTGCAATCAATAATCCCTCGCTTAACATCAGCCCCATCAACGTGAGGGTCGAGGACATGACCAAGGACGAGTTGAACTACTCCATTGCTCGCTTTTTGTGTGAAGTGAAGAAACTAAATTGTGAGGACTATCTCGGACAGACCCTACATGAACTGGTGATAAGCATCGGACACATTGAACTGTTCGTATAAGTTTCTTCAGGATCCAGATTTCATCCAGATATTGAACACTTTAAACGGCAGATGAAGGATCGGGCATCAGCTGGATTAGGATTCAAGCCAAAGCAAGCGGAGGTTATAACATGGAGGAATAAAAAATGTGGTTTTCGGGAGTGACAACCCTGCACAACTCCTACCCACACTCATTTACCTACTTGGGCTTAACTTTGCTCTACGTGGAGGTCAAGAACATAGACATCTGCGGTCCGTGAATTCTCAACTTCAAGTCATTACTGACAAGAATGGTAAGAGTATCCTACGATACACAGGAATATTAAGCCTAAAATCGTCGATGCTTATGAGAAAAGTGTGAACCCATCTCGTTGTGTAGTAAGCCTCTATGAGAAATATGCGCGACTCTTCCCTGGAAAGAGAGCCACGAGTGCGTTTTACCTTCGCCCACTCGCCAAGCCACGTGATCAGGTTTGGTACACGGGACAACTGGGTCGTCACAAACTGCAGACCTCCTGTAAGCAGGCCGGGATACAGGGATACCGTACCAATCGTTCCCTGTATGCGAGCGCCGCAACGCGTATGTTTGAACATGAAGTGGACGAACATCGTATTTGTGAGGTCACAGGACAAATAGGTCAAACGCGGTGAGAAACTACAAGAGGACAAGCGACACCTTAAAACGTAAAGCGAACTATGTGGTGCAGGGGATTTCACGAGAGGCCAACGTAAACCCAGCAATCCCGTCAACATCGAGTAGCACGTGTACAGTGGGAAAACAACCCTAAAAGACAACTTTCATTGACTTTGAATTTAAACTTTTAAGTACTAAGAGTATTATGTTTACATGTTTTGCGTAATGTACCACAGGCTTCTTTGTAACTTGATTTTTGTTGTGGAGTATAGCAGTTGAAATGGTAACATTTTGCTTTAAAATTACAAAAGGCTTAAAATGTTCGATGTTTGAATTGTGTGCTGGACTTAATATTTTTCAGAGTATAAGTTTAAATTACTGAAAGGATACATTTTTGTTGTGTTCTGTTAATGTATTTTCTTGCTCCATTATTTTGCACGAATGGGGCCGTGGAGGCGATCCCACCTTCCTCGTCGGGGTGCATTGTCTACAACGCTCCATTCGTGCAAAATAATGAGTGGTGGGACAATAGGGTGACGTCACGGGTGGAGTTTAAAACTGTTTATTTCACATAATTTTCCAGATAACAAACTTAAAGTTGTATTTTTTTGTTCGTTATTGTTTCACAGATCAAACAAAGCCAGTACATTCGACACGATGTACAAGCTGTCTTCTGTGACTGCGTTTGTTTACACTTCCCGACGGTCCATTTTTCCTAATTATCACCTTCCTGGGTACACTTAATTTCAGTCGGGGCTTATTCCAATCAAGCGTTCTGTTCCGATTAGCCGCTTAAATAAGCCCTTACTGAAATGTTAGTGTGCCCAGGAAAGTGACAATTAGAAATCGTGAGGAAAGATATGAATTTTTCCGATACACCTTTCTAAACACGGCATTTTACACGAAACTCCAAATACCACATTTCTTTATATTCTTGAAAACGGTGCCTCTAAGCGTCAAATACATATTGGTTTTCCCGGGCAATTTGCAATTTTTTTTTTCTGATTATTTGTGTTATCGGTCATTTAAATTCGCGTGATTTTTGCACATTTGATCAAATTAAGGTTTCTTTTTCACTGTTTGGGCATTCAATTTCAATTCTTAAGCACCAACGATTTCGTTCCCAATAGTGTTCGTTTTTGTTTAGGGACATTCTATTACGTTTTTGGTGCATTCAAGACTTCATTTGTTGCATTCTTACATTGAGTTTTGTAACCTCCGTGTGTGCCTATGACGTCGGTGTGCATATGACGGATGACTATGCTTTTCTTTTCTTGTCCCTTTTATGGGCAATTTCATCAAATGGTTATTCAAATTTAATAAGATTTTTAATTTATATATTTTCCTATTGTCCTCTGAGGTTTTTGTACAAATTGTCTACAATTTATAGTGGAATTTTGTTTTACCATTTATTATGGATGGCTGATGTAACGGACTAATAAAATAAAAAGGGCTAATGAATTTTCTTTTTCACTGTTGGTCTCTCCACGAGACCTGATTGTTCGAGCCGAGATCCTCCTTGGCTGCATCGCCTCCCACTTTTAAGTGCAATTCCAGTTGTGTTGTTTGCCAGACTCACATACAGGAGTCTGACTCATTTTCTGGCCATTCATCTGGCACTACTCACAGAACCAATGGTAACATTACGTGCAACACCTCTAATGTCATATCTCATTTCTTGTGGAATCCAGTATGTCGGGAAGACCAAGAACACGCTCAAAAAGCGTTTCTATGGCCATCGATCGACTGTGAATACCCAAAAAAATTGACTTTCAAGCATAACCATTCCATTGCTGATATACAGGGCAAAATTATAATCACTTGGCCAGAGCAAGGACTCAGTTCGCCTTAGCAGGGAGAAAGTGTGGATGAAAGCGTCTTCGGACTATTCAACCACATGGTCTCAACATCCAGGAAGGGAATGATTAACTCTTAATCCCCCCCCCCCCCCCCCCATTGTCATTGTTTACAGATAATCCTCCTGGCAAACACTCCTATTAGGATTTCTTGCCCACTTGGATGTCTCCCTTTCCCGTTTAGCCTTGCCACATCCCTCTGTTCCTTTTATTTCCCAATTACCACCTCCTATTTGCACCCTCTCTTGCATGTGTGTTCCGTACGTGTTTGTTTCTTGTAGTATGTCATTTGCCTTTGAGAAAGAACTTGCTTAAGTTCGAAATGTTAGCCAGCTATTTTTTATTATCTTTGTTTGTTTTAAAGTTTGAGCAAAACATAATAGGGGCTTTTGTATGTTGACATGTTTGGGAATCCTTTAACTTTGTTTACTGTTCTTTTTCGTTTTGATTCACCCATCGATCTCTTCATGTGCAAGACATCGGGGCATGAACCGGTATGTTTGGTAATGGTTGTACATCGGAAACACTTCTCTTGGGTAATTTGTTTTCTTGGGCAGATTCCATCAGACGACCACACCTCCCCTCGTAGGCTCGCCATCTTGTCTGTCTGAAGACTTAGTTAAGAAAGAGAGGTGTGCATCTACGGATTGAAGACGTCAGATATGATTTATGTTAAGATAACTCGGACCTTTATAGGAATACGGACACGCAGGAATGTTGGCATGCAGGAAAAGATGCCTGAAAAAAGGTGAAATATGTTTGCCCATTCATGAAAATGAATGCCCGATCTACACGTTGGCGCAGACGAAATTTAATGAACAATACGATACTTTTAATTTGAATGCATCTTTTACAGGCACGACTGAAGTTAAAAGACGATGGAATGCTCGTATAGTGAATTTGAATGATTATTTTTGATTGTTGAATGACGATCTGCGTGATCATTCAATTTCAATCTAAATTGAATAAGCCAGGCATTAAAATAAACGAAAACATTGTGAAATTGGCCGGGAAATCCTATAAAACAGACCGCTTTTTAAAAATAATCCGTTACTGGAATAAGCCCAGGAAGGTGACAATTAGGAGTATGAAGGAAAAATATGAATTTCTAAAAACATGAGCGGTACACTTTCTTTCAAACAGAGGCTGAACCCAAAGTAATCGGTGTCAACAACTCTTTCAAATGAGCCCACTGGAAACGACTCGTAATTATTATATAAAAATGACTCATAAAACAATGCTAAACATAACATGGTGTGGCTTTGCTGAAACCTATTCTGAAATCTTATGCAAAATTGGTTAATAATTTCTTGACATTTCTCGAAAATCCGTTGCATGAATCTATTATTTCCTTTTAAACAGTATACCTCCTTTTGTCGCATGGATTCAAGTTTTCAATATGCGCGGGCGCGGGCTGAATATATTTTAATACTTCCGAATGCAAATTTTGAACTATAACCTTTGATGACAGCCAGTGTGTTTACGTGGTTAATATTCTACATGTAATAGAAAAAATACATGCAGTAGTCGGTGTACATATATTGGTTAAAAGAACCATTGATTTCATTACAGTCATAATTGATCATTTTCAAAAAAATAATGTTAACAACAATTTTTATACAAAGGAAAACATATCAGAAAGGGTTCCGTTAACAAAAGGTGATACATACGGCGTACATAATAGCCCAACTTTTATAGTTAAATATAATCCCCAAAAAATTGTCGACAAGAAAAAGTGTTGATAAGTTTTATTATTATTATTACTGGTTTATTTTCCATCTCGTTTAGTAGCCCTTAGGCTAAATTGCACAGTGGATTACAATAAAACAAAAAACACGTTAATTTAAAAGTACATTCATTTGTTTGCTTCACTAAAGAAAACAATTAAATAGTTTTAAAATGCTCATCAAAAACCCACATACAAATTCACTCAATCACTGACGACATAAAATTACAAACAAAATGTTACAATCCACAATTTAAGCTAATCTAACAATTGATTCAAAATTCTTGTGAAATATGGCACTGGACTGTTCTTAAATCTGTTTGTTGAGCTAGTTGGTTCATCTATGGTGCGGCAAGATCTAAGACACATATTGTGGCTCCTTTTTGACACTGGAAACCACTGACTAAAATGTCCCGACTTGTACGTTTTCTGAGCAAACTCTTGACACAAACGTATCCGTCTATCTACTAGAGACTGAATTCCCAATGAAGCCAAAGCTTTACCATAACTTGTGTAATTGTTTCCAAGGATTATTCGACAAATTCTCTTTTGAATAATCTCAATTTGATTAGTTTGATGTGATGTGATACTTGAGTGCCAAACTGGAGCCGCATATTCCATGACTGGTCTGATATAGCCTTTATACACAACAATAAGTTCCTCAGTATTAAGGCCATATTTTTTTAAGTTTTCTAACCATAAACAATTTCTTATTAGCTTTAGAGGCCATTTCGTCTACATGGGCATCCAATTTCAAATTTTGTTGGAAGATGACTCCCAAAAGCTTAACCCTTGTGACAAATTCTAGTTGAGAGTTGGATATACTGTACCGCACATCTGGGGGGTTTCTTTTGCCAAAATACACTTGTAAAGCTTGACACTTGACAGGGTTTAATGTCAGTCCATTATTACAGGCCCAAGTACTCAGATTATTCAAATCAGTTTGGATTTTTCTTTCACTGACGTATGATCTATTTTCACCGAAGGTGAGATCATCAACGTATTTCCAGCATTTGCTGTTAGCTGGGTCAACTGCACTGTTAATACAAGCCAAAAAAATCACTGGACCCAGTTTTGTCCCCTGTGGCACTCCACCAGAGAGTGTTTGCCAATCAGAGAACACTTGTTTGTATACAACCCTCTGTTTGCGTTCTCTTAAAAAATCCACAATCCAATGCACAACAACAGGGGAAACCCCCAGGTCCAGAAGATTTTTAAAAGCAATATGATGATTAATCGTATCAAACGCTTTAGTGAAGTCAGTTAAAACCAGGGTACCTACATTATTTTTAACATTAGCACCTGATACTAAATGGTGATAAATGTCGACTAGGCAATGGCTTGTAGAAATGCCCTTTTGATTCCCAAATTGCCGAGGGTCAATATTTGGTTTGATTGAACTTATGACCCATTTACTAATAAAACCTTCTGCAATCTTAGCTAAAAAGGATGTGAGTGAGATTGGACGAAGTTTCTGAAGTGTCGGTGGATTAACCTTGGGAATCGGAACTACATTTGCTTGTTTCCACTGCGTTGGTACCAGACCTTGTGAAAATGAAGTATTAATGATATCGGTTATTGGGGTACTCAACTCGTATGCAAATTCTTTCAGGATTCTGGCAGGTATGTCATCCGGTCCCCCCACTTTTGTAACCGGCACCTTCCTCAGCTCATTAAAAATTTCCCATGGATATAAAAGAGGAATAACCGAAGGTGTAGGCAAGTAGGCTGGCATATTATCTACATTAATTGGTTCTTGTCCTTGAGAGACATTGGCAAGTTGTTTGTTAATAACCTCGGCAATGGTCTTAAAATCAGAATTATCAATTCCCGGAACATTAATTGTGAGCTCAGTTTTCCCTCATGTTGGCATGGTGACGAATTTGCTTATGCCATTTGCCTGGATTGGTTTTACGCAGCTGACGAATTCTCTCGGCATAATAAAATTGTTTTGCTAATACAATTTCTCGAATAACTTGATTTCTCAAAAGCCTAAACTGTAACTGGTTACCAGAGTAAAAAGCTATTTGTCTACGTTTAATCAGATTTTTAATGTGATCGGTGAGCCATGGTTTGTCACTTTTATGCCTTTTTATAATTTTGATTGGAAAATGGCTTGCAATAGCTTGATTAAGCAGCTTGTAAAAAGCATCTGTCTTATCTTGACAACCTTCGGTTTTTTCAACTTCATCCCAAGTTTCTTGCTGGACCCACTGTCCAAAGGAGCGAACACACGAATCTTTCATTGGTCGAAAACCTTTTCTCTGTACTTCGTTATTATCTTTCTTTTTCTTAGGCATCCACATGACACAATTGTGATCACTCCGTCCAATCGGTGGAGCGATAATTGGATCTTCGTATACATCAGCAAAATTTGTGAATATCTTGTCTAATATAGCATCTCGTCTAGTTGGTTTTTTGACAATTTGATCTAAATTATTACCATTACAAATTGATCTGGTATCCCCTCTATTTAAATCACCCAGAATTACTACACCAGTGTTAGGTTTACGTGTCCATAACAAATCCACTGTAGTAATAATGTGATGACAGAGCAGATCATCTAATTGAGAGTCCGGAGGGTAGTACACAGCAAACATGGCGATATCAGGCACACTTCTTGGTAATCGCGGATGGTGCAAGGAGATCCACTGTCCTTCAATTTCTGATGGGACCTCAATGTCCATGGGTGTTGCTTGCAAGTGTTCCTTCACGTAGACCAAAACTCCTCCTCCAGTTTTTGTTGGTATACATTTGCTGAAGACATTGTAACCACGCAGTGCATACTGCTCACTGGCTGTGTATGGAGTTATCCATGATTCAGTTATGACAGCAACGTCAATCCGTCCTTCCTAAAGAAATACGTCTAATTCATCAATCTTATTTAAGACCGAACAAGCGTTAGTCAGCATAAATCGAGGCAAAGTCGCAGATGACAAACAATCCTGTGCAACGTTAGTGGCTGCAACATTCGCTCTGGGAAAGCGGCGAAGAACTTGGAGCTGCTCTTCACGTCGTTGACAATTGCGGTTTGACTGTGCCCTCATTCCAATGACCACCTGAATAGGGATGCAGCTATACATGTACTTGCGTTAGTTTCTGGTAAAAATGTTGACCTTGCATTAACATTTGACACTCCATTGCCTCGTTTTTGGCTCCTGTATTTGAGGATCCCGTTCAGTTTAATCTGCTTAAGTTGTTGTGGTTCCAACCGGTAAGAATATGAGCGCAGAACAATCAGCTGGTTTCTGGAGTATGTCAAGTCACTGTCACGTGCTGATGGCACACTCGTTTCAATTTTCTCAGCAACTTGGTGATGCTCCTTAGATATAAAACTGACTTCTGGGCCGGGATTTATTGCAATATCCATAAATATGGTAATGTCCATGTGAGGCTCTTGCCTTGGGACGAAAGTGCATGTCATTCCATGTTTAGTCCATTTACACATAGCAAATTTAGGATTGCGACTGCAATTAAGTCTATCTGCAATGACAGTCGGTGAACTCACCCACAGATATAGTCCTTTTTCAGGTACTTCCACTTTAAACAGAAATTCAGGGTTAACAGCAGGTACCACGAAAATTGTTCTAAGATTGATGCAAGTGCAATGCAGGAATAGCAATGCGATGATTACCGCCATACTGAATATAGAGTGTTGGGTCATTCATTCATGTGTCAATGGTGTACACATGTAAAGCAGTTCCAGTAGCCAACCACAATTTGAAGTAAAGGCAAAATTTCACTTTGAGATGAAAAAAAAAACACTCCAAAATTCATGTAAAAAAAGGTTGCAAAGTCCAACAGTCAAACAACACCAGAAGGAAAGAAAACGACTTAAAACAAACACGGATGATGGAAGATATAAAAAGTAAACATCAGAGCATCAATAAGAAACATGGCAGCTCCTCAAAGAGCGCCCTCAATAATGTGAAGGCAAAAACATAGATTTCGGGGATGTGGGGATGGGGAATATATCTCCACCCACACACACTTTATGACAAGATCACCCCTAGACAATAAAACCAGGCAGAAGAAAAAAATTAAAATAGACCAGGAGGTAATTATAAATTTCATATGGAAATTACAGTAGAATTGTCGGAAAGAGGGTTAAATTTGGGTTTGTGTATGGACCATAATTATTACATGTATAATAAACAGCGTAGTGTCCAATCCCCCCCCCCCCCCCTTCGAAATGTTCAGTTGGTTTGTTTTGGAAATGTCATGATAAGGGGCCCCCCCCCCCCCCTTTTCCCGGTCTCCACACATGTCATAGTCAAATCATTGAGGCGCGCTTGAGTGAAGGTAACAATTTATGAGAAGGTATTACCCGATGACATGTACATTATAATTGTGCATGTACACTGTATGAGCTAGAACACTGGTATATAAACATGTGAGGTGATAAACTTAAAAAAGACTTCAGAATGGAGGACGTTCCAGCCAGTTTGTATAAATAAATGTATTATACATTTTTTTAAATGCCACATGTACATGTAGTGTCGATTTTTTTTACACTGAGTAGTATAATGACTGGTACATCTGCCAATTAAATTTTTCAGGATGGAAATTGAAAATACATGAAAAAAGAGATGTAACAAATGGTGTGTTTCATATTTCTGATGAACTATGTGGCAGTTCTAACCTTCAATGGTAAAGTATATGTTAACATAAATGTAACTTTACAATAATGGTTTAAAATCTTTACAGAAATATATTTTATCCAGTGAAAAATTATGTTTATCTCAAGAATTAAAATAAATGAGTGAAGTTAACCATCTACTTTGATTTTAAATCCACTGCATTTAAGTGGTTTGCTGGGCTTGCTATTTCAGACTTCTCTTCTTCATGTTCACTTTTTCAAATAATAATAATAATAATAATAATAATAATAATAATTGTAAATCTCCTGGATGCGGCAAATGGGCGACTCTTCCCGAAATAACCTTATTTGGGCGACACGAGTGTCGCCCTTTTAGAGCACTTTCCCCACGCACCTTACTAAAAAACACTCCAAAGGGGCGACTTTTACAATAGGGCGACAGTTATGTGTCGCCCTATTCGACCAGGTCACCCTAACCCACTCTTTTCCAGGATTATGTGTCGCCCTAACCGGCAATTGAGGAAAATTACATTTATATAGCGCGCATTCCATACAAATATGTTCATGTGCGCTGTACATTATACATTACATCATACTATTATTCAGTTAAAAATGAAAATCATGATTCAAAATCAAAAGCTAGTTTAAAAAGATATGTTTTAACTTCAGTTTTAAACTTATCTAGACTCCTAAGATTCCTTATGTGACCTGGAAGTTTGTTCCATAGTTTAGGGGCAGCTGTCTGAAAAGCACAATCACCTAGTGAAACTTTACATTTAGCACTCCCTGGAGTCAGTAACACACTATTCATTGAACGAAGACTATATCTGTTTTGACGAATAACTGACACCAGGTCACAGAGATACCCCGGAGCTGTTTCATATAAACATTTAAATGTTAAAATCAAAATTTTAAACTGAATACGAGATACAACTGGTAACCAATGAAGGAGATGAAGAACTGGCGTGATGTGACATATACGTGGTGAACCGGTTACAAGGCGAGCTGCAGTATTTTGAATTCTTTGTAATTTACCAATGTGTGTACTGGAAAGACCATACAGTAAACTATTACAGTAATCTAGTTTGCTTGTTATAAAGGCATGCACTAGAGATTCTATAGACTGTCGAGTTAAAAACTTCCTGACCCTACGCAAATTATACAGGTGGTAAAACGCAGAACTACTTATTTTACTTACATGATACCCCAATTTAAGTTCAGAATCAAACCAAACCCCAAGGTTACGAATAGCACCAGGTGACGCACGAACAACAATATTGCCAACTTTTAAATGAGACATAGTTACCTTTTCCAGCTGTTTCTTATACCTAAAATAAGAAATTATGTTTTTCTAGTATTGAGCTTGAGTTTATTTACCGTCATCCATTGTTCAATTTCAGTGATACAATTTCCAATGGCACACTTAGCAGTAGACTCATTTGTACCAGGTTTGGGTTTGAAAGATAAATATAGTTGTGTATCGTCGGCATATGAATGAGCATGTAGAGGATGTTTCTCTGTGACCTTAAATAACTCACTGGAATACAACGAGAACAATAAAGGACCAAGACAACTACCTTGTGGGACACCAGATTCAAGATGGAAACTATCTGATAATACCCTATCAACTGATACACGTTGGTATCTACCCAATAAATATGATTCAAACCAATTGTACACTGTTCCAGTTATTCCAAAGTTATTACGTAACCGACCAAGTAATATACCATAATCTACAGTATCAAAAGCTGCGCTTAGATCTAATAGCACAAGTAGAGTTACACATTGTTTGTCCATATTCATAAGAATGTCATTCTTAATTCGCAACAATGCAGTTTCAGTACTGTGCCCCGGACGATAAGCTGATTGATTGCTAGGCAAATACTCATTTTTTACCAGATATGAATAAAGTTGATCAGTAACGGCTCGTTCAACTAGCTTGGACACAAACTGCAGATTAGAAATAGGACGCAAATTCGCAAACCCCGTGTCCAAACCAGGTTGTTTCAATTTTGGAACTACAAGTGCTTCCTTCCAGGAACAAGGAACCATTCCACTCTGCAAAGACATGTTAATCATTGATGTTAACGATGGTAAGAGTTCATTAATGCAGTCCTTCACAATAAACGTTGGCACCGTGTCAAAGATGCAAGACTTAGTGGGCGCCTATATTAGTATAAATTATATGGATTACTATAAACATGTAGGAATGTAATGTATTTAGTGGAGGAATTTTTTATTGGGAGAAATATAAATAAATAAGACAATGATGAATTTAAGCTCCACCTTGAAGACAAAGTGAGTAAAAACGTTTTTCAGTCAAAAGTTGACCAAAGACCGTCCTGTAAATTGTGCATGCAACTAACTGGACTGAAATATCCAATACAATACTGGGCCCGGCCATGGCTGGCTGCAAAAAATGGCACCACATGTTTGTACATGTAATTAAACAAGACTGGCAAAAATCAATCTTTGATAAAAAAATAATTTAAAAATTTGACTATTTTGCATTTATTCATTCACATTGGCTAATTAACATCCCAGATTAAAGTGCACACCTGCAGGTAAATTATCATTATCTCATTCTGGGACGTAGCAAGAAAGATCAGAAACTCCCAAGTTATTCAAACTTGAAGTTCAAGTACGTATACGTACACTATACAATACAATCCACAGTATTCAAATGTGGATGTACATTGTACATAAATACATGTACATGTACATTGTATGTAGGCCTACAAGTTGCTTTTGTACACAGTAGTACATCCACGTTTTTTTTTCAAACGGTATATATTACACGTCGCGTCGACCGCAGGCGCATTTTGCATAATTGGGGCAATCGGTCAAACTTAACCATGGAGGTCAGGCCAGTCACGCGATATGAATGATGCATGTTTAGCCACGATTTCCATAGTCGGGTCCCGCCCCCAAAAGTAAGAAATATCCAAGACGTTACTGTAACTCCGTGATTGATCGCGCGCTCGCCCGCTGGTGACAGCCTGTAAATTGCGCCCTCTGTTGATGACAAGTATCAGACAGTAACGAATTGGAACCAAGACTATCCATTGCCGTGCAGAGCAGTTTTGTTTCTGGTTTTGTTTAGTTTTTAACCCCTTTTGTATTTCTCCCGCCCCTATCCCTATCCATTT
This sequence comes from Hippasteria phrygiana, assembly GCA_037893225.1. Taxonomy (NCBI): domain Eukaryota; kingdom Metazoa; phylum Echinodermata; class Asteroidea; order Valvatida; family Goniasteridae; genus Hippasteria; species Hippasteria phrygiana. Next base: position 466,343 of record JAZGUH010000610.1, on the reverse strand, counting down.
TAGTCCACCGCCATCTTTAATAGGATACTGGGGTTCCGCTTCAATCGGCATGCATTCGGCGCCGTACAACGGAATTTTTGCTATGGCATGCTTTTGTCCTGGCAATAAAGGGGCGCGCGGATTGGTAACAAAGCGGGTTTTTTTTTTTTTTTTTGCCCTTTGTGTCCTGTTCTATTTGGATGATTTAGATTTGGCGCGCATGATCCGAATTGTTTTTTGACTTGCTTTGCACTGGTCGGGTGAGACCGCGTAGATATTTTCGTGACGGCGTTTTATCTTGGGAGACGGTCTACGTTCTGCATCGTGCTGGCCGTGAATCAGTGTTGCTGGCCATGGAGGAAACCTTTGATCCTGTTGAGGAAAAGCCAGAGGCATATGCAGAAACTGCGGACGAAAGTGTTGGGCCCATTTTCCGCGGACTGTGCACCTCATTTAAGATCTCCAAGAGGTGTTTTGAGTGCCTAGTTGAAGATGGATGGAACGACCCAGAGCAATTTACGGGCCTGTCGGCAGAGTGGCGCACACACATCCTCGCCTTAGCCCCTAACGGAGGTCAGAGGAGGAATCTAGAGCAGCTCCTGCGTCGAGTAGAAGCGGGTCCCCTGGATGGCCCGGCCCCCAAGCGGCGCCGCACGCAGTCGGTTGATGCTGCAGCCCAGGAGCAGGATCAAGCTGGCCCTAGTGGTCTCGCGCCGGCGGTTCCCGCCTCCGCTTCGGTGCGACCGGCTACGGGTTTAGAGAGCAATCCCTCGTCATCTCAGGTATGTTTTGGCTATTCGGTATCCATTTGGAAACGGCCATTATGCAGGCCCCAGACGAATTTTTTAATTTACAATGAGCTCGGATCAACCCCCCTCTATCTGGGCGGGTTGAGCCTGGCGTGAGTTCGTTCCGTATGGGGAAAGCATGGCGCTTTTAAATCGGAGAAGGGGTTAGCCCCACATGAAAATACTGTCCGTTTGTGCGCAGGGGTGGGTCCCAGTGACCTGCTGCGAACATATGAGTTATATTTGACATTACATGGTATTAAGGGGATGAGCCCCTGGTAAATCGTTAAGTAATGCAGGGGATAGGCCCCATATTGCATTTGTGCGAGGGGAGGGAGCCCGATATCAGATTGTGTGCCGATGACAGGGGATGAGCCCCTTATTATTGTACACTATTTCTAGATATACGCTTTGTATACATTTAAAAGTTTTCATACTTTAACCAGAACGGATGGGCCCCATCCGATATTACATAATGGCTGGCAGGGATGAGCCCCCATATGATCTTATTGATATTTATAGGGACGAGCCCTGTATGTTCATACACTTTCATGGCGGTTTAAGGCCCAATTGTGCGTTGATAAGAGGGGATGAGCCCCACGTATAGTTTATGCACCGATGTGTAGGGGTGAGCCCCTTATGTGGTATACGCTGTTGTAAAGACCTAAATAAGTCCCATTATTATAAGCTGATGGGAAGGCAAACCCCGCACCCTATGTCCCGGCCCATGGTTTAGAGGATGAACTAACACTTCGATATTATACGCGGTAAGAATTTAGTACTCGGACGTCACTAATTTTGCCTTCAAATGATTTATTATTCATAAATAAGTGCAAATCTAATGAAGAAGCCAAAATTTGGAGGGAAAAAATATAAAGAATTTACTAGGAAAATATTTAAATATTTCTGAGTTGTCCCATAGGCTTAGTGCATAAGGGTTTATGTGACGTCCGACTTGTAAATTCTTTCCCATGGAGTGTCAGCTAGCGGATGTGTGCGTGTATGAGCCCCAAATGTTTTATGCAATTACGATAGGGACGAGCCCTTCATTGTTTATACATTGCCATGAAGGTAAAACGCCCCATATAGTTTCTATACACTGAATGCAGTTTGTGAAATGAATGAGCCCCGCACGATAGTGGCGGAAGGGATGGGCCACATACAGAAATGGCGCACCCATTAGGTTTTGTTCACTGTTGTGAAGACAAATGATGCACACGTGTTCTCATACACTTTTTCACAATTTCATTTATTTTACAAGGGGATAAGCCTGATGTGTTTTATACGCTGTTGTTGGGGAATTAGCCCCATAGAATTTTAATGATATGGCATGGGAGCACACATTCTTATGCACCTGTGAAGGCGTAGGATTAAAAAAAAAATAATAATAATAATAATAATAATAATAATAAATAAGAAAGGAAAACACTATTCTTGTTAAAAGAATGTGTTTTATATGATTATGCATTGTAGTTCTCCCCCCACGCAAACCCCCCCCCCCCCCCCCCCCCCCAAATGATGTGGATGATCATGTCACACCAAACTCGTGCCAGGGGATGCGCCCCGTGTGTCGTTATCCACGATGTCGTGGGATAAGCCCCACATAACATTATGTACTTGAGGCGAGGGTATAAGCCCCATGTGGTTTTATGCGCTTATGCTAATAGATGGGCCCATACCACGATGTATATCCACATAAGGGAATATACCCTATTATGTGACGTACCCAGATGTGAGGGGTGAGGCTCCGTGTAACATTATGCATTTAGGAAATTTAGTTCAGGTCACGATGTAAAACCATGCCAGGGGACATGCCCCATGTGACTTTATGCACTGGATGCGAGGGTATAACCTCATGTGGCATCATGTACTTGATGTGAGGGGTTAAGCCCCGTGTGACATTATGCATTTATAAGAAATTTGGTTCAGGTCACGATGTAAAATCCTGCCAGGGGACATGCCCCATGTGACTTTATGCACTGGATGCGAGGGTATAACCTCATGTGACATTATGTACTTGATGTGAGGAGATAGGCTCCGATGACATTATACACTTATGAAAGAAAAGAGAAAAGGGAACAAAAACAAAAACAAAACCCATGTCGCGACGGAAATTCATGTAGAAGACGCGCCCCATGTGACATTACACACTTGATGGATTTGTGTACTTATGCTAAGGATGTCCCACGTCACGATGTAAATTAATCCAAGGGGATAGCCTACGCCCCGTGTGACAGTATGCACTTGTTGCGTAGGGTTAGGCCCCGGGGAACATTATGCATTTAGGCTAATACTATAGATTAGCCCGTGTCACGAAGTAAATTCTTTCCATGGGGTGTGCCCCATGTGTTTGTATGTACTTGGGCAAAGGGATTAGCCCGGCCCACAGTTTTAATTCATAAGGGATGCGCCCTATGTGATAGCAATTAGCATGTACTCAATAGGAAGTGAAGACTCGTGAGATTTCACGCGTCAGGTGAAATGTTAGCCCATGTCATGTACATACCCTTTATCACGGGATGAACCCCATGCGAAATTATGCGCTCGATGCGAGTGGACAGGCTTCGTGTAGCATCGGATCAGTGCGCAAAGCATCGGTATTCCTGCATGAGGCTAGTAGCACGGCGTGAATAGTATCTGCCAGTCTGAAGACTCGATCCGGGATTTCACCATAAGGCTTCAGACTGCATGACTTGCATCGTGTGAAAGCTTAACCGACTTGCTTCACTTCCATGCATCTTTTCCTAGCTGTATCTCGGTGTCGTTAAGTGTAACCCAGCAATTTACGTAACAAAATGTAGTATGATACAGTAATCAATGAAAAAGTTAATACCATGTGACATGAACGGGCTGTGAGCAGTTTGGCACAGTGAGAATAAAAAAATGAGACCGCCACTAGCATTTCCCTTTGACTTTGTATATTCCACTAGCCCTTATTCCTCGTTGTCGCGTATCTGATGCACAAAGGATACGCCTAAATTATAATCAGTGCGCAATTACTTCCACATCTTGATTATTCGTAAAAGTGATTATACTGAACGAGGGTAGGTTTTTGTCGTTCGATGTCTCAGTGCAAAATATATAACTCTGTATTGCTACCACAAAAAACAACAACAATTTTTATTAAATGTTTTGTTGTATGTTTTAATGATTATCTAAGCCGTTTTAACGCATCTGCGGCACCTGCATTCTTGCGGCACTATGTCACATGGTATTTAATTTCGTTGATTACCGTATCATACTAGATTTTATTACGTATAGCCTACATTGCTGAGTAATAAACTAAATGAATACAGAATAGCAACAACTAACAGCGCAGGGGTCGTCAGAACCAATTTCATTTTTTGCGGGAATGATCGGAATACGATTTGGTTAACACGTCAAGTTTAATAGTACGCAGCGTGAAGCAACCACTCCCTTGCCTCACGGCAACCAACCTCCAGCTGACAGTCAGAATCTACATGACCAATCTCGCAATATTCATCAAGATATTCTTTTATTAAAACTAACTGCTCGTTTCTAATTACACCTCCATTAGACCGTGTAAGTCTCGCGCATAAAGGTCACGATTAAACTTCCGGGCACCTCCGAGCCGGCTGGTATAGGACTTTTACGTGTGCTTGATTTTATTGTCTATAATACTTTGTTTTAACGAAGATCTGAACTATGGGCTCCGTGCGTCAAAAAAAGAGGGCGCTTTCCACATAGCAACCCCACTTCATGGGGAGTGCGTCGCTAGTATTACGCACTGCGTTCGCGTTCATTTGATGCTCGTTTACCAGTGGGATTGCTGTCTGTTTGCCGACTCTCGATAATTGCGTTTTCAATAAGAATATCATAGCGGGAACCAGACACTTAAATTGAAGTCAGGTAAGATGGCGTCGATATTGACCCCCCAACTCGCCTTTTCTTTCCGCTGAGGGGGTAGTTGTGCACGGAGCCCATAAAACCGCCATAAATGTTGATGATAAATATATATGAAAATATGCATGACTGTCTATTAAAACTATTAAAGGAAAGTGGGAAAAATGTTTGACCTGAGCGTCAGGTTGCATCGTAATCATCGTAATCAGCGTCAGGTTGAATCGTGATTGGCTCATTGTCGGGATGTGAAAGCCGGCCCCAAAAATCCCTGTACCACATGGATTTTAGCGTTGACGCGCAAATCGCATGCTTGACATGCTTGAAGGCGTGCAAGATGGTTCTGTGTTATGCAGTGTTGTCCCCATAATTGTGCAGTGTTGTCCAGTGACACTATCACTGGACAACATTGCACAGTTATGGGGATAGGGGTATTATAATATAAACCAGATGGATTGTTTTACAAGCCCTGCAGTGCGTACGTGTTTCTTCGTTTTGTTTGATCCTTTTGCCAAGCGTTTTGAATCAAAACATAGGCCTACATCGTACAAAAATAGTATCCAAATTCTAATCCCCACCCTAGTATAGGGTGGGGTTGTCCCCACCCACACAGGTTGGGATTGTCGCTAGATTTTTGCCCGAGGGATGGGGATTTTGTCATTTCAAAAGTGACAATCCGCAATAGAGGTGGGGTGGCCCGGGGGGGGGGGGGGTGGCAATTGATAAGCGCAATTATTCTTATAAATAGGGCCTATTATAATTTATAACGTATATAATTTATAAGGATAATTACCTCCACCTTGTAACTCCGGTCTTTAATGGAAGCCTGTACGTTTACAACCACTATATATTAACGATTGTTCGTACACAGATCGCAGGACTCTGCCACAAGCTACCTGAATTTTCAGCCAATTTGGAGCCATCGCTTACATAATTCAGCCAGTACTGGATTGACAGGCGCAATGGTCAGTGATGGTTAACGTTGAATCACGAGCATATATAGCTATACTTAAGTATACTCTTATGCGCCGATCAATTGTTTCAGTTATTTCAAGAAAACTACTCGCTTTTTACGTTGAAGCTCCTATTTGAGGTGCCCGGAAGTTTGGTTTCTCGTCAACTCGCGTACGTTCTCGGGGCCAACTTACACGCTCTATGGCGCACGATGGTCAAACAGTTCATTTACCTGCTCCTTTAACAGTCCCATGCGTGTGACATCTTTGACAAAAACACGAACCTTTTTTACCGCCAAACAACCCTTAGTGTAAGTGGTGGAAATATAGATGAACGTGAAACTGAAATGAGAAGTGTCCGTTGAAAAGAGGATTTATTTTCACACCAGATCTCACAAACTGAACAAGTAGATGTGACACCATGTGGGTATTGTTTTGCGCATCTTGTGCTACAACACACATTTTTTTAAGTAATGGGTCTTAAAATAAGTAAATGGAAATTCAGGTTTAGGGTAGCAAAGTAACTTTTTTTTACTCACAAGATGTGGTCAACCCTGCCTTCAGCGAGACCTGTAAGGAGTTGCTGTTAGACTCTGTATTTGAGTCTATTGTGGAGTGTCAATATTTTGTGTGGTGCCCTCACACCATAGCGTATGCTGAAACCTGTTGGTGTGGGTTGTGGGTTGCGTGTGGGTTGCGAACTGAACTTATGATCCCCCAATATATGCGATCACCTGCGTACGAGTTGCGTGCGAGTTGCGTGTGAGTTGCTTGCAGAACTTACGAGTTGCGTTTGAGTTGCGTTCAAAACTTACAAGTTGCGTTGGACCTGCGTGCTAGTTGCGAATTGACCAGATTAAACTGATGTCCAATAACAGCAAGAGGTAGCTCCATGTTGTCACCTCGGAGGTCCACCAACAACTGACACCGATCTAGAAAAGGCCCACTATTTATACCATTTCTCAACACGCATGTAGTACGCAACTAACACGCAACTCACACGCAACTAATAGGTTGGATACGCAGGGCATAGGTTGGGGATACGCTGGGAATAAGCACAATAGGTTGGGGGTACGCTACACACGCAACAGGATCGCAACAGGCACGCAACAAGATCGCAACATGATCGCAACAGGTACGCAACACATTCGCAACATGTACGCTACCAAAACCTGGTCAGATACCTCAAATTTTGGACCTGCGATCACCTGCGTTCATAACTTATGAGTTGCGTACCTGTTGCGATCGTGTTGCGATCGTGTTGCGTGCGTAGCGTACCTGTTGCGTCCCTGTTGCGTATAAATTGATCGCAGGCATTTGCAGAGAATTATTGAACATGTTCAAAATTTCTGAACTTACTCTGCGTGTGTCTGCGATTACCTGCGTGCTTGTTGCGTACTTCAAACCTATAAAACCTATTAGTTGCGTGTGAGTTGCGTTCGGAACTTATGACCACTATTTCTTATTCGCAACCATACGCAACTGGTGATCGCTATGGTGTGAGGGCACCCTTAAGTCGAATTTCTGTACTTTTGAAGAAATGTTGTTGTCGTTGTTGTTGTCGTTGTCGTTGTTGTTCCACATCATTTCTGTGCTTACAATTTTCGCTTGTCTGGAGAGTTCTTATAGCCACTTCTGTGAATTATGTGTTATTTTGTATAGCCGGTATTTTTAGCAAGCTTGTATAATTTAGCAATGGATATACCGCCACTCTTTAAGTGTACAAAACCCACTCTTGCCAGGCACTGAACTTGGCAGTACCGAAAACAATTAATATCTGACACGCAAATAATGTATTCAACATTAATATACCAAGTATTCGATACTCCTAATCGAAACTAATGTGCACGGTTTATTTCATTGCTACAACGGTTTCACGGACGATAACAGTACATGATTTAAATTAATGATATTAGACAAAATATGTGTATGCATACGAATAAAACGTCATAAAAATGATTAAAATATTAAATCGGCAGTTTCCAATTTTTCACAGTCGAAAAAGTTTCTTAAAATTCACTATATTATTAATTACAATTGTCATTTCCAACCAAACTTCCTTTCATTCTGCAAAATTCATTCACCCTTTACTTATTTCCATTTGTTACAAATGCTGGGATAGTCCTAAGCTGCAAATAGAATCTAAAGTTTTGAAGTGCCTTTTTATAAGACGACGTCTTCGAGCGTCGTCTGCTAGCGAGAAAAATGGCATTCGTCTGCAGTTTTGCTTTAGTGTGCATGAGCAAGCTAAAAAAAAATGTACATCAGCCCTATGGGACGTGAACATCCCTTGGGCATCAGTAGTACAATCATGGCTTGCGACGACTGAATCACGATTTACAACGCATAGGGCCTACCCTCAACATTGAGAGTTGAAGTTGAGAGTTATGCTGAAGGATTATAAAAGTAAACAGTTCCATTGAGGACTGTGAATTATATTTCGGAGGATTTGGATGATACTGCACTTACGAGTTGCTATCGTGTACAGTGGAGGAAATTTCTCAGATGGCAAATCAATTAGGTTTGAAGTTTGATGTGTCTCCGGAACAGTCGGAGTATTTTCCCAATTGTGGTTGAAGCGCTCTTTTGTGCTCTGCATCTGCAATTCCACCATAAGTAACCGTAATTATTCAACCCATCCGTAACTGTTCTACGGAAGTTTATAATGTAACAAAGGTTTCGGACACGGTTGTATAGTTTTGACTGCTCTCCTAATTATTTTAATTTAATTTTGTTTTGTTTTTCAATCAAAATAGTACGAAACTGTACTAAATGAATCTTTTCTTCTAGTGAAATTGGTGGCACCAATAATTCTTGGAATTTGGCATAATTATAGGGCACCTATTGGTTCAAGGCAGAAAATATCCAACGTCGACCTGAACGTGTGCATTGCTGATAAGGTTATCGAAAAAGTGAAATCTTGTAAATGCTTGGGTGTAGTTGTTGATGAAACATTAAGTTGGGGTACACATGTTGAATACGTAAGGAAGACTGTTTCGTCTAAATTGGGTGTGTTAAACAGAATTCGTGATTACGTTCCCCAAAGCAGCCTGCACACGCTCTTTGTAAGTTTAGTTATGCCATCTTTAGAGTATTGCTGTACGGTGTGGGGAGGAAGGTACATATCTCACGACAATACCCTCAACAAATGTCTAAAAAGAGCCGTATGGATAATCCTTAAATGTACCTCCCTCACCCCCTCAGCTGATATGTTTGCCAGACTAAATTAGATTCCTTTTAAAGAAAGAGTTCAGTCCAAAAAGGCTATCCTTGTTTTCAAAAGCCTTAACAAAATGACTCCTTTGTACATGACAAATCTGTTCACACCACTTACTGTGATTCGTGAAACACGACAATCGCCCCAAATGGCACTGAAAGTTCCTTTCGCCAAAAAGGAATGCTACGTGACAAGTTTCGCTGTGAGTGGTGCCAGTGTATGGAATAATCTGCCTGAACAAATGAGAACCATAAACTCCTTAAGTACATTTAAATCGGAGCTACGTAAAGCCATCTATCAGTGATATTTCTGTCATTTACGCTGATCTGCGGAGTTATAAACTTGGTTGCCAAAATACTTTGGAGCCGGATGGGAATTTCCCCTTGTTTTTCACCCTAAAAGGTTTTTTTCGCGGGTTTTCGCTAATCCCGTAAATCAGCAATAGGCTTCTGGAGAGTTGAAAAGTTAACAGAAAATAGATATATTTGTGTTAACATTATTGTATTTGTTTAAATATTTTGTATGAATGTGTAAATATTCAGTTTTAACTAATAAAATGCAGGGCCCCAATGGAAACCAGTTTTAAACTGTTTGGACACACCCTGGGTAAAGAAATGTAATAAATTAATAAATAAATAAATATTATATTGTACTTGTGTGTCAGGTGATCAACATCATCCGATATTGTTACGAATTCCCATGCTGTGTTTATACTTTAAAATTGTATGTATAACTACCATGACTATGCCCAACATTTCAACATAACGCACATAGATTGTTCTTGCTACCTTTAATACATGTCTATAATTGCTCAAAGTATTTTTAAAAATAATATTAATGTGGGGATATGGGTTAGTAACAGACGGTTTCTTTAAAGTTAGAGGGAGGCGGCCCCTTTAAGTGTGCCCTGTCTTTGTGCAGAGCCTCACAACGTACGAGCTCGACTGTGTGCACGTGCGCTATAGAAGTTAGGCCCTAGAAAATCGTTCGTTACATAACCTTTTCCATGTATTAATCTAATTCCCTCATATTAAGTTATAATGGGAATTGATCACTGTTTCTATCATATAGGGAGGGCTCCACGATTTGGTTAGATTTGTGAGGATTTTTGTTGTCTCTTGCAGCGTCACCGCAAACGGGAGCAACGGCCTTCGCGGTGAGGGGTAATTTTACTCTCTTTTTGTCCCTAAACCCAGTGAGTTGATAAATATCTGGGTTTGTGGGTTTTCTGTTATTCAATCCTTGTCATGAAGGTGGGCTTTGATATCATTTAGCTTGTGGGAAGGGCCGGAGAAAGAGTGTTTATGTAGCATAGTTTTGGAGTGTTTCTGTCGATCGATAATCAAATGGAGCGTCATGTATGTGTGTGTATTGTGTGCACGTATTGTGCACGTATTGCTGCATAGTCACACATTGTGTTGCGCGGATATGGCCGCTGTCAATGTACAGTGTTGTGTCGGGCCCATTCTCGGAGACAACCCTATGTTGTGCCGGCCTGGTGGCTATTTTATCAACCGATTTTGACTATATTTTATTTAGAATCGTATTGTTTATAGCAGCCACATACTGTCTTTTTTATGCCCTTAGCCTAATCCGAGATTGGCTGTATTGCCAGTGGGTGCAGCATTAAGAGTAACTAAGACAGATCAAGTGTTGGGTGAGTTGGATCATCACATATATAATTACAATGTACATGTATTTTCTCATCTGATGGTCATTAAGTGTGCGTACAATTTAATTATAATTGTTATTATTCAACAAACTACAGGACTTTTCAGTTTAATTGCTGTGTATTCTGGTTCTAGTGTAAATTAAGCTCGATATATGTCAATGTGTAATTTTGCAGGGGTTTATTTACTGGAGAGGAACAATAATACAAACAGTGGCATCCACAACCGTGGGTTGCCTCCTGGTCTTTTCGTCCTCCTTTCCCCTGGGATAACTCCCGGAACCCGTTGACGGCTCAGGCCTTCAATACCCCCAGTTACCACCCATCGTGTTACTACATTAACATAAATATTTAATGTGCCGTTACTCTCGTGAATACTTTTAAAGTCAATTATTCTACATACACTATATTCTATTCACTTCATTTTGCACGCTGCAAAAACGTTGAACTTCGTTAAATATTCTTTTTATTCATGTTATTTGTTTATGGAGGTGTTCCTACCAACCCCACTAAATAACAGTAAACACTCGCTTTAACCCTTTATGCTGGTACAATAGCAATACGAGTGTAGTTTTCAAAGCTCATGGAGAAAGTTGAAGATTTATGTGTTGTTGGTTTTATACTTTTTCTTTGAGCTTCCAGAATTGTAAGTAACATTTGCAACACGCTTAAAAACAGATGCATGGTCATTCGTAGGAAATAATGTGCTCTTTGTTTTTCATTTAACAATCCTCGAAACCAGTACAAGTTGAAAAAAGAAGCAAGTACATGTAGCCTATTTACAACTTACGATTTTTTACGATTTAGGCCTACGATTTTGTTTCTATTTACGATTGTTTTGTTATTTTGACGAAATTCAAGCGAAACGTCATTGTTATAAGTAATACACAACATTTGCACAGATCAAAATACAAAACTAATGAATTACTATGAAATACCTTACATGGCTGCAAGTAAATAGCAGTCTTAAACATTATGTGAAATCATGGCATCCTGATGTGCTGTCATTTTCAAGAAAAGTGGCATTTTTATATCAATTTCGCGCGATAGGCAACCGACCATCGTTGGAAATGGTCTAGTTCCCCAAACTGATAATTCCCTGACGCCTATTGCTCCCTTTTGTCTAAAGTAGGGTCAGGGAACCATACTACAAGAACATTATTTTGTTCTGTTTTCGCAGCATCTATGCACACAAAACTGAAACAGGTCAGTGTTTCAATATTTGGTAGAAAATACTAAATCCCAAATCCATTCATTTCTGAAAATTACAGCAAAAGCAAATGTTGTATACCACATTTAATAGATTAATATTTTAAAACGTCAAATTGCTGAATATTTTTGTATTCTAGTAAAATTTGTTTCAAAGGCTAAACTGAACAAAAACAGAGACCACTAGTGCAGATATAAGGGAGATGAAGGAACTGGGGTGGGGGTAGGTGACAATTACATTTATATTATTTTTAAAACAGTCAAAATATCCCTGCCAGAGTGACAACCAGGTATGATCGAAGGATCTCTACACAAAATATGTACAAGTTAAACAAACTGGCATATACCAGGTTCTTCCCTTTTGTGTCCTCATAAAGGCCAAGATACATCAATCTGACAAGGTGGCGGTTTTCAAATGTTACATTAGACGCATTTTAGAATATGCAAGTCAAGTCTGGCATACTTCATTAACTGTGAAGCAAAGCAACGAAATAGAGCAGGTGCATAGGCGGGCTTGCCGCATTAAGCCCGGTTCATACTTCATGCGAATGCAAAGCGAATTTCATGACGTCAACAATTGAAGTTTCATTGAAACATTCTCCGTTACTTTAACGAAATCGCTAATTGTTATTTAATGTTTTAATGTGATTTAACATTTTATTTAATGTGCTTTGTGATTTTAGCCTTATCCCTTATCTTTATACTTATTTATATATTAGTTTGATTATTGCTTTTAAGTTTTCATTTTGTTTTAATTATATTTAAGATGATTTTATGTGTTTTTAACAATTATTGTAATATGACCGTAATTCAGCCTTTTGGCTGCCATGTGCCATTTTAGTGAATAATAAATCATGGATAAATAATATTATAGGGGAGAGAAGAATAAGAAAAGAAAGACAAGGTTGAGGTGAGGAAGCTGGAAATGAAGGCAGCAACAGGTGCGGGTATAATGTAGTTCTTTGTGAACCCCATACGTGCATAGTGCATACAGAAATGGATCTAAGAAGTGAAGATGCCACAGTGTGTAATATCTCGCTGCATTCGTGAAGACAGATGGGAATGGAACAGCGCACGATTGTATCACGGGATACATTTCAGTACATACAAGTTAGGATCATGTCAGTCCAGATGGCCTTTCCCTAAACGTGTACTCCGGTGTACTCCGTCGCAGTCAGTGCACGTAGATGGAGCCCAGATATTATGTGCTAACATCATATCAGTTGCTGTCTGTTCTTGTAAGACTAGTTTTCATATAAAGGAAACGGCAATTCTTTTCTTTAGGCCCCTAATGCAAACCCGTTTGCTTATTTTAAGGATTATTCTTACTTTAAGTAAGAATAATCCTTAAAATAAGCAAACGGGCACCTCACATCAAAATACTTAAGTTGATGTTAGGGTAAGGTTTGCGAGGCTTTGGTAGCAGCGGCGTAGCTGACGGGGTGGGGGTGCGTGGAGGGCGCACGCCCCCATACAAAATTGTCTCCCCCCTAGTCACCCCCACTGTAAATTTCCCAAACGCAGAAAATAATAGTATTATTTAGAAAAATGCTGTCAGCGCCCCCCACACACTGTAACATCCATCCCCCCCCCCACCCCCCCCCCCCCCCTCGTCCGCCTATGGAGAGAGCCCTGGCTATGCTGCTGCTTGGTAGAAACAATAATGTAGCTTGTGATTTTTCTGGTCCCCAGAGTCGTAAGGGTGACTTCCTAGGCCTTGGTCCCGGTTGCTCGTATCTTCGTCGTCCCATCGGAACCACTCCTCAGACGCGGACATGCCGCGCACCTCCTGACATTGCTCGCTGTCGTACGCGAAGAGATAGAAGGGGTGGCTGGTCGGCAAGACTATGGGCCGGGATGCGTTGCCTGCGGTCATGCAGCAGAAGTTGATCAGGGTGTCTTGGTTATATACCCCGGTAGGTAGGGTGCCGCTGACTGCGTTATGATTGACAGTATCCTCGTCATCCCAGAATATGGAGCCAGTTGACATATCTGCAGAAATAATTCACGCATTATAAGGAATAGTTGGGTGTGTGGCCGAGCGGTCGAGTGTATCCGATCCAAGTTATGGTGATTGAATCAATGGGTTCGAATCCGGCCTGTCCGGTCATGAAACTTGTGTCTTTAAGCAAAACACTTTATTATGATTGCCTTTCCCCACCCAAAAGTACAAACAAGTGGCTCTTTCCCACTCGTTAAGCAACTGAAAACTAACCAGCTATTAGTCCAAATTGAATGCACTGAAGACATCAGACCCATATTTATTCCAACGAATTACTTTCGGAGGTTTTAAGGATTTTAGCATGTGAACCATTGGTCTACAAGTTTGTAATAGACTCTAAATTCACCAAGCAGTCCAGAGCAGTGGTAAGTGAGAACACCATTGGGGAACGATTTTATTTCTTACGAAATTACGATACTACTTTTTCGTACCATTTGGGCACTTGTCTCCAAACTGGAACACGCAGTATTGCCCGTCCGGCCAGGCGAGGTCTTTCTCGCTGACGCGGTGAATCGTCTTCATGCAGAAGTTCTGCTGCATGTCGGATTTCAAGTACGGGCCTTGGAGATGCAACACGTCTGACCATGCGTTGTGCGGCGTGTTTGTGTTCTCTGTGTCGTGAAGGCGGTACCCTGTCTGCCAGGTGAAACCGGCCTTGGTTGGGCAGCCGGCCGTAGGCATCGGCAAGCCGTAGGTCCCTAGCGGCCAGCCCAGTGCAGCTACACGGTTAAAACGACTATATTAGGGCTTATTTCATGACTCTCAGCAGAATTTTGCTCAGCAGGAAAATTTGCTTCTTGTTTAAATTAACATTTAGCAGCTCACAGAAACTAGTCCCTGGCCCTGATTTCATGGAGCCACTTTATAGCAAATGTTCTTGCTAAGAAGAAACCAGTTGAAAGAGAACCTGTCCAGTTAATCTATACGAGGTGCGATCAAAAAGTTACGATGATGATCCTCGACATGAAGTTTGGGTCATCGCGGGCCTGTTGACGGAGATCCTCGCAGACTTCGACACGGTGCTGCTTCTGCTCGTGATTCAGATTCATGGTGAAATCGCAAATGCGCACGTACCGGTGGTCACAAAAATGCGCGTAACACAGGTGTTGATGCTGATCAAGCGATGTTACTTGGAATACTTACGAACGAAAGTTATTGCTTACAACTGCTATATGCACATTACTGTGCTGCGTTCCGTTCGTTCGCAACAGGAACAGTCTCGGAACTTTTTGATCGCACCTCGTATATGTCACATCCAGTTTTGCTGAGTAGAAAACAAACAAACACTGACACGGACACGCACACGGACAGTGTGAGAATTGCATAATCGGCAACAACTTCATTGTTTATATTGTGTAATTATACGGTTAACTTCTTACCAAAGGGATGTAACTTTTTTAATGGTCTTCAAGTACACTAAAATGATGTATTAATTAAATGAGACCTTTCGCGTGAGTCTGGAGTTTATACTAAATGTGTGGTGACTGTCTTGAGAGAGTTACACTAACGGTACCTTTCGGTTCAACTATCCTAGAGCATCGATCCTCTCTCTTTAGCATGGCTAATTCTAACCACATGCTTTTGTCGAACTTCTCACCGGGAGCCGGCGGCGGCACGGGACCGAAGTGTAGCGTCCTCATCTTGCTCTCCGCATAGCATAGAATCACTTGCAGGAATATAGAAAAATGAAACAAAATATCGAAACAGGACCTGAATATGCCCTCATGAAAATATGCGACGAAAATAATGCTATTTTACATGTCTGGGCCTACTTACCTAACCCTGCGAGCCTCCCAGGTGCTCAAACATGAGGCAATTTTGTTATTATAATTACTTAAACACCTTTTAGCCAATTCCGCTCAAACTCCATGTATTCCTACATGTACATCGAACCGGGTGCATACCTATGTTCCCCAATACCGATGTTCCCCAATACCTATGTTCCCCAATACCGATGTTCCCCAATACCGATGTTCCCCAATACCGATGTTCCCCAATACCGATGTTCCCCAATACCGATGTTCCCCAATACCGATGTTCCCCAATACCGATGTTCCCCAATACCGATGTTCCCCAATACCGATGTTCCCCAATACCGATGTTCCCCAATACCGATGTTCCCCAATACCGATGTTCCCCAATACCGATGTTCCCCAATACCGATGTTCCCCAATACCGATGTTCCCCAATACCGATGTTCCCCAATACCGATGTTCCCCAATACCGATGTTCCCCAATACCGATGTTCCCCAATACCGATGTTCCCCAATACCGATGTTCCCCAATACCGATGTTCCCCAATACCGATGTTCCCCAATACCGATGTTCCCCAATACCGATGTTCCCCAATACCGATGTTCCCCAATACCGATGTTCCCCAATACCGATGTTCCCCAATACCGATGTTCCCCAATACCGATGTTCCCCAATACCGATGTTCCCCAATACCGATGTTCCCCAATACCGATGTTCCCCAATACCGATGTTCCCCAATACCGATGTTCCCCAATACCGATGTTCCCCAATACCGATGTTCCCCAATACCGATGTTCCCCAATACCGATGTTCCCCAATACCGATGTTCCCCAATACCGATGTTCCCCAATACCGATGTTCCCCAATACCGATGTTCCCCAATACCGATGTTCCCCAATACCGATGTTCCCCAATACCGATGTTCCCCAATACCGATGTTCCCCAATACCGATGTTCCCCAATACCGATGTTCCCCAATACCGATGTTCCCCAATACCGATGTTCCCCAATACCGATGTTCCCCAATACCGATGTTCCCCAATACCGATGTTCCCCAATACCGATGTTCCCCAATACCGATGTTCCCCAATACCGATGTTCCCCAATACCGATGTTCCCCAATACCGATGTTCCCCAATACCGATGTTCCCCAATACCGATGTTCCCCAATACCGATGTTCCCCAATACCGATGTTCCCCAATACCGATGTTCCCCAATACCGATGTTCCCCAATACCGATGTTCCCCAATACCGATGTTCCCCAATACCGATGTTCCCCAATACCGATGTTCCCCAATACCGATGTTCCCCAATACCGATGTTCCCCAATACCGATGTTCCCCAATACCGATGTTCCCCAATACCTATGTTCCCCAATACCGATGTTCCCCAATACCGATGTTCCCCAATACCGATGTTCCCCAATACCGATGTTCCCCAATACCGATGTTCCCCAATACCGATGTTCCCCAATACCGATGTTCCCCAATACCGATGTTCCCCAATACCGATGTTCCCCAATACCGATGTTCCCCAATACCGATGTTCCCCAATACCGATGTTCCCCAATACCGATGTTCCCCAATACCGATGTTCCCCAATACCGATGTTCCCCAATACCGATGTTCCCCAATACCGATGTTCCCCAATACCGATGTTCCCCAATACCGATGTTCCCCAATACCGATGTTCCCCAATACCGATGTTCCCCAATACCGATGTTCCCCAATACCGATGTTCCCCAATACCGATGTTCCCCAATACCGATGTTCCCCAATACCGATGTTCCCCAATACCGATGTTCCCCAATACCGATGTTCCCCAATACCGATGTTCCCCAATACCGATGTTCCCCAATACCGATGTTCCCCAATACCGATGTTCCCCAATACCGATGTTCCCCAATACCGATGTTCCCCAATACCGATGTTCCCCAATACCGATGTTCCCCAATACCGATGTTCCCCAATACCGATGTTCCCCAATACCGATGTTCCCCAATACCGATGTTCCCCAATACCGATGTTCCCCAATACCGATGTTCCCCAATACCGATGTTCCCCAATACCGATGTTCCCCAATACCGATGTTCCCCAATACCGATGTTCCCCAATACCGATGTTCCCCAATACCGATGTTCCCCAATACCGATGTTCCCCAATACCGATGTTCCCCAATACCGATGTTCCCCAATACCGATGTTCCCCAATACCGATGTTCCCCAATACCGATGTTCCCCAATACCGATGTTCCCCAATACCGATGTTCCCCAATACCGATGTTCCCCAATACCGATGTTCCCCAATACCGATGTTCCCCAATACCGATGTTCCCCAATACCGATGTTCCCCAATACCGATGTTCCCCAATACCGATGTTCCCCAATACCGATGTTCCCCAATACCGATGTTCCCCAATACCGATGTTCCCCAATACCGATGTTCCCCAATACCGATGTTCCCCAATACCGATGTTCCCCAATACCGATGTTCCCCAATACCGATGTTCCCCAATACCGATGTTCCCCAATACCGATGTTCCCCAATACCGATGTTCCCCAATACCGATGTTCCCCAATACCGATGTTCCCCAATACCGATGTTCCCCAATACCGATGTTCCCCAATACCGATGTTCCCCAATACCGATGTTCCCCAATACCGATGTTCCCCAATACCGATGTTCCCCAATACCGATGTTCCCCAATACCGATGTTCCCCAATACCGATGTTCCCCAATACCGATGTTCCCCAATACCGATGTTCCCCAATACCGATGTTCCCCAATACCGATGTTCCCCAATACCGATGTTCCCCAATACCGATGTTCCCCAATACCGATGTTCCCCAATACCGATGTTCCCCAATACCGATGTTCCCCAATACCGATGTTCCCCAATACCGATGTTCCCCAATACCGATGTTCCCCAATACCGATGTTCCCCAATACCGATGTTCCCCAATACCGATGTTCCCCAATACCGATGTTCCCCAATACCGATGTTCCCCAATACCGATGTTCCCCAATACCGATGTTCCCCAATACCGATGTTCCCCAATACCGATGTTCCCCAATACCGATGTTCCCCAATACCGATGTTCCCCAATACCGATGTTCCCCAATACCGATGTTCCCCAATACCGATGTTCCCCAATACCGATGTTCCCCAATACCGATGTTCCCCAATACCGATGTTCCCCAATACCGATGTTCCCCAATACCGATGTTCCCCAATACCGATGTTCCCCAATACCGATGTTCCCCAATACCGATGTTCCCCAATACCGATGTTCCCCAATACCGATGTTCCCCAATACCGATGTTCCCCAATACCGATGTTCCCCAATACCGATGTTCCCCAATACCGATGTTCCCCAATACCGATGTTCCCCAATACCGATGTTCCCCAATACCGATGTTCCCCAATACCGATGTTCCCCAATACCGATGTTCCCCAATACCGATGTTCCCCAATACCGATGTTCCCCAATACCGATGTTCCCCAATACCGATGTTCCCCAATACCGATGTTCCCCAATACCGATGTTCCCCAATACCGATGTTCCCCAATACCGATGTTCCCCAATACCGATGTTCCCCAATACCGATGTTCCCCAATACCGATGTTCCCCAATACCGATGTTCCCCAATACCGATGTTCCCCAATACCGATGTTCCCCAATACCGATGTTCCCCAATACCGATGTTCCCCAATACCGATGTTCCCCAATACCGATGTTCCCCAATACCGATGTTCCCCAATACCGATGTTCCCCAATACCGATGTTCCCCAATACCGATGTTCCCCAATACCGATGTTCCCCAATACCGATGTTCCCCAATACCGATGTTCCCCAATACCGATGTTCCCCAATACCGATGTTCCCCAATACCGATGTTCCCCAATACCGATGTTCCCCAATACCGATGTTCCCCAATACCGATGTTCCCCAATACCGATGTTCCCCAATACCGATGTTCCCCAATACCGATGTTCCCCAATACCGATGTTCCCCAATACCGATGTTCCCCAATACCGATGTTCCCCAATACCGATGTTCCCCAATACCGATGTTCCCCAATACCGATGTTCCCCAATACCGATGTTCCCCAATACCGATGTTCCCCAATACCGATGTTCCCCAATACCGATGTTCCCCAATACCGATGTTCCCCAATGCCGATGTTCCCCAATGCCGATGTTCCCCAATGCCGATGTTCCCCAATGCCGATGTTCCCCAATGCCGATGTTCCCCAATGCCGATGTTCCCCAATGCCGATGTTCCCCAATGCCGATGTTCCCCAATGCCGATGTTCCCCAATGCCGATGTTCCCCAATGCCGATGTTCCCCAATGCCGATGTTCCCCAATGCCGATGTTCCCCAATGCCGATGTTCCCCAATGCCGATGTTCCCCAATGCCGATGTTCCCCAATGCCGATGTTCCCCAATGCCGATGTTCCCCAATGCCGATGTTCCCCAATGCCGATGTTCCCCAATGCCGATGTTCCCCAATGCCGATGTTCCCCAATGCCGATGTTCCCCAATGCCGATGTTCCCCAATGCCGATGTTCCCCAATGCCGATGTTCCCCAATGCCGATGTTCCCCAATGCCGATGTTCCCCAATGCCGATGTTCCCCAATGCCGATGTTCCCCAATGCCGATGTTCCCCAATGCCGATGTTCCCCAATGCCGATGTTCCCCAATGCCGATGTTCCCCAATGCCGATGTTCCCCAATGCCGATGTTCCCCAATGCCGATGTTCCCCAATACCGATGTTCCCCAATACCGATGTTCCCCAATACCGATGTTCCCCAATACCGATGTTCCCCAATACCGATGTTCCCCAATACCGATGTTCCCCAATACCGATGTTCCCCAATACCGATGTTCCCCAATACCGATGTTCCCCAATACCGATGTTCCCCAATACCGATGTTCCCCAATACCGATGTTCCCCAATACCGATGTTCCCCAATACCGATGTTCCCCAATACCGATGTTCCCCAATACCGATGTTCCCCAATACCGATGTTCCCCAATACCGATGTTCCCCAATACCGATGTTCCCCAATACCGATGTTCCCCAATACCGATGTTCCCCAATACCGATGTTCCCCAATACCGATGTTCCCCAATACCGATGTTCCCCAATACCGATGTTCCCCAATACCGATGTTCCCCAATACCGATGTTCCCCAATACCTATGTTCCCCAATACCTATGTTCCCCAATACCTATGTTCCCCAATACCTATGTTCCCCAATACCTATGTTCCCCAATACCTATGTTCCCCAATACCTATGTTCCCCAATACCTATGTTCCCCAATACCTATGTTCCCCAATACCTATGTTCCCCAATACCTATGTTCCCCAATACCTATGTTCCCCAATACCTATGTTCCCCAATACCTATGTTCCCCAATACCTATGTTCCCCAATACCTATGTTCCCCAATACCTATGTTCCCCAATACCTATGTTCCCCAATACCTATGTTCCCCAATACCTATGTTCCCCAATACCTATGTTCCCCAATACCTATGTTCCCCAATACCTATGTTCCCCAATACCTATGTTCCCCAATACCTATGTTCCCCAATACCTATGTTCCCCAATACCTATGTTCCCCAATACCTATGTTCCCCAATACCTATGTTCCCCAATACCTATGTTCCCCAATACCTATGTTCCCCAATACCTATGTTCCCCAATACCGAGGTCATTAACAAAGTAAAGTTTTATACTTAAATCTGCAAATCACCAAGATACAATGGCGAATGAGATCGCCCTTGCTCGGGTACGGTCTACTACATGAATTTGTGATGGACATATATTATGAATGGGGTCACTGTGGGGAACATACAGATTAGGGAACATAATATTGGGCACAATGGGTATTGGGGAACATAGGTTTGGGGAACATCGGTATTGGGGAACATCGGGTGGACCCCCATCGAACCCCCCAGTTGGACCTGGAATAATCACATCTAAAGCGGGGGTTCCCCAAAAGGCAGGAAACTATTTTTCGACCGTGGGAAATCTGGGTCGCCATTCATTTGTATACAAACCTAAGTCCTTTGTATAGACTAGCGGGATGCCGCGCTTCGCGCGGCACCCGCTAGATGGGTGGACTGCGCGGCGGGGCACTTCTAACATTGTCTTATGGTACAAAATTTTAGGGAATGGAATTCTGCCTTTTTATGACAGATTTTTACTTTGTTACCCGAAAATCCGTCTTAAATTTGAATTGGGCTGACTGTTTCTGCACCGTTGTATTTGGGGCACCAGTTAGGTTGGAGGTCGAAAGTTGATTTTTTAATTTGTTCGGATAATAATGTTCTGATATTTAGAATGGTACAAAATCGTCGTGAAACGGCATTCCGGCCGCCACTCTAAGACCGTTGTTAAGCTTTTTGTTTCAGCTTTTTTTCCAACTTGTTTGTTTCAGAATCGGAATTTTTAGTCGGATTAATTAGGTTGGCTGTGTTTTTGCACCGATTCAGTAGAGCCGCGTTTGGGTTTGAGGTCAAGATCGTTTTTCATACTGTAGGGGATAATATTTTTAAAATTCCAAAACATTTACAAAAAGTACAAAATCGCTGGGAAAAGTAATTCGTCCATTGCAAGTAGTCGTGCACACGTATGGTATTCTGGTCATTAGGCAAAAAGAGAAATTGTTGTGTCGCCCTCAAACCGACCGACCATAAAAATCGACAGATTCAGGGTCGGCGTTGTTTTTAAAACATATCAATAAAAACATAACTCAGTCTTTATGTCTCAAAAAGTGTTAAACCAGGGTGTTCGTTTAATGAGTAGGCCTAAACACGCCCGGGTGAGCGTGAATACGAAAAACAAAATTCCGACCGACTGACCCTTTTTTCCAATTTGTCGGCCGAGGGAAACAACAATTTTTGTTGGCCTTATGAATAGCGCCACGTTCGCCTATAGGCCTAACGGTGCGTAAGCCTAAAAGTACACGGACTCGGAGACCTGTACTTGTACTCGGTTGGCAAAGTACTCGGACTTGAATGGTACTCGGCAATCTAAGTACTCGGCAGTACTCGGTACTCGGAAAAAAGTACTCGACTACAACACTGTTTGGTTGATACTTTGTCAGTTGTGTTGATCTGGAGCAGTCCACTTTCACACCGAGATGTTTGATGGCGTTAAACGTTTCCTTCTGTATGGGTATTTATACTGTAACTTTACTGTCCCACTTTCTGGATAAGCTCAGTTTCTCCTGAATTGAAGAGAAAGGGGTCTCTTTAAAGATATCGATTGGATCTGGTGTTACTGAAATTCTTTCAATGATGTCGCAGTCTTTCCTCCATTCGTCATAGGAACCATCCAAGATAATGAACGAGTAGCTCAGTCCTTTGTGATGTTAGTCTTCTGTCCAGTATGCGAACATCAAAAAGAGTGTTGGTTGACCACCTTGGAGACTTTCGCCTGCAGTACTGATGACTCACCCCATGGTTGTTATTCACAACTGCCCGGTAATCTAACCGTTTTAGCTTCCGAAGCTGTGAAAGCAACATAATTTTTGAAAACATTACACGTACTGGAATATGTTGCATGTTTTAATATTCATTAAATGCTACACCAGCTTTAGTAAGATTAATCTCTAAATCCGAAAGAGTGAAACCACTCTCAAACTCAAACTTCAGTCTCATTTCATACTGAGTGAAATACTCTGAAAACGACTCAATCTCAATCTATTTGATTGAATGAATTAGTTCTATGCTAGTTTCAGTCTATAGGAATGATTTTTTTATTCGAATTTGTCCTTGGGATAATCGTTCACATACGCTGCTGAACATTTTCCTAACATGCACGGCAGACTTTTTTGTTTCGTCCTTTTAAAATCGCTTTTACTTAAAAGTTCAACAGAATTACCGCGTAATGTTCAACATGAAATTCTTATTCTTATGATATAAATAAGAGGGTAAAAATCAAACAATTTCCGCTTCAATTTACCTTGTAAACTTTGCCTGCTCGCTCCATCCATGGAACTCAGTTTGCACGCATCGGCGCAACACACGTAGGCCTACATGTATACACGTCGTACGTACAGAACCCACGCTATAGTTGATTTTGAAAGCTGCATTATATTATTTGCCATAAAAAGTCCGGTTTTAGATGTCCGCCAATCAACATGAACTTAACATAACTTGAGAGAGCAATCCGTCATGAAGCAAATACCGCTTGAACTGCTGCAATCGACCAAAGGATGGCGCTGTTTCACCATTCTCAACAAAACAAGACGACCATATAATGGGCCGTGCTACATTAAAAAGGACCGCTGAACTGTTTTTAAATCGCACAAGTTTTTAAAGAATGTTATTTTCTTTAAAGATTTACAACATATCAAGAAGAATATTCTTTTTTAAACTAATACCGTTTGAACTGCTCATATAAATCACAAGGAACGGAAGATGTTTTAGTTTTTAGGCGAAAATCGTAGGAAAAGTTTATGGCATGCGCTTGTTTATAGAAATTGTGTGTCGAAGTGGCTGCAACTATCGCGAATACGTCAGTTTGTCAATCAACAGCTGTTTGACAATTAAACTAAAGTGTACTGGTCCTCGTATTTATAATACGAATTCAGTACATATTAACTACGAGTATACCCTACAGCTGCGCATCCGGGCCCCCGTGATTAATTGCCCTCCCCCCCCCCCATTTGTCAAACCATAAGCATAAAGTTGTTTGTGATGTGGCCCCCCTATCAAACACTGTGGCGCCACCCCCAATGCCTGAAGCTGGAGAAAGGTACTTAATCCTAATTCATTCACAACACTATTTTTCTATTCGTAGTAATATGTTATTATCCTAGGCATAATGTAGGTATAATATACAAATACTATATTAATAAATATACAAATTTCGTGCTATTTATATTTACGCCCCTCCGGGTACGGGCCAGCTCCACAATGTTATGCTAAAAAAAACGTGGTCAAAATCCAGCGTTCTGATTGGTCAAGAGGCTGGGAAAAAGGGGCATGGTTTTACCTATTCAGACGGGTTGCACTACTTACTAGTCTAATATTAGTCTTAAGTTATATTCGATCACTTTTTGGTTACCGGTATATTTCCATTATCTATAAGTGCCAAGCTTTTAAACGAACCTGGTTTCGTTCTTGTTCTCAAAATTTTGATAAAATGTAGAATTGGCCCCTTTTAGCATGGCGCCAATGAGCCTCGGTCTGATGTGGCGAAACTCAAGACTGGTCATTCTGTGATCAGGGTCGATGATACTATGCTATAAGACCATAAAGGGATTTGTTCCTGAAATTTTGATTAACCCCTATGTAGCTCTCAGTCTAAGGGGTTAGGCGAATCATACAGTGATTCAGATCCCGAAATGTGACAGTCATTATGTAAAGGATAATGCCCGAGGTACGCGCCATTCGTGGGTAAGAATGTGCCCGAGGGCGAAGCCCGAGGGGCCATTCTTA
The DNA here is from genome assembly GCA_037893225.1 of Hippasteria phrygiana. Classification (NCBI taxonomy): domain Eukaryota; kingdom Metazoa; phylum Echinodermata; class Asteroidea; order Valvatida; family Goniasteridae; genus Hippasteria; species Hippasteria phrygiana. The sequence continues at coordinate 441,449 of JAZGUH010000610.1, read as the reverse complement.
CCCACGAAGGGCGCGTTACCGAGAGCATTATCCGACTTAAACTCCACCCTATTGTCCCATATTGTTTCTAGCGCTCTTGCACAAATGGAGCGTTTTTGTATTAGCGCTCCTGACCATTATTTTGCACGAATGAAGCGTTTTTGTTCATTAGAAATGTAAGAATTTGTAAGCAAATACGCACAACAAATCGCGTTACGTAACTTGACGAAGCTAGCTTGAGACTTGTGTAGGGATTGAATGAATTACAAATCGCCTGTTCCTTTTGTAGCCACAAAGAAAGCGTTGTGGTGTATATAAGTCTACATATGGAAAGCTTTTCTCATTTTATTTCATTTGAAACGATGGCGTGGAGCAGTTCGAGTGACACCGAAAGGGAACTTTTCCCGACACAATCGACCTTTCAGTCGTCATCAGAGAGTGCGCAGAGATGGGACACGGGATGATTTATTCGGCATACTTACGTGTACTTCCACCCATGGTAGTCCTGGTAGACTGGATGATTATTTCAATTTCCCAAAAACATAAAACAGCCGACAAGAAACCCCACGTTGACTTGACGTAACCTTCCTACCAGCCAATTGTATCTGACATTTCGGACAACGAACTACTTCAAGCTTCTCTGGATATTGAAGAGCAAGAATCTGCTGGTATTATGGGTTATGGGCCGGTTCTGCAAGAAGATGCACATACTTTCGAACGCTTTGGAAAGCCGAAGGGTGACGAGGAAATGTCGAAAATCACACGAAGAAGGTAGGCATGTATTTCAGTCTGCACTAGAAAGCAGGAGGTCGTAGGTTCGAGTCCCACCCGAGTGATTTTTCCCCCCAAATAATCTCTCGGGACAACACTGAGTGTATATAGTTTTGTAAAATACGTCGGTGAAGGGCAAAATCGAATATAGAATATACATTACCCCAACGCAAATTCCATCTTATGAATAATTGTCATATATTTCAGCTTGTTGCCGAAAAGTTTAAAAGAATCTTAGAAAACCATTGAAAGACATTAATAATGAAACGATCTGGCAAGGTGTTGATCGTTACAGAAAAGTATTTACGAAGCCACGGTAAACTTGATGATGTATTTTGTTGAAATTGATAACTTTGCTTTTTGAAATCTTGTGAAATGTACTTTCGTTGGTTATGCTTTTCCTTTTGAGACTAAAACAAAGAAATGTGAGAAGTTAACTTGTCCAAATTCATTAGAAAATAAAAGAAAACTATGTTTGGCGAGTATACAAGTTGCGTTCCTGGTATACAAGATCTAACCCGGGTACGAGTTGAGCAAATTCGAGTTTCTGCTGACTAAGCTTGGCAATTAATTATTGAAACGAAACCGTCACTGACAAGGTTTTTAGTGATGTCTGTGGCATTGGTTGTAATAGATGTATTTATTTTTCTTCTGTGCAGGTTGGCAGACACTACCATGAATAATATCAAATGGGCCTTGGATCTCTTTCGTCGGTGACAGGCTCAACGAAACAAGACTGCAATCAATGATCCCTCGCTTAACATCAGCCCCATCAACGTGAGGGTCCAGGACATAACCAAGGACGAGTTGAACTACTCCATTGCTCGCTTTTTGTGTGAAGTGAAGAAACTAAATTGTGAGGACTATCCCAGACTGACCCTACATGAACTGGTAATAAGCCTCCAACTGTACTTGGACACATTGAACCGTTCGTACAAGTTTCTTCAGGATACAGATTTCATCCAGATAAAGAACACTTTAGACGGCCGATGAAGGATCGGGCATCAGCTGGATTAGGATTCAAGCCAAAGCAAGCGGAGGTTATAACGATGGAGGAGGAAGAAATGTGGTTTTCGGGAGTGACAACCCTGCACAACTCCTACACACACTCATTTACCTACTTGGGCTTAACTTTGCTCTACGTGGAGGTCAAGAACATAGACATCTGCGGTCCGTGAATTCTCAACTTCAAGTCATTACTGACAAGAATGATAAGAGGATCCTTCGATACACAGGAATATTAAGCCTAAATCGTCGATGCTTATGAGAACAGTGTGAACCCAGCTCGTTGTGTAGTAAGCCTCTATGAGAAATATGTGCGACTCTGCCCTGGAAAGAGAGCCACGAGTGTGTTTTACCTTCGCCCACTCACCAAGCCACGTGATCAGGTTTGGTACACGGGACAACTGGGTGGTCACAAACTGTCTCGAGTTGTTCCAGACCTCTGCAAGCAGGAAGGGATACCGTACCAATCATTCCCTGCGTGCGAGCGCCGCAACGCGTATGTTTGATCATGAAGTGGACGAACATCTTATTTGTGTGGTCACAGGACATATAGGTCAAACGCGGTGAGAAACTACAAGAGGGACACCTTGAAACGTAAGGCGAACTATGTGGTGCAGGGGATTTCACGAGAGGCCAACGTAAACCCAGCAATCCCGTCAACATCGAGTAGCACGTGTACAGTGGTAAACGACCCTAAAAGACAACTTTCATGGACTTTGAATTTAAACTTTTAAGTACTAAGGGTATTATGTTTTGCGTAATGTACCACAGGCTTCTTTGTAACTTGATTTTGTGTGTGTGGAGTATAGCAGTTGAAATGGTATTTATAAATTACTGATGAAACGGTACATTTTGTGTTGTGTTCTATTAATGTATTTTCTTGCTCCATTATTTTGCACGAATGGGGCCGTGGAGGCGATCCCACCTTCCTCGTCGGGGTGCATTGTCTACAACGCTCCATTCGTGCACAATAATGAAGTGGTGGGACAATACGGTGATGTCACGGGTGGAGTTTAAAAGAGTATTTATTGACCGTCTTGGTACACCAACTGTACATTGGCGTGGTCGGTAAGGCCCCGTTCTCACTTGAATGATTTTCTACGCGATGCAGTGCGACTACCAAATAGCACAGGGCGTACGGGAGTTGCACGGCAGTCTGTTGATGATTCGCACAGGTTGTAGGGGTGTCGTGTGTAATTCGGACGGGTCGCATGCCCGGTGCGAGTTTTTTCAAATGTTGAAAATTTCCATACGGCTGTCGCACGTTTCGCATAGTTCGCATTTGTCGCATGGGGGTCGCACAACAGTCGCACGGCAGCCTGAAGAGAGTCGCACGGCTCGGCCGTGCCACTCCTATCAGACATCCGGCGGACATCCGGCGGACATCCGGCGGACATCCGTCGGCCGTCAGACATGTGCGAATCTCATGAGAGCCCGGTGCGACTGCCATCAGACTGCTGTACAAGCTGTAGGAATCTCATGCAAGTGCGGTGCACCCCATGCGAGCGCGGTGCTACTGCCGTCCAACCTGGCATTGCCGTTCTTGCTGCCTGCCTGCTTGCCATCACTCTTCTTCGGTGGCATCGTTGTGTTGTGTTGAATACTTGTTAACTGTCGAACATCAAGTGCGGTTTTGAAGATCGACGCCAAAAGGCCCTTTTTGAACGGCGGTCGCACGGCGCTCTGATTGGTTGTACGGCGGTTGTACCGCATGCGCACAGGTCGCACACGAGTTGAACAACAATCGCACGGCGCTTGGGCGGGACTCGTACAGGTTCTACGGCAGTCGCACGGAACTTGAACCGTTATCGGATGTTTCGGAAGGAAAAGTCGCACGAGAGTTTAACGGCAGTCGCACGGCAGTTGTACAAGTGAGACTGCGCGGGAAAGAAACAGGGAAAGTCGTACGGAAATCGCACGGCTGTACGTTTTTTTAATCGCACCGCATGCAGTTGTACAAAAAATCGTTCAAGTGAGAACGGGGTATTAGGGCACGGTACAGCTGGGACTGCTCGTAAAGTCGAGGGAAGCATCTGCTACAGGTTCATGACTCGGCAGTCAAGGCTTAGGGGCCGCCGTGTTCCTCCCTTTTATGCTAATATAGACCATCGAGTTATATGGAAGAGTGGGGAAAGTGGTGTAGTGGACCGGGATCCGAGCCCAGAAGAGTCTTATATGGAGGCCGGTAAGCCGGCTATACAGCGCCCCGGCGAATAAACACTACATAACTTTTTGTTTTGTTTTGTTTTTATTTATTTATTTATTTATTGTTATTTTTTCTTAGGGAGTTAAGCGCACTGTTTTGAAGCAAAGGGAATACATTGGTCGTGTTTCATATCTTGAAGAGTTTATTTCTTAAAAAACGTCTCCAAAGGGTTAAGACAAACCTTAAAACGCAACGAATATTGTAAATGATCAAGATATATAAGTTCGCAATCGCAATCTGATGCAGAGAATTTTTCCCTTGCAAATTATCGCCAGATTGGTAAAAAAGTTATAAATTTCTATTCTAGTCATATTATACTTGGTCAATTTCTAACAAGATTTATAATTTTTAAAGTGAACAAAGAAACTGGCAGAAGCGGGATTCGAACCAGCGGCCTCCGAAATATACCGTACCGGCGCTCTACCAACTGAGCTATCTTGCCCTATGTTAATTGGCGGTCTCCCAAATTGTCAGTATCTTTGTTCGGGTGGGCGCTAGTCAGACGTCATAAACCCAGAATGCCGTATAGCCAGGGATCACACCCAGTTTTACGATACAACCTGGGAAGCGACATTGTGGGGATCACTCAATGAGGATACGATTTTTTTACTTTATAATTCGTCAAACAATCCAAGGGAAACTGACTAGGTAAATTTGAACACTGGCTCCTGCCAGTTTCTTTGTTCACTTTGAAAATGTGTTCAGTTTCCCTTGTGGATTGTTTGACGAATTATAAAGATTTGTGATTGTTACATGATAAAATCTTTACATCCTCAGGCATATTATCAAACATATCGCAATAAACACAAGCACTTCATAAACAAGCCTGTCATAAACCCTTTTCATCATTTGATATTTTAATTAACTCTTCTGAGTTTGAAAACCAAAGATGCTACATAATGGCATGCATTGGAATCTAAAAAAAAAAATCAAAAAAGTCATCAGGACCTTAGAAATCTACCAGAACTTTTAAAATCTCCAATAACTCTACATTCTACCAGACAGTATAAACTTACCAAGTATGTAAAGTACTGCAACAAGTAACAACACCGGGGGTCCCAGAAGCAATGTCATTTTGGCGGGAATGATCGGGATCATAATGAACACGTTCAGTTAGTATACGCAGCGTGAGCGAATATTACCTCATATATTTAAGGATAACCGAAGAGGCAACAACTCCCATGTTATAACATACCACTGGCACACACTACCATGGCAACCTACTTTATTGACAGGCCGTCATATTGGTTTCCTCAGCGGCCGAGTGACTGTAAATGATCTCATTTCCTGTTATCTGGAAGTGATGCGTGCCAAAAAAAACTGAAGCAGAAACGTAGGCGGCAAGATGACTGTATCAATTATATCTGCATGCTCACCCCAAGTTTGTATGTTAAATTATTCACAAGGTTGGTTCTCGCAAGAAATTCTAATATATACAGATATTACACACCATAGGGAAAATACTACATACATTACAAAGCATTACTAAATAAAACCCAATGAACAAAAAACACCAATCAAAATAAAAATCACTATGCATAGAATAAATTCCTTTGAAATTTGGTTTCAAAACCTAAGAAATATCCGAAAAAATCTTCTATTTATCATTATATTCGATAGCTTGAAGTTATTATTTGTAACTCATCTACATATTCTAAAATTGTCTTTCATACCAATTGATTATGTCGTTTGGTGGAAAAGCTGTTTTTGAGACTCCCTTTTTAACTCCTATACTGATATCAACATTAACACTTAATGCGCTGAAAAAAATAATTTCTACAACACACAGACAGCAGTCTTTTATTAACTCCCGACACTGGGGAAGAAGAAAAAACTAAATTAATTGGTACATTAAGTGAGTTCGTTTGTTCATTAATGAAGTAGGCCTATTATGTTTAGGACGATCACTCCAAGAACAAACACATGTAAAGGCGATTAACAATTACCAATTAACTACTTCACAAATTTAAAGTTAAGAAGTAAAATGTTGCATAGGTTAAAGCTCATCTTTATAGAGCATTACGTGTATTTAACAATTTCACAAGTAAAAAAGCAAATTTAAAAAATCACGGTGGAACTCTGTAAGGGCAAGGACATTACATACTGAAGTGGTTCGAGTGTTTACTGCAAGAAGGCCTGAATTCAAAACGATGTTTTTAAAAAAAATTAATAATAATCATCTCGCTAGAAAGGAAGATTTCACAAATATATTTCTGGATTAAATTAAGTTTTTTAATATTCTACTTTAGAAGAAAAAAAGAAAATTCTTCGTCCAAAATCTAAGCAAAATATAGTGTTTTTTGGCCATGCCGACAAGGTGTGTGGCTGCTGGGTGCAGCAAAACTACGACGGGTGGAGTAAGCCTTCATTTATTTCCAACTGAAGCGAAATATCGGAGAATTTGGACGGCGAAAGTGAAGGTGACAAGAGCAAAGAGGTCCGGCCCCAACAGCTTTTCAGCGTTATGTAGCGACCACTTTGAGCCGTCGTGTTTCGATACTGGTATTTTCCAATCCTTTGGGATGACCATTAAAAATATGCTCAAGTCCACTGCCATCCCAACAAAGTTTCCAGATGTGAGTAAGATAAAGGCGAAAGCAGTTAAACGGCTTATTCCTCGAGGAGCCTTCGCTAAAAGGGAGAAAATCAGGGTAAGTTCGATGTTAGTTGTTGTTGCAACTTACGAAATTGCACGTGTAGACCTAGTGTGTGTATACGGGCCGGGTCCAGACTATCGAGTCGATCCATGAATTTCGGTGCCTTGGTCTACGTCACGAACAGCGCCCTCAATTTGAGTCTCAACAAATTTAAAAAAGGGGGGGTCAATTTTTGAGCGGCAAATAATCACACTAAAACTTCGCTTGAACCAGTTTGGCTTTTAATTCACATTTAATACATATAAATGAACTTATTTATGAAATAAAATGTGATCCGGTCAATTTGAGAAGCATGGTTCCTTTAACGTTAACTTTATTATCCATATCGTTTTGTTTTGTACTGTTTACTATGATATACAACCAGTCTTTCGGTAAAGCCTTTTTAAAATGAATAATTCCATCAACCAATTATGTTGTTTGTTTTAAGGTGGTCTGCGGAAACATTTTCATCTTTGTTTAGGAGGTCGTTCACATAGATGATGTTAGATTTTATCCAATTACGAAAGTAGAATATTTCACCATTGTACTTTATGAGCTGGTTTCCCCATAGTAATTGAGATTTTATTTCAGTAGGACTTAAATCTTTCCGCACATTTTGGGGTCGATGTAGTTCCTGCCAACACAGGATAAGCTCTTAATAGAATGGTGGCAGTGACTGCTAATGGCCAACATTTTGAATTCCCAAAATTCATTTTCAAAACTGTAAGATTTGGACTACAGGAATCTAGGGAATATTTACAGGTTTTAAAGACATAACGTCAAAATAAAAAAAGTGTGAAGAAAATGACAGCTCGATATCCGAACTGGAATGCAATGCCATGGTATTTCTGAGCTAATAGCACGGCATGTATATTTGCCACACTACAGCAAACTCAGAAAACAACCCAATGCGCCAGCTGGCATGACCTGCATCGTGTGAAAGCTTCACCGGACTTGCTTCACTTCCATCTTTTCCTACCTGTATCTCGTTGTTGGTAACCAGAACAAAAAATGTGTATTTATAATGCTGGAAACCCCTTAAAACCCCTGAATTAAGGCTGTGCGTGCTGTCTCAGCCTGCGCGTACTAGTCTTGGTTCCAATTCGTTACTGTCTGATACTTGTCATCAACAGAGGGCGCAATTTACAGGCTGTCACCAGCGGGCGAGCGCGCGATCAATCACGGAGTTACAGTATAGTAACGTCTTGGATATTTCTTACTTTTGGGAGCGGGACCCGACTATGGAAATCGTGGCTAAACATGCATCATTCATATCACGTGACTGGTCTGACCTCCATGGTTAAGTTTAACCGATTGCCCCAATTATGCAAAATGCGCCTGCGGTCGACGCGACGTGTAATATAATACCGTTTGAAAAAAAAACGTGGATGTACTACTGTGTACAAAAGCCACTTGTAGGCCTACATACAATGTACATGTACATGTGTTTATGTACAATGTACATCCACATTTGAATACTGTGGATTGTATTGTATAGTGTACGTATACGTACTTGAACTTCAAGTTTGAATAACTTGGGAGTTTCTGATCTTTCTTGCTACGTCCCAGAATGAGATAATGATAATTTACCTGCAGGTGTGCACTTTAATCTGGGATGTTAATTAGCCAATGTGAATGAATAAATGCAAAATAGTCAAATTTTTAAATTATTTTTTATCAAAGATTGATTTTTGCCAGTCTTGTTTAATTACATGTACAAACATGTGGTGCCTTTTTTTGCAGCCAGCCATGGCCGGGCCCAGTATTGTATTGGATATTTCAGTCCAGTTAGTTGCATGCGCAATTTACAGGACGGTCTTTGGTCAACGTTTGACTGAAAAACGTTTTTACTCACTTTGTCTTCAAGGTGGAGCTTAAATTCATCATTGTCTTATTTATTTATATTTCTCCCAATAAAAAATTCCTCCACTAAATACATTACATTCCTACATGTTTATAGTAATCCATATAATACTAATATTTGAAAAAGTGAACATGAAGAAGAGAAGTCTGAAATAGCAAGCCCAGCAAACCACTTAAATGCAGTGGACTTAAAATCAAAGTAGATGGTTAACTTCACTCATTTATTTTAATTCTTGAGATAAACATAATTTTTCACTGGATAAAATGTATTTCTGTAAAGATTTTAAACCATTATTGTAAAGTTACATTTATGTTAACATATACTTTACCATTGAAGGTTAGAACTGCCACATAGTTCATCAGAAATATGAAACACACCATTTGTTACATCTCTTTTTTCATGTATTTTCAATTTCCATCCTGAAAAATTTAATTGGCAGATGTACCGGTCATTATACTACTCAGTGTAAAAAATATCGACACTACATGTACATGTGGCATTTAAAAAAATGTATAATACATTTATTTATACAAACTGGCTGGGACGTCCTCCATTCTGAAGTCTTTTTTAAGTTCATCACCTCACATGTTTATATACCAGTGTTCTATCTCATACAGTGTACATGCACAATATATAATGTACATGTCATCGGGTAATACCTTCTCATAAATTGTTACCTTCACTCAAGCGCGCCTCCATGATTTGACTATGACATGTGTGGAGACCGGGAAAAAAGGGGGGGGGGTGGTTATCATGACATTTCCAAAACCAACCAACTGAAAATTTCGAAGGGGGGGGGGGGGAATTGGACACTACGCTGTTTATTATACATGTAATAATTATGGTCCATACACAAACCCAAATTTAACCCTCTTTCCGACAATTCTACTGTAATTTCCATATGAAATTTATAATTACCTCCTGGTCTATTTAAATTTTTTTCTTCTGCCTGGTTTTATTGTCTAGGGGTGATCTTGTCATAAAGTGTGTGTGGGTGGAGATATATTCCCCATCCCCACAACCCCGAAATCTATGTTTTTGCCTTCACTTATCAACACTTCTTCTTGTCGACAGTTTTTTTGGGATTGTATTTAACTATAAAAGTTGGGCTATTATGTACGCCGTATGTATCACCTTTTGTTAACCCTTTCTGGTATGTTTTCCTTTGTATACAAATTGTTGTTACAATTTTTTTTTGAAAATGATCAATTATGACTGTAATGAAATCAATTGTGATGTAGTTCTTTTAACCAATATATGTACACCGACTACTGCATGTATTTTTTCTATTACATGTAGAATATTAACCACGTAAACACACTGGCTGTCATCAAAGGTTATAGTTCTAAATTTGCATTCGGAAGTATTAAAATATACCTCACAAACATGTTCACTCATCATCCGCACAAATATTTCGTATAGGCCTATTTAATGTCTAATTAATAAACTTCAGCTGCACTACAGAAATCTATGGAACGCCATTGCTATCTTGGGTGGGTTCAGATCGTTGGCTTCGTCATTTTCATCATTCCGTTCGGCAATTCCATCATTCAATTTGGCAATTTCATCATTCCATTCGGCAATTTCGCCATTTCGTTTTGCATTTCGACATTCCATTCGGCAATTTCACCATTCCGTTTGGCAATTTCATCATTCCGTTCGGCAATTTCACCATTCCATTCGGCAAATTCGCTATTCAATTTGGCATTTTCATCATTCAATTCGGCAATTTTATCATTCAATTCGGAAATATCACCATTCCGTTTGGCATGTCACCATTCCGTTTGGCATGTCACCATTCTGTTCGGCAATATCATCATTCAATTCGGCAATATCATCATTCAATTCGGCAATATCATCATTCAATTCGGCATTTCACCATTTTGTTCGGCAATTTCATCATTCAATTCTGCAATTTCACCATTCAATTTGTCAATTTCACCATTCAATTCGGCAATTTCGCCGTTTCGTTTGGCAATTTGGTAGTAATCGATTCTCCGTGCTCGAATACCTATTCGGTTTTACAAGTAATCGTCCTTTACTGCAAGTTCGTCCTTTCATTCGCCAATTCACCATTCCGCAATTCAATTTCATCGTTTCGCAATTCAATTTCATCGTTCCGCAGTTCAATTTCATCATGCGGTGTGGCAATTCAGCGTTCTGTGTGCAGTGACCTTTGTATGGTGGCCGTGAAGGGACATTGCAATTTGTGAATATTGACGTCAATATTCGCGGAAAAAAAATCCACGTCTTGCATGCTATCCAGTAGTGATTTTTTTTACGCGATTTTTTTTTAGCAAGCTAGGTGCTGTTGGCAAGTCGATGTGCGCATGCGCAAATTGCATTTCACGCATGGGAATCAGGTTGGCGCAGTGATTACTGTCCCCGCCTTTCACCGCTGTGGCCCGGGTTCGATTCCTGCCCTGGTCCACATGTGGATTGGGTTTTCAGTCCCTACCTGATTCCGTGGGTTTTCCCCAGAATATTCTTCTGGGGTTTTCCTCCCACCTCTAAAACTGTAACTTCTTCTCATTGTCTTCTCTCTACAGGTTTCTTCAGGCTTTCGAGCTACAGTGCCTAGGGCGCTTTTGAGGAATCCTTGGTTTCATTACCAGAAAGAATTAATAATAATAATAATAATAATAATAATAATAATAATAATAATAAAGGTACAGCTAGCTTCGTAAATACTGTACATTAGTTCATACGCGTGTTATTATAATTGTGGTACCCTGAGTTGTCATTGTTATTGCAACTTTGTCACATGTGGGTGATTTGGTACTGCCGGGCAAAAGCTAGCCCGCGATTCGGCCCGCGCCCGCGCATATTGAAAACTTGAATCCATGCGACAAAAGGAGGTATACTGTTTAAAAGGAAATATCTAGATTCATGCAACGGATTTTCGAGAAATGTCAAGAAATTATTAACCAATTTTGCATAAGACTTCAGAATAGGTTTCAGCAAAGCCACACCATGTTATGTTTAGCATTGTTTTATGAGTCATTTTTATATAATAATTACGAGTCGTTTCCAGTGGGCTCATTTGAAAGAGTTGTTGACACCGATTACTTTGGGTTCAGCCTCTGTTTGAAAGAAAGTGTACCGCTCATGTTTTGAGAAATTCATATTTTTCCTTCATACTCCTAATTGTCACCTTCCTGGGCTTATTCCAGTAACGGATTATTTTTAAAAAGCGGTCTGTTTTATAGGATTTCCCGGCCAATTTCACAATGTTTTCGTTCATTTTAATGCCTGGCTCATTCAATTTAGATTGAAATTGAATGATCACGCAGATCGTCATTCAACAATCAAAAATAATCATTCAAATTCACTATACGAGCATTCCATCGTCTTTTAGCTTGAGTCGTGCCTGTAAAAGATGCATTCAAATTAAAAGTATCGTATTGTTCATTAAATTTCGTCTGCACCAACGTGTAGATCGGGCATTAATTTTCATGAATGGGCAAACATATTTCACCTTTTTTCAGGCATCTTTTCCTGCACGCCAACATTCCTGCGTGTCTGTATTCCTATAAAGGTCTGAGTTATCTTAACATAAATCATATCTGACGTCTTCAATCCGTAGATGCACACCTCTCTTTCTTAACGAAGTCTTCGGACAGACAAGATGGCGAGCCTACGAGGGGAGGTGTGGTCGTCTGATGGAATCTGCCCAAGAAAACAAATTACCCAAGAGAAGTGTTTCCGATGGTACAACCATTGCCAAACATACCGGTTCATGCCCCGATGTCTTGCACATGAAGAGATCGATGGGTGAATCAAAACGAAAAAGAACAGTAAACAAAGTTAAAGGATTCCCAAACATGTCAACATACAAAAGCCCCTATTATGTTTTGCTCAAACTTTAAAACAAACAAAGATTATAAAAAATAGCTGGCTAACATTTCGAACTTAAGCAAGTTCTTTCTCAAAGGCAAATGACATACTACAAGAAACAAACACATACGGAACACACATGCAAGAGAGGGTGCAAATAGGAGGTGGTAATTGGGAAATAAAAGGAACAGAGGGATGTGGCAAGGCTAAACGGGAAAGAGAGACATCCAAGTGGGCAAGAAATCCTAATAGGAGTGTTTGCCAGGAGGATTATCTGTAAACAAATGACAATGGGGGGGGGGGGGAATTAAGAGTTAATCATCCCCTTCCTGGATGTTGAGACCATGTGGTTGAATAGTCCGAAGACGCTTTCATCCACACTTTCTCCCTGCTAAGGCGAACTGAGTCCTTGCTCTGGCCAAGTGATTATATGCCCTGTATATCAGAAATGGAATGGTTATGCAAGAAAGTCCATTTTTTTGGTATTCACAGTCGATCGATGGCCATAGAAACGCTTTTTGAGCGTGTTCTTGGTCTTCCCGACATACTGGATTCCACAAGAAATGAGATATATGACATTAGAGGTGTTGCACGTAATGTTACCATTGGTTCTGTGAGTAGTGCCAGATGAATGGCCAGAAAATGAGTCAGACTCCTGTATGTGAGTCTGGCAAACAACACAACTGGAATTGCACTTAAAAGTGGGAGGCGATGCAGCCAAGGAGGATCTCGGCTCGAACAATCAGGTCTCGTGGAGAGACCAACAGTGAAAAAGAAAATTCATTAGCCCTTTCTATTTTATTAGCCCTTATTAGTTCGTTACATCAGCCATCCATAATAAATGGTAAAAAAATTCCACTATAAATTGTAGACAATTTGTACAAAAACCTCAGAGGACAATAGAAAAATATATAAATTAAAAATCTTATTAATTTGAATAACCATTTGATGAAACTGCCCATAAAGGGATAAGAAAAGAAAAGCATGGTCATCCGTCATATGCACACCGACGTCATAGGCACACACGGAGGTTACAAAACTCAATGTAAGAATGCAACAAATGAAGTCTGGAATGCACCAAAAACGTAATAGAATGTCCCTAAACAAAAACGAACACTATTGGGAACGAAATCGTTGGTGCTTAAGAATTGAAATTGAATGCCCAAACAGTGAAAAAGAAACCTTGATTTGATCAGATATGCAAAAATCACGCGAATTTGAATGACCGATAACACAAATAATCAGAAGAAAAAATTTGCAAATTGCCCGGGAAAACCAATATGTGGCCGCTTAGAGGCACCGTTTTCAAGAATATAAAGAAATGTGGTATTTGGAGTTTCGTGTAAAATGCCGTGTTTAGAAAGGTGTATCGGAAAAATTCATATCTTTCCTTATGATTTCTAATTGTCACTTTCCTGGGCACACTAAAATTTCAGTAAGGGCTTATTTAAGCGGCTAATCGGAACAGAACGCTTGATTGGAATAAGCCCTGACTGAAATTAAGTGTACCCAGGAAGGTGATAATTAGGAAAAATGGACCGTCGGGAAGTGTAAACAAACGCAGTCACAGAAGACAGCTTGTACATCGTGTTGAATGTACTGGCTTTATTGTTTGATCTGTGAAACAATAACGAACAAAAAAATACAACTTTAAGTTTGTTATCTGGAAAATTATGTGAAATAAACAGTTCTAAATGCCCGTTTAAAATCGCAATATCCGAATTATTGGAAAGTATAACCTCTCTAAAATCATGTCTATCATATCTCTGAAGTCTACCAATAGTCATCTCTATTAGTATATGAAGCGCCGGAAAGATTACACAATTATTTTTAATACTTAATATAAGTAGCATGAAAAGTCAGTTTTAAAGAATACATCCTTTAGGTCTACAGGTACCGTTTCATGTCAATAATTTAGGCACAAATACCAGTCCAAAAACGCAGGAAACTCTTTTTCAGGGAACTGAGCACAGAATTTGGTTGTAAGCAAAATCTGTAAAAACTGGGTTCTATTTCCACCCAAACTGACTGAAGACAAAACATAAGCAAATAATAATGGTTGAACTTATTTATGTGACATGCGTGCATGAACTAACTAAACCATTGAGGGCGCTCTTCACCCTGGCTGTCTGTCCAGCAACTCTTGTTCATCATAACAAAAATATGAAAACGAGCGTTACCGTGACTTCCTTTTGCACATATGATATTGTTCTAAACCCAAAATAGTCGGTCTCAAGAACTCTTTCAAATAAGCCCTCTGGAAGCGACTATTTATTTCATAAAAATTACACATAGAACAACGCATGGCGTGAAATGCATTTTGCGCATGCGCACATCGACTTGACAACCAGCACCTAGCTTGCTCAAAAACAATCGCGTCAAAAAAAATCACGACTGGATAGCATGCAGGACGTGGATTTTTTTTTACGCGAATATTGACGTAAATATATTTACAAATTGCAATGTCCTTTCACGGCCACCATACAAAGGTCACTGCGCACAGAACGCTGAATTGCCACACCGCATGATGAAATTGAATTGCGAAACGATGAAATTAAATTGCGGAATGGTGAATTGGCGAATGAAAGGACGAACTCGCAGTAAAGGACGATTACTTGTAAAACCGAATAGGTATGCGAGCACGGAGAATCGATTACTACCAAATTGGCAAACGAAACGGCGAAATTGCCGAATTGAATGGTGAAATTGACAAATTGAATGGTGAAATTGCAGAATTGAATGATGAAATTGCCGAATTGAATGATGAAATTGCCGAATTGAATGGTGAAATTGACAAATTGAATGGTGAAATTGCAGAATTGAATGATGAAATTGCCGAACAAAATGGTGAAATGCCAAACGGAATGGTGATATTGCCGAATGTAATGATGATATTGCCGAATTGAATGATGATATTGCCGAATTGAATGATGATATTGCCGAATTGAATGATGATATTGCCGAATTGAATGATGATATTGCCGAATTGAATGATGATATTGCCGAATTGAATGATGATATTGCCGAACAGAATGGTGACATGCCAAACGGAATGGTGACATGCCAAACGGAATGGTGATATTGCCGAATTGAATGATAAAATTGCCGAATTGAATGATGAAAATGCCAAATTGAATGGCGAATTTGCCGAATGGAATGGTGAAATTGCCGAATGGAATGTCGAAATGCAAAACGAAATGGCGAAATTGCCGAATGGAATGATGATATTGCCGAATTGAATGATGATATTGCCGAATTGAATGATGATATTGCCGAATTGAATGATGATATTGCCGAATTGAATGATGATATTGCCGAATTGAATGATGACATTGCCGAACAGAATGGTGACATGCCAAACGGAATGGTGACATGCCAAACGGAATGGTGATATTGCCGAATTGAATGATAAAATTGCCGAATTGAATGATGAAAATGCCAAATTGAATGGCGAATTTGCCGAATGGAATGGTGAAATTGCCGAATGGAATGTCGAAATGCAAAACGAAATGGCGAAATTGCCGAATGGAATGATGAAATTGCCAAATTGAATGATGGAATTGCCGAACGGAATGATGAAAATGACGAAGCCAACGATCTGAAGCCACCCAAGATAGCAATGGCGTTCCATAGAAATCAGCTTCACTACAGATACTTCACGGATTTTAACAACACGTACGTCGTGCCGCCTACACGTCAACTTAAAAAATATTTCCCACAGACATGACAGACCGGGTCACGCAGACCGCGCAATCCTTCATCCAAAACAATACAACGGTCGACGCGTCGGGCCCGGGCGCGGTGAATTCAAATTTCCAGACAACACAGCACACATACACAAAAAACCGCACCCAGAGGGTGATGACCGCACCGCGTCCTATTTAATCGTGCATGCTCGCCAAGTTATGAATAATTCATTTGTCAAGGTCAAACTCAATCGCTGATTGGCTCCCCCGGAAAGACGGGGGAGAATGTCGAAAAAGTAAAGAAAAAGTTAAGACCCGCAGACAGAAATATCCAAGAACTTCGTGGAAGTGAAGAACAGTAGAATCGATTCTTGTCAGAGCGCGTAATATATAAAACATTATCGAATACAATCAGAATCGATTTACTGAGAAACAGCGCCCTCGTTCGGAAGGAAAAAAAGGAACACGAAGGTCTTGGAACCAAGACTGGTCAAGTTCATGCGATCTGTAAACAAATCATTACATGTACATGAAGCATTGACAGTTACATATGACTTTGAGACCTCCATGACTGTATCGATAAACGAAACGGCCAATCTTAAAACACAGTACTGATTTGACTAATCAACATAATAAAAATGAAAAATAATACCTTCAATCACAGGAGGAGGAAGCTCAGGTAGTGGCAACGCTGTCAGTGTTTGCTGCACGGTGTTCATGCGAATGGCGAGAATGGCGGCGTGACGGTGATGCACGTGCGCTGTTTGACCCAACAATGCGTTAAATACAACCCAGTACTGAGCACAATTTACTCTGTGTGTACCATTTCTTACGTTTTACACTGCTTAAGAGTACCATAATTTAGATATTACACATTGTTTATCACATTTTTACATCTTTGCAGCGTATCGCTCAAATGGCATCCTTACTCACATGAAGACTAATACCGAAATTGCAACATTACTCAGTATTGTTTAAGAAAGTACTCAACCAGTTTACTCAGCAAAATTTTTCACTTCTTTTTTAGAGTGTAGGAGGCCTTATTTCATGGTATTTAGATTAGTGCTGGGAAGGGTTTGGTTCCATTTTTCTTTAAGTTCTTCTTTAAGAACATGTTTAATTTCATTATCTAAAAGGGGTATGTGGTGATCGATGCTGGTTTTATATGTGGCTGATTTAGCAATTTCGTCTGCTCTTTCTTTTTCATTGATCCCACAGTGTCCAGGGATCCATTCAAAGTTAACTATATTGCCTTGGTAATGGATGTTATTTAAGGTGTGGCGAATATCACAAACGATTTTATGTTGGGGAAAGGTTTTGGAGATAGACTGGATGGCACTAAGGCAATCACTGAAAATACAGGTGTGTAAAGGTTTGACATCTTCCACCCATTCTAGAACAAGGAGAATAGCAAAAAGTTCTGCCGTTAATATAGAGATGCCATTATTAAGGCGGGAGGCTTTACTGTATTTAAGTTGGGGGGATGTATATACCATCCGTGTATATATGTAATGAATTAATCCAGGTTGTATTAATGGTTTTTAAACTAAGATTTCTCTTGTCATATATATTTGTAGCATTTGCCACCCGAGAGAGGATCTCAGTGGAGATAGAGGGCTTGTGTTAATGCCAGAAAGGAGTAGGATCATTGAGGGGGAAAGTTGTATAAGGGTATTGAGAGATCCTGGCTTCAAAAGGTGTGTTGTGGGTTGTAGACATCCATTTGTCAACAAAATAATGCTTTTGCCAGTTATCGAAAAAATGTAATCATTAGGATGGGTTTTGTGGGCATTTACTTTGATTCCGTATAGATTACATAAGAACTGTCTGCGTAGAGCCAGAGGTGGATCTCCACATTCTGTCTGCAGCCTAAAAGGTGGTGAACTGTGAATAGCTCCTGTACAGATTTTAAGAGCTTGATATTGGATACTATCAAGTTTTTGTTTGATAGTCAGGGATGCAGAGTCAAAGGCTTCACACCCATATTCCAAGATAGGTTTTATTGGTGCACTGTAGAGCTGATATAGTGTTTTACAATCGGCCCCCCAGGAAATACCGCTAATGCATCTGAGTAAGTCTATGTTTACAATTATTAATTATATTGTCTATGTGTTGGTTCCATGTAAATTTGCTGTCAAAAATCACTCCCAGGAATTTGGCCGATGACAAAGTCTGCAATTTATGGTTTTGGATGTGCAGGGAGATATTGAACATTCTTTTGTTGGTAAACAAGACAGCAATTGTCTTAGGGATGGACAACTTGAAACCCCATTTGTCACACCATAAATTGACATTATTTAAGTTTTGTTGAATTTTCTTTTCTATGTAAGATGTTTTCCTGTTGGATTTCCAGATGGCCATGTCATCTGCATATTGCGAGACATTGGCATCAACTATATGGTGGGAGAGATCATTGACAGGAACATTAAAGAGAAGAGGACTGATAACACTGCCCTGTGGGACACCGTTTTCCAGAGTTCTTTCTTTAGAAAGAAAGTTATTGACTTTAACTTGAAATTTTCTATCAGAGAGAAAATTGTCAATCCATTTTATTATTCGGCCATATATACCCATGGATTGTAATTTGATAACGATACCTTTGCGCCAAAGCATCAAGGAAAATGGCAAGGGTGCTTTCTTTATTACTCCAAGCTTTATTGATAGATGATTCTAAATTGAAAATGTGATCTTTGGTACTTCTTCCTTTCCGGAAACCACTCTGATGGTTGGATAATAGATTGTGAGTTTCTAAGTACCAAAGTAATCGAGAATTGACCATGCGTTCCATAATTTTACAGAAGGTAGACGTGAGGGCAATGGGTCTATATGAAAGAGGGTTGGTGGAGTCTTTTCCAGGTTTAAGAAATAGAATAAGGATAGCATCCTTCCATTGTTTAGGGCATTGAGAGGTATACCATATCACGTTAAAAATGATGAGGAGGTAATTACGAATTTTCAAAGGGAGATGTTTGATAATAGCGTTACTTATTCCGTCTTTACCTGGAGATGTGCACTTAGATGAATCAATAGCATGGTTTAATTCTTCCAAAATAAAAGGTTCATTGATCACACTGTCATTGTTACTATTAATATAAAATTATTTTTCAGCTTCACTTTTAATGGATATAAATGCAGGGCTGTATTGTTAAACCTTCTCTTCGTCAGTAATGGCATCTGTGCCATTGTGGTTTAGAACAGGGATGCTGTTGGTATTTCGGTTTTTCTCTATTCTTTTTATTTTATTCCAAATAATTTTGGTATTTGTTTTCGGGTTTATTTCGTTGCAGACATTTTCCTAGTCTTTTCTTTTGGCATTTTTAATTGTCTTCCTGGCTATAGCACAAGCCCTTTTGTAGAGTTTTTCTGAGGATTTTAAGAGCTTTTTCTTATTATCTATGGTCTGTTTGCAATCATCATTTCACCAGGAGGTAGGGGTTTTATGATGATTTGGATTGGTTTTCGGAATTAAGCAACTCATGGCTGATTCGAGTTCATTGATGAAGTTGTTGTAAGTGTCATCAATGTTATCTGAAGTGTTAGGTTCAGAGATATTCTGATTGCAGGCAGTTTTAAATTTACTCCAGTCAGCTTTTTTAATAGACCATTTAGGTGTGAAATTTGCTATATTTTTATGAATAGAATGATTATAATTTATAATAATAAGGCAGTCATCACTTACCCAAGAATCATCTAGAACAGTCCAGTTACATTTAGCCGCTTTATTAGGTGATACGAACGTGACATCGATACACGAGAGAGTGCCATGGGAGGTATTTACTCTTGTACCCTCACCAGAATCGATACAAATCATGTCAAATTCTGTTGTAATATCTTTAATAATCTTGCTATTATGATCAAGTTTGGAGCTGCCCCATAGAGGGTTATGACTCCACAAATTATGAAAGGTTTGTCGATTTTATTTCAGATCTCTCTGAGAGACTTATAGTCTAAGGTGTTGCATGGGTTATACATATTAATGACGTTAATTTTATTTTCATGAGTATCATACAGTTTACTAATTTGATACTCAATGGGAGTGTCAGAAACATAATATATGTATTTGAAAGCTATAATAGGCCACGTTTGACAAGAAAGGCACAGCCTCCTCCCCCTTTTTTAGTTCCTGTGTTCTGTCTGTCATGACGATAAATGTCATAACCAAGTAGGGTAAACTGTTTCCCTTCTTTGAGCCATGTTTCTTGGATACATACGAGGTCTGGTTTTTGTGTAGGAGGATAATTATTGATTGAGGATTTAAATTCATTACTATGAGCTGTAAGAGAATGTGCATTCCATTGTAAGATTAATACCATAATGAGAATGGCCCTCGGGCACATTCTTACCCACGAATGGCGCGTACCTCGGGCATTATCCTTTACGTACAGCCCACCGCGCCCAACTATATCCCACACAGGGCCCACTTAAGCCAGCCCTTTCAAAGCCCATTGACAGTACAGGCCACCGCGCCCAACTATATTCCACACAGGGCCCACTTCGGCCAGCCCTCTCAAAACCCACTGATGGTGCAGCCCACCGCGCCCAACTATATCCCACACAGGGCCCACTTCGGCCAGCCCTCTCAAAACCCATTGACAGGACAGCCCACCGCGCCAACTATATCCTACACAGGGCCCACTTGGGCCAGCCCTCTCAAAACCCATTGACAGGACAACCCACATCGTCCAACTATATCCCATACAGGGCCCACTTGGGCCAGCCCTCTCAAAACCCATTGACAGGACAGCCCACCGCGCCCAACTATATCTCCAACAGAGGGCCCACTTGGGGGAGGTAGGCTATATACCTCCATGGTCTGAGAAAGTGAGATCATGGGCCGGTGTCATGCCAAAAAGTGTCCGGTGCCAAATACTGTCCGCTCATTAGCATACTGCACTCTGATTGGTCAAATACTGACCGCTGAACACGCGCAAAAGACACGGACACTATTTGGCATGTATTACATACCAAATAGTGTCCGCTGCTAAAAAGTGTCCGCTCATGCAAATTACTGCCATGTCCGAATTTATGCGCCAGCTCATCAACATATAATGTATACCCACAACTTTTTTGAAAAAGGAGAGTTTGTGCCTCAAAAAATTGTGGGATTGTGTAAACATAGCCCAGCATCAACTCCCTGGTTTCTGGGCTTTCATCTGTGTGCAGACTTGATCAAATTACTGTTGAAAAATTGGTCCTATTTGCCCGAGAAAGTGGAGGGATGCCATGTTAAAAATGGCTGTTGATCGGCTTGGGAAATAGGACTTTTTGGGAGGTGGCCCCCACTAAAAATTTCGCAAACGCAGAAAATAATAGTATTATAAAGAAAAAACACTGTGAGCGCCCGTAACAACCAGCTCCCAGATTTGCTGCGTGCGTTATAATGTACGGCCGCATTTTACTCTACATGGTACAAGTTACAATCGTCCTTGGCTGTGGGAGGGGGTAATGTTTGCCGCTGCGGAACCAACATTAAAAATGATCGCAATGACGTAATTTTACTATTGAGGATATAAGACACTTGTCTGTGGTAAAATTACATCATTGCGATTATTTTTAATGTTGGCTCCGCAGCGGCAAACATTCCCCCTCCCACAGCCTTGGGCCATTGCAATAATGTACATGGGGTTCAGCGGCTGTACATTATAAAATTCCCGAAATCCGCTCAAAAACCTGCCTGGGCTAAAACGCGAAACTCTGATAGTTAAATGCCTTCCCAACAAAATTTTCCCGAGAAAATACTGAAATAAGTTAAAACTAGAAACTGGTGTTTGTGTACAAACACAGGGCTGTTTCGGGTGTTTTTGTTTTTTTTGTGGGAGTATGATTCTAATTCTTGATGAGATATCAATGGTAGATGAAACAAAATCTTGTTTTACATTCAAGCAATTACGTATCCTTAATCATAATTGTTTTGGAAATGTGAGCATACTTGCAGTTTGTGACCATGATGATGTCATTGTGATGTCACACATTTTGCACATTCATATGTAAGTACCTATCACCTAACAAATGTATTACAAATTGTTTTTTGAAATTAGCATGTAGGTTTGATGAGATATGGCTTTGGGGTTTAAAAACTTAAAAATTACTAGAAAATCGTATAATGATGTCATCATGACGTCATGTAATTTTTGTCAATAACGCCTGCTAGCATACCTACATATCACGTTTCAATTTCATTGGACTTGTAATTCTGTAGATATATGGCTTCGAAGAATCCACCTTTAAGATGACGTCACGTGACATGTGATGACATCATCATAATGTCATGTCAATTTTCATCTATAAACTTGCAGACGTACCTAGATATTACATTTCAACTTAATCGAACTTGTACTTTTGTTTATATGTGGCTTCAAAAACTGCCCCTTTAAGATGACGTCAGGTGACGTGTGATGACATCATGATAATGTCATGTCAATTTTCAGCTATAAACCTACTGGGCTACCTAGATATTACTTTTCAACTTAATCGAACTTGTAATTTTGTTTATATATGGCTTCAAAAACTGCCCCTTTAAGATGACGTCACGTGACATGTGATGACGTCATCATAACGTCAATTCAATTTTTATCTATAAACCTACTGGGCTACCTAGATATTACTTTTGAACTTAATCGGACTTGTGCTTTTGTAGACATATGGCTTCAAAAACTGCCCCTTTAAGATGACGTCACGTGACATGTGATGACATCAATTATGATAATGTCATGTCAATTTTCAGCTATAAACCTACTGGGCTACCTAGATATTACTTTTCAACTTAATCGAATTTGTACTTTTGTAGATATATGGCTTCAAAAACTGCCCCTTTAAGATGACGTCACGTGGCATGTCATGACGTCATCAAGAGGTAAAAGTTCGGCACACATTGTGAGCAGTTAGTCTAAGTGTCTGCCAAGTTTAAAAGTACCCAAAGTGCCGGTAAGAAAGAAAACGTGTACAAATGCTATAGGCAATAATCTAGCGAGTGCCCCTTTAAGATGACACCACGTGACATGTTATGACTTGATCATAACGTCATGTCAATTTTCATCTATAACACCAGGTGGCATACCTTACGTTCCAACTGAATCGGACTTGTACTTTTGTAGATATATGGCTTCGAAAAATGCCCCTTTAAGATGACGTCACGTGACATGTGATGACGTCATCAGGACGTAAAAGTTCGGCACACATTGTGAGCAGTTGGGGTAAGTGTCTGCCAAGTTTAAAAGTAGCCAAAGTGGCCGGTAAGAAAGAAAAAGTTTACAAATGCTATGGGCAATATTCTAGCGACTTGAAAAAATAATTTTTTTATGACGTCATCATGACGTCACACAATTTTCGCTTTTTAGGGTATATCTTTGAGACATACCAAAGCTATAACAAAAATAATTTTGAAAAAATCTTGTTTTGTACGGTAGATATATTGAAAAGAATGTTACGATTCCAAAAATTTAACAATTCAGCGACTTGAAAAAAGACTACAAATCAACCCTTTTTATAAACAGCATGCTCATTTAAGCCATGGTTATCTGCCCTTCCCAGAATTCCTTTGTGTTATATTGAATTTGGTCTAAATTTTGAAATGGCTCCTATTTCTTACTTGAGTGAGCCACGATCATGAAATTTTGGAATTACGTACAGGAAAATTCAATGTATACATTTTTGTAATCGGATTGACCCTTACATGCGTTTTAAAAAAAAAATATTGTTGATGACGTCATCATGACGTCACACAATTTTCGCCTTTTAGGGCATATCTTTGAGACATACCAAAGCTATAACAAAAAGAATTTTGAAAATATCTTGTTTTGTTCGCTAGATATATTGAAAAGAATGTTACGATTTTAATACTTCAAAAATTCAGCGACTTGAAAAAAGACTAGAAATCAACCCCTTTTATAAACAGCAAGCTCATAATAGCCATGGTTATCAGCCCGTCCCAGAATTCCTTTGTGTTATATTGAATTTGGTCTAAATTTTGAAATGGCTGTCATTTCTTACTTGAGTGAGCCACGATCATGAAATTTTGGAATTGGGTACAGCAAAATTCAATATATTCATTTTTGTAATCAGATTGACCCTTACATGCGTTAAAAAAAAAAAGCATTTTTGATGACGTCATCATCACGTCACACAGTTTTCGCTTTTTAGGGCATATCTTTGAGACATACCAAAGCTATAAGAAAAAGAATTTTGAAAATATCTTGTTTTGTTCGCTAGATATAATTTAATGAATGTTACGATTTTCAAAATTCAAAAATTCATAAAAAATCACGTGATGACGTCATCATGACGTAAAAGTTCGGCATACATTCTGAGCAGTTGGTCTAAGTGTCTGTTAAGTTTAAAGGCAATCGGCTGCATAAAACTAGCCAAAGTCCCTGGCAGAAAGAAATCGTGTACAAACGCTATGGGCAAAAAGTCTGAAAAAGAAAAAAAAAAAAAAACTAGAGGCAAGTGTTTGTGGACAAACACAGGGCTGTTTCGATTTTTGTTATTGTTAGTTTGGATGTCAAATGTGTATGCAATATTTAAAGTTGTTTGTTAGTTAGCAATGACGGAGGGATGAAGATGTTGTTATTGGATGTGTGAAGGATTGGTTTAAAAAAAGGAATCGTGTACAAATGCTATGGGAAATAGCCTAGCGAATGCCCCTTTAAGATGACATCACATAACATGTAATGACTTCATCATAACGTCATGTCAATTTTCATCTATGACACCGGGTGGCATACCTAAATGGTGTGTTTCAACTGAATCGGACTTGTACATTTGTAGATATATGGCTTCGAAAAATGCCCCTTTAAGATGACGTCACGTGACATGTGATGACGTCATCATGACGTAAAAGTTAGGCACACATTCTGAGCAGTTGGGGTAAGTGTCTGCCAAGTTTAAAAGTAGCCAAACTGGCCGGTAAGAAAGAAAACGTTTACAAATGCTATGGGCAATAATCTAGCGAGTGCCCCTTTAAGATGACACCACGTGACATGTTATGACTTGATCATAACGTCATGTCAATGTTCATCTATAACACCCGGTGGCATACCTAGATATTACGTTCCAACTTAATCGGACTTGTACTTTTGTAGATATATGGCTTCGAAAAATGCTCCTTTAAGATGACGTCACATGACATGTGATGACGTCATCATGACGTAAAGGTCCGGCACACATTGTGAGCAGTTGGAGTAAGTGTCTGCTAAGTTTAAAAGTAGCCAAAGTGGCCGGTAAGAAAGAAAAAGTTTACAAATGCTATGGGCAATATTCTAGCGACTTGAAAAAATATTTTTTGTTATGACGTCATCATGACGTCACACAATTTTCGCTTTTTAGGGCATATCTTTGAGACATACCAAAGCTATAACAAAAAGAATTTTGAAAATATCTTGTTTTGTTCGCTAGATATAGTGAAAAGAATGTTACGATTATAAAACTTCAAGAATTCAGCGACTTGAAAAAAGACTACAAATCAACCCCTTTTATAAACAGCAAGCTCATAATAGCCATGGTTATCAGCCCGTCCCAGAATTCCTTTGTGTTATATTGAATTTGGTCTAAATTTTGAAATGGCTGTCATTTCTTACTTGAGTGAGCCACGATCATGAAATTTTGGAATTGGGTACAGAAAAATACAATGTATACATTTTTGTAATCGGATTGACCCTTACATGCGTTAAAAAAAAAAATATTTTTGATGACGTCATCATGACGTCACACAATTTTCGCCTTTTAGGGCATATCTTTGAGACATACCAAAGCTATAACAAAAAGAATTTTGAAAATATCTTGTTTTGTTCGCTAGATATATTGAAAAGAATGTTACGATTTTAATACTTCAAAAATTCAGCGACTTGAAAAAAGACTAGAAATCAACCCCTTTTATAAACAGCAAGCTCATAATAGCCATGGTTATCAACCCGTCCCAGAATTCCTTTGTGTTATATTGAATTTGGTCTAAATTTTGAAATGGCTGTCATTTCTTACTTGAGTGAGCCACGATCATGAAATTTTGGAATTGGGTACAGAAAAATACAATGTATACATTTTTGTAATCGGATTGACCCTTACATGCGTTAAAAAAAAAATATTTTTGATGACGTCATCATGACGTCACACAATTTTCGCCTTTTAGGGCATATCTTTGAGACATACCAAAGCTATAACAAAAAGAATTTTGAAAATATCTTGTTTTGTTCGCTAGATATATTGAAAAGAATGTTACGATTTTAATACTTCAAAAATTCAGCGACTTGAAAAAAGACTAGAAATCAACCCCTTTTATAAACAGCAAGCTCATAATAGCCATGGTTATCAACCCGTCCCAGAATTCCTTTGTGTTATATTGAATTTGGTCTAAATTTTGAAATGGCTGTTATTTCTTACTTGAGTGAGCCACGATCATGAAATTTTGGAATTGGGTACAGCAAAATTCAATATATACATTTTTGTAATCAGATTGACCCTTACATGCGTTAAAAAAAAAAAGCATTTTTGATGACGTCATCATGACGTCACACAATTTTCGCTTTTTAAGGCATATCTTTGAGACATATCAAAGCTATAAGAAAAAGAATTTTGAAAATATCTTGTTTTGTTCGCTAGATATAATTTAATGAATGTTACGATTTTCAAAATTCAAAAATTCATAAAAAATCACGTGATGACGTCACCATGACGTAAAAGATCGGCATGCATCCTGAGCAGTTGGTCTAAGTGTCTGTTAAGTTTAAAGGCAATCGGCTGCATAAAAGTAGCCAAAGTGCCTGGCAGAACGAAAACGTGTACAAAGTCTATGGGCCAAAAGTCTGAAAAAGAAGAAAAAAAAAAAAAAAAAAAAAAAACTAGAGGCAAGTGTTTGTGGACAAACACAGGGCTGTTTCGATTTTTGTTATTGTTAGTTTGGATGTCAAATGTGTATGCAATATTTAAAGTTGTTTGTTAGTTAGCAATGACGGAGGGATGAAGATGTTGTTATTGGATGTGTGAAGGATTGGTTTAAAAAAAGGAATCGTGTACAAATGCTATGGGAAATAGCCTAGCGAATGCCCCTTTAAGATGACATCACATAACATGTAATGACTTCATCATAACGTCATGTCAATTTTCATCTATGACACCGGGTGGCATACCTAAATGGTGTGTTTCAACTGAATCGGACTTGTACATTTGTAGATATATGGCTTCGAAAAATGCCCCTTTAAGATGACGTCACGTGACATGTGATGACGTCATTATGACGTAAAAGTTAGGCACACATTCTGAGCAGTTGGGGTAAGTGTCTGCCAAGTTTAAAAGTAGCCAAACTGGCCGGTAAGAAAGAAAACGTTTACAAATGCTATGGGCAATAATCTAGCGAGTGCCCCTTTAAGATGACACCACGTGACATGTTATGACTTGATCATAACGTCATGTCAATGTTCATCTATAACACCCGGTGGCATACCTAGATATTACGTTCCAACTTAATCGGACTTGTACTTTTGTAGATATATGGCTTCGAAAAATGCCCCTTTAAGATGACGTCACGTGACATGTGATGACGTCATCATGACGTAAAGGTTCGGCACACATTGTGAGCAGTTGGAGTAAGTGTCTGCTAAGTTTAAAAGTAGCCAAAGTGGCCGGTAAGAAAGAAAAAGTTTACAAATGCTATGGGCAATATTCTAGCGACTTGAAAAAAGATTTTTTTTTATGACGTCATCATGACGTCACACAATTTTCGCTTTTTAGGGCATATCTTTGAGACATACCAAAGCTATAACAAAAAGAATTTTGAAAATATCTTGTTTTGTTCGCTAGATATATTGAAAAGAATGTTACGATTCCAAAAATTTAAAATTCAGCGACTTGAAAAAAGACTACAAATCAACCCTTTTTATAAACAGCATGCTCATTTAAGCCATGGTTATCTGCCCTTCCCAGAATTCCTTTGTGTTATATTGAATTTGGTCTAAATTTTGAAACGGTTCCTATTTCTTACTTGAGTGAGCCACGACCATGAAATTTTGGAATTACGTACAGAAAAATTCAATGTATACATTTTTGTAATCGGATTGACCCTTACATGCGTAAAAAAAAAAAATATTGTTGATGACGTCATCATGACGTCACACAATTTTCGCCTTTTAGGGCATATCTTTGAGACATACCAAAGCTATAACAAAAATAATTTTGAAAATATCTTGTTTTGTTCGCTAGATATATTGAAAAGAATGTTACGATTTTAATACTTCAAAAATTCAGCGACTTGAAAAAAGACTAGAAATCAACCCCTTTTATAAACAGCAAGCACATAATAGCCATGGTTATCTGCCCGTCCCAGAATTCCTTTGTGTTATATTGAATTTGGTCAAAATTTTGAAATGGCTCTTATTTCTTACTTGAGTGAGCCACGATCATGAAATTTTGGAATTACGTACAGAAAAATTCAATGAATGCATTTTTGTAATCAGATTGACCCTTACATGCGTTTAAAAAAAAAAAATTGTTGATGACGTCATCATGACGTCACACAATTTTCGCCATTTAGGGCATATCTTTGAGACATACCAAAGCTATAACAAAAAGAATTTTGAAAATATCTTGTTTTGTTCGCTAGATATATTGAAAAGAATGTTACGATTTTAATACTTCAAAAATTCAGCGACTTGAAAAAAGACTAGAAATCAACCCCTTTTATAAACAGCAAGCTCATAATAGCCATGGTTATCAGCCCGTCCCAGAATTCTTTTGTGTTATATTGAATTTGGTCTAAATTTTGAAATGGCTGTCATTTCTTACTTGAGTGAGCCACGATCATGAAATTTTGGAATTGGGTACAGGAAAATTCAATATATACATTTTTGTAATCGGATTGACCCTTACATGCGTTAATAAAAAAACACATTTTTGATGACGTCATCATGACGTCACACAATTTTCGCAATTTAGGGCATATCTTTGAGACATACCAAAGCTATAAGAAAAAGAATTTTGAAAATATCTTGTTTTGTTCGCTAGATATAATTTAATGAATGTTACGATTTTCAAAATTCAAAAATTCATAAAAAATCACGTGATGACGTCATCATGACGTAAAAGTTCGGCATACATTCTGAGTAGCTGGTCTAAGTGTCTGTTAAGTTTAAAGGCAATCGGCTGCATAAAAGTAGCCAAAGTGCCTGGCAGAAAGAAATCGTGTACAAATGCTATGGGCAAAAGTCTGAAAAAGAAGAAAAAAAAAAAACTAGAGGTCTATGTTCTGTTTGATGAACAGAACATAGGGCTTTTCCGTATTATTTTGTATGATGTCACTTCGACTTTTGCTTATTATTGACAAATCTAAGCACCAAGTTTCATGACGATTAGACCTACCTTTATGTCTTTCAAGAAATCATGCCTTTGATGACGTCATTATGACGTCACAAATTGTTGTATTCATTTGAAATATGACCTAACAGACCTGTTACAAAAATAATTTCGAATTTAGCATGTTCCGTTAATGAGATATTGGCTTAAATGTGCAAAAAAAAAAAAAAATAGAGGCAAGTGTTTGTGGACAAACACAGGGCTGTTTCGAATTTTTGTATTGTTAGTTTGGATGTCAAATGTGTATGCAATATTTAAAGTTGTTTGTTAGTTAACAAAGACGGAGGGATGAAGATGTTGTTATTGGATGTGTGAAGGATTGGTTTAAAAAAAAGGAATCGTGTACAAATGCTATGGGAAATAGCCTAGCGAATGCCCCTTTAAGATGACATCACATGACATGTAATGACTTCATCATAACGTTATGTCAATTTTCATCTATGACACCGGGTGGCATACCTAGATAGTGTGTTTCAACTGAATCGGACTTGTACTTTTGTAGATATATGGCTTCGAAAAATGCCCCTTTAAGATGACGTCACGTGACATGTGATGACGTCATCATGACGTAAAAGTTCGGCACACATTGTGAGCAGTTGGGGTAAGTCTGCCAAGTTTAAAAGTAGCCAAAGTGGCCGGTAAGAAAGAAAAAGTTTGCAAATGCTATGGGCAATATTCTAGTGACTTGAAAAAAGAATTGTTTTATGACGTCATCATGACGTCACACAATTTTCGCTTTTTAGGGCATATCTTTGAGACGTACCAAAGCTGTATCAAAAATAATTTTGAAAATATCTTGTTTTGTTCGCTAGATATATTGAAAAGAATGTTACGATTTTAAAACTTCCAAAAATTTGCGACTTCAAAAAAGACTAGAAATCAACCCCTTTTATAAAGAGCAAGCACATAATACCCATGGTTATCTGCCCGTCCCAGAATTCCTTTGTGTTATATTGAATTTGGTCAACATTTTGAAATGGCTCTTATTACTTACTTAAGTGAGCCACGATCATGAAATTTTGGAATTGGGTACAGAAAAATTCAATGTATACATTTTTGTAATCGAATTGACCGTTACATGCGTTAAAAAAAAACATATTTTTTATGACGTCATCATGACGTCACACAATTTTCGCTTTTTAGGGCATATCTTTGAGACATACCAAAGCTATAACAAAAAGATTTTTGAAAATGTCTTGTTTTGTTCGCTAGATATATTGAAAAGAATGTTACGATATAAATTTTTTAAAGATTCAGCGACTTGAAAAAAGACTAGAAATCAACCCCTTTTATAAACAGCAAGCACATAATAGCCATGGTTATCTGCCCGTCCCAGAATTCCT
Source organism: Hippasteria phrygiana (assembly GCA_037893225.1). Classification (NCBI taxonomy): domain Eukaryota; kingdom Metazoa; phylum Echinodermata; class Asteroidea; order Valvatida; family Goniasteridae; genus Hippasteria; species Hippasteria phrygiana. The sequence goes on along the minus strand of JAZGUH010000610.1, from coordinate 410,784 downwards.
TTGTGTTATATTGAATTTGGTCTAAATTTTGAAATGGCTCTTATTTCTTACTTGAGTGAGCCACGATCATGAAATTTTGGAATTACGTACAGAAAAATTCAATGAATACATTTTTGTAATCGGATTGACCCTTACATGCGTTTAAAAAAAAAGATTTGTTGATTACGTCATCATGACGTCACAAAATTTTCGCCTTTTAGGGCAATATCTTTGAGACATACCAAAGCTGTAACAAAAATAATTTTGAAAATATCTTGTTTTGTTCGCTAGATATATTGAAAAGAATGTTACGATTTTAAAACTTCAAAAATGTTGCGACTTGAAAAAAGACTAGAAATCAACCCCTTTTATAAACAGCAAGCACATAATACCCATGGTTATCTGCCCGTCCCAGAATTCCTTTGTGTTATATTGAATTTGGCCTAAATTTTGAAATGGCTGCTATTTCTTACTTGAGTGAGCCACGATCATGAAATTTTGGAATTAGGTACAGGAAAATTCAATGTATACATTTTCGTAATCGGATTGACCCTTACATGCGTTTTAAAAAAAGAATTTGTTGATGACGTCATCATGACGTCACACAATTTTCGCCTCTTAAGGCATATCTTTAAGACATACCAAACCTATAACAAAAAGAATTTTGAAAATATCTTGTTTTGTTCGCTAGATATATTGAAAAGAATGTTACGATTTTAAAACTTCAAAAATTTAGCGACTTGAAAAAAGACTAGAAATCAACCCCTTTTATAAACAGCAGGCACATAATACCCATGGTTATCTGCCCGTCCCAGAATTCCTTTGTGTTATATTGAATTTGGTCAACATTTTGAAATGGCTCTTATTACTTACTTAAGTGAGCCACGATCATGAAATTTTGGAATTGGGTACAGAAAAATTCAATGTATACATTTTTGTAATCGAATTGACCGTTACATGCGTTAAAAAAAAACATATTTTTTATGACGTCATCATGACGTCACACAATTTTCGCTTTTTAGGGCATATCTTTGAGACATACCAAAGCTATAACAAAAAGATTTTTGAAAATGTCTTGTTTTGTTCGCTAGATATATTGAAAAGAATGTTACGATATAAATTTTTTAAAGATTCAGCGACTTGAAAAAAGACTAGAAATCAACCCCTTTTATAAACAGCAAGCACATAATAGCCATGGTTATCTGCCCGTCCCAGAATTCCTTTGTGTTATATTGAATTTGGTCTAAATTTTGAAATGGCTCTTATTTCTTACTTGAGTGAGCCACGATCATGAAATTTTGGAATTACGTACAGAAAAATTCAATGAATACATTTTTGTAATCGGATTGACCCTTACATGCGTTTAAAAAAAAAGATTTGTTGATTACGTCATCATGACGTCACAAAATTTTCGCCTTTTAGGGCAATATCTTTGAGACATACCAAAGCTGTAACAAAAATAATTTTGAAAATATCTTGTTTTGTTCGCTAGATATATTGAAAAGAATGTTACGATTTTAAAACTTCAAAAATGTTGCGACTTGAAAAAAGACTAGAAATCAACCCCTTTTATAAACAGCAAGCACATAATACCCATGGTTATCTGCCCGTCCCAGAATTCCTTTGTGTTATATTGAATTTGGCCTAAATTTTGAAATGGCTGCTATTTCTTACTTGAGTGAGCCACGATCATGAAATTTTGGAATTAGGTACAGGAAAATTCAATGTATACATTTTCGTAATCGGATTGACCCTTACATGCGTTTTAAAAAAAGAATTTGTTGATGACGTCATCATGACGTCACACAATTTTCGCCTCTTAGGGCATATCTTTAAGACATACCAAACCTATAACAAAAAGAATTTTGAAAATATCTTGTTTTGTTCGCTAGATATATTGAAAAGAATGTTACGATTTTAAAACTTCAAAAATTTAGCGACTTGAAAAAAGACTAGAAATCAACCCCTTTTATAAACAGCAGGCACATAATACCCATGGTTATCTGCCCGTCCCAGAATTCCTTTGTGTTATATTGAATTTGGCCTAAATTTTGAAATGGCTGCTATTTCTTACTTGAGTGAGCCACGATCATGAAATTTTGGAATTAGGTACAGGAAAATTCAATGTATACATTTTTGTAATCGGATTGACCCTTACATGCGTTAAAAAAAAAACATATTTTTGATGACGTCATCATGACGTCACACAATTTTCGCCTTTTAGGGCATATCTTTGAGACATACCAAAGCTATAACAAAAATAATTTTGAAAATATCTTGTTTTGTTCGCTAGATATATTGAAAAGAATGTTACGATTTTAAAACTTCAAAAATTTAGCGACTTGAAAAAAGACTAGAAATCAACCCCTTTTATAAACAGCAAGCACATAATACCCATGGTTATCTGTCCGTCCCAGAATTCCTTTGTGTTATATTGAATTTGGCCTAAATTTTGAAATGGCTGCTATTTCTTACTTGAGTGAGCCACGATCATGAAATTTTGGAATTAGGTACAGGAAAATTCAATGTATACATTTTTGTAATCGGATTGACCCTTACATGCGTTTTAAAAAAAGAAATTTTTTGATGACGTCATCATGACGTCACACAATTTTCGCCTTTTAGGGCATATCTTTAAGATATACCAAACCTATAACAAAAAGAATTTTGAAAATATCTTGTTTTGTTCGCTAGATATATTGAAAAGAATGTTACGATTTTAAAACTTCAAAAATTCAGCGACTTGAAAAAAGACTAGAAATCAACCCTTTTATAAACAGCAGGCACATAATACCCATGGTTATCTGCCCGTCCCAGAATTCCTTTGTGTTATATTGAATTTGGCCTAAATTTTGAAATGGCTGCTATTTCTTACTTGAGTGAGCCACGATCATGAAATTTTGGAATTAGGTACAGGAAAATTCAATGTATACATTTTTGTAATCGGATTGACCCTTACATGCGTTAAAAAAAAAAAATATTTTTGATGACGTCATCATGACGTCACACAATTTTCGCCTTTTAGGGCATATCTTTGAGACATACCAAACCTATAACAAAAAGAATTTTGAAAATATCTTGTTTTGTTCGCTAGATATATTGAAAAGAATGTTACGATTTTCAAATTTCAAAAATTCATAAAAAATCACGTGATGACGTCATCATGACGTCATTGTTCTACATACATCTATGCTATGAGGTCTTCATCTATGTTAAGTTTTATGGGAATACGACTTTGTTTTCTGTTAAAAGTACAGGGCAGAAGGAACCATGTACAAAGTCTATGGGATTGGGTACCCAAAAAGAAAAAGAAAAAAGAAAAAAAAAAATCTTAACAGAAACAAAGGCTTTTCCGCAACTTTGCGGAAAAGCCAAAAAAGAAAAAAAAAAAAATCTTAACGAAAACAAGGGCTGTTTCGAAAAACTTTCGAAACAGCCAAACAAAATCTTAACGAAAACAAGGGCTGTTTCGTAAAACTACGAAACAGCCAAAAAAAAGAAAAAAAAAAAATCTTAACGAAAACAAGGGCTGTTTCGAAAAACTTTCGAAACAGCCAATTACAACATTACGATAATTTTTAATGTTGGTTCCGCAGCGGCAAACATTCCCCCTCAACCAGCCTTGGACCATTTCAATACATATACATGTCCGTATGCATAGTATGCGGCCCAGCGGCCGTACAATATCGCATGGAAAAAAATCCGTTCAAAAACCTCCATGGGTAAAACACGGAACGTATAATTAAATGCCTTCCCGACTGAATTTTTCCGAGAAAAGACAGAGAGGAGTTATTGAGGATATAAAACATTTGTTCGTGGTAAAATTGCATAATTTCGATCATTTTAATGTTGGTTCCGCAGCGGCAACAGGGGCGGATCCAGGATTTTTCGTAGGGGGGGGAGTTTCTAAAATTTGCCCAGAAAGGTGACTCCCAAAATGTTTTGTCTGCGAAAACAATTTACAAGCGGGGGGTTGGGGGGATGGGGGATGGGGGTTAATTAGGGGGGAACTGCCGCCATTTAAGGCGTAGGCCCCTACAACTTACAGGCAAAAAAGAAAATTCCACAAATAGAACAATTAAAATTGGCAACGAGCGGGAGGCGGGGTTTGACCCCGAAACCCCCCGTCCCCCGGATCCGCGCATGGGGAAAACATTCCCCCTCTCCCAGACTTGGACAACATGGTATATGCTGCCGTACATTATAACGCACGCACCAAATCCCGCTAAAAAACCTCAATGGGTAAAACGCGGAACTCCGACAATTAAAATGCCTTCGGTCCCGTCTGAATTTTGCCGAGAAAATACTGAGAGCAGTTGTTGAGGGTACATGTTCGTGGTAAAATGACATAATTGCGATCATTTTTAATGTTGGTTCTGCAGCAGCAAACATACCAGGGGCCACAGCTCCCGCCAAGTTCAACGTGCTATCGCCAGAGCCAAATCTATCACCAGAGATTTGGCTCTCAAGGAAAAGACGCCTAGCACTAATGCCGACCCCAAGATTCCCTTGGTCACCACCTTTCATCCCAGTCTCCCTCCCCTTCGTAAAATAACTAATGACAACCATCATATCCTTCATACTTCAGATCGCCTTGCCCGTGCCGCCCCTGACAACCCAGTATTGGCTTATAGGCGCCCCCGCAATCTACGAGACCTGATTGTTCGAGCCGAGGTCCCCACCTTGGCTGCATCCCCTCCCATACAGCATGGTACTTTTAAGTGCGATTCTAGGTGTGTTGTTTGCCAGACTCACATGCAGGAGTCTGACTCCTTTTCTGGCCATTCATCTGGAACTACTCACAGAACCAATGGCAACATTACTTGCAACACCTCTAATGTCATATATCTAATTTCTTGCAGGGTTTGTGGTATCCAGTATGTCGGGGAGACCAAGAACACGCTCAAAAAGCGTTTCTATGGCCATCGATCGACTGTAAACACTAAGAAAATGGACACCCCTGTTGGTCATCACTTCAACTTGCCTTACCATTCCATTTCTGATATGATTCTACAGGGCATAGAATCAATTTTCCACCGCAAGGACTCAGTTCGCCTCAGCCGAGAGAAAGTTTGGATGAAACGTCTTCGGACTATTCAACCACATGGTCTCAACATCCAGGAAGGGAATGATTAACTTTTAATTTTCCCCCATTGTCATTTGTTTACAGATTATCCTCCTGGCAAACCCTCTTGGGGTCTCTTGGCCAAATGGGGTTGTCTTTCTATTTCCTGTTTATCCTTGCCACTTCTCTTTGTTCCTTCTCTTGCCCTATTACCGCCTTCAATTCAACCCCCGCCCCTTCTCCCCCCCCCCCCCCCCTAACCACATTCCTTTGTCCAATTCCCCAGCTTCAACCTTCATTTTAATCCCTCCCCTCCTTCATCCTTACCCAAACCACACCTCTTTTGTCCCTGTCTTCCTGGCTGTCCTTTCCTCTCTCTTTGATGTTTACCCACTGCCATGCTCCTTTGCATCCCTCTTTTGTGTTTCTCCACCCACCCCCTCATGCATGTGTGTTCCCTACATGTTTGTTTCTTGTACTCTGTCATTTGCCTTTGAGAAAGAACTTGCTTAAGTTCGAAACGTCAGGCCAGCTAATTTTTTGATTTTTAATAAATGTTGATATGAGGGAAAATGCATGAATATTTTAGTACTTATTGGTGAGGTTTGAACGTTATTATGTCTTTGAAGTCGACATTTTGAATTTATTCGGTCTAATCTTCCTTGTTCTGCATAGTACTGCAGAGTTGCGCACGTTCTGCAAGTTCCGCAAAAAAAATACCGATTGCTGGAGCCCGTGATCGGTACGGTGATGATGACTGAGCCTGTCGTTGCACCGGACAAAGTCGCCCCAAAAGTGGACAATAAAGGCGACCCAAATCATCTTTTAAATACAATTTTTTTGGCGAAATTCCGCTTGCAGCCTTCAATTAATACACATGATGTTTTTGTTATTTGTTAATTCATGCGGAAAAGAACAAAACTTGACGAAAAAACAGAACAATGTATCGTGTTTCAAATTCAAGTGTACAGCATGGTACAGATAGACATGCATCGCCTGTGTGCATGCACCGCGCTGCAGCCGGGCCGGGCGGAACCAACTGTGCCGGGTACCATTTTTTTTTTTGCTTTCACCGGTATGACGTCAAGTTTCTTTCATTTCCATTGATCTCCATTAATAATAATGGAGATCAATATTCATTTCTCAAAAGCGCCACCAGCGGCCAATTCGTAGATAGTTTTTATAAACTCGAAAGGAAATGGTAATAATTTCTCGCAAAATAACACAACATTGAGACGCAAAACAAACATGATTTTGTAATGAATAAGTAATATATTATATATTGAACACAATAAAGTTTAATTCTACGGCTGTTCAAAACCGTTGGAGTTGGTCTTTAAAATTGAACTTGGTCTCTTATTTAATTAAGTCTATGTATTGATTGCAACACGCTCATTGATGACCAGTTTCCAATTTTCTTATCGTGTTGACAATAAGAGGGCGCTTTTAGTTCTTTATTTCACACTGCTACTTCTAATATAGGTTTTACCGGCCAATTTTGCAATATAGTCATTAATTTGGATGCAAAGTTAACTCAATTCCGCCGAGATTTTGAGAATCTGAACACGCGTTTCATTTTCGCTACCAGAGCGGTCAATTCCATTTGAACCTTTCGTTTAGGGCCTATGTCCAATCGGATTCATTTATACGCGACTTCTTTATCGCTTTCAGAGGGCGAAATTCAAATATTGACCATTTTATTTCACTTTAGTGTAATGCCATCTGCACCAAATACAATTTAGGGTTTACTTTTCATTAACTGTCAATCAAATTAGCCATACCTGAAATCAATTTAGAATGAAATTCGAAGCTGCATCATCAGGGGCGGATCAATGATTTTTTGCAGGGGGGGGGGGGGTTCTAAAATTTGCACAGAAAAGTGACTCCCAAAATGTTCCGCCTGCGAAAATAAAACCGAATGCACGGACAATGAAAACGATTGAAGTTTCGTTGAATTAAAACGGGATTAAAGACGTGCATTCAAATTCAGACGAAAATTAATAACCGATTTTTAGAAGTAAATGAACATTTTACGAAATTGGCTGGGAAAACCTATACTTCTATAGGTTTTCCCAGCCGAGCCAATTTCGTAAAATTAAAAAATTGTTAAAAATCAGGTTTTGAATTTAACTTCAATTGTACAATTTTCACCTGCGGTAAACATCTTTTGTTGATACGGGCTTTAGTATCTAAACGAATGGAGCTATTGTGTCATTCGTCCACCACTATCTGCCCTGTATTATTCTAACGAAGGGAAAACAGAGTGTGCAACAATGGGTGGCTTAATTTTCGCCATCGCTCCACTTTTGTGCAAAATACTGGAGTAATGGGACAATGGCATGACGTCAAAGGTGGACGTCACAATTGCCACAACCTTCAAGAAGCGTGCCTACCATGGTAACGGGTGCGTTGTTGCAAGGCATTTCCTCAGTTCAGCTTCAAAATAAAACAGCAAGCACAGTACGCCACAGACAAACAGTACCGGTAACTATGGGTTTGCATCTGGGTGTAGTGACTTTACTGGCAGCCACCGTAGGTAAGTTAAGATTAAAAATTGGGCATTCATACATGTTTTCGACTTTTAAAAATATCAATGATGGCAACGATTTGTTGTTTGCTCAATTCATGTTAGTGAACGTAGGATACGCCGAGAGCAAGATGAGAACGCTACACCTCGGTCCCGTGCCGCCGCCGGCGCCTGCCGAGAAATTCGACAGACGCCTGTGGTTGAAATCGGCCGTGCCCTAGAGAGAGGATCGATGCCCGAGGATAGATGACCAGAGAGGTAAGCAAGCGTAATGACTTGAAAAAGAAAACAAAAATTGCATTTAAATTCACTTCAGCAAAATTGTTCTGATAGACATTGCAAGAGGCATGGACGTAAGGGTTCACTTTGAAAAAAAAGTTAGATCCTTTCCAGAACTGACACCAACTTAATTTCATGTGATTTGTGCACCCAAATGAAATAGATTTATTCTGTCATTGTCATGGTAATATAGACCGAACATGTTTTACTGATATTGGGCACACGTTTGGATACACTTGAAAACTTTCCTGCCTTAAAAGGCATGATGTAGCTTCAGTAATTATCATTTTTGGGGATAAATTTCAATCTGAAAGCTTACGGTTACCACTACCAATCTTTCTAACAAATATTTTCTTCTGAGGTGCTGTCATCTTGGAGCATTATGTGTATCTGAGGCACTATGAACGTGCACAAAATCACTGTTAAAGCAAACGGTATTATTTTCTCGTGACTCTGATGGCGGATTGAGCTCAAACTTTCACAGGTTTGGTATTTCATGTACTTTTTTTGTATATGGTGAATCACAGAAACTATATAAACAATGCAGTAAGCCGTCTCTTGTGTCTAATTGTAGCGTTGATCCAGTCAGCCGACTGAGGGCGCTGTTGTATTTTTGTATTGCCAGAATGACTGGTAAACCCGGTCTCGGGTGCCATCTTTGTTTTTGTCTGATAGCTTCAGTTCAGTCACATGTTTTTCTGAAGTAAGGAGTGTTATTTTTGTTGCTTGAAAAGCTTACAATAAAAGAGAGTTCTGACCAAAGATCTGGGCTTGTGTGAATCCTTCTGATTGTGTCCCTAAACCCCAACATCGACACGCCACAAAAACATAGTGTGTGTTTATTTAATTAATATTCCTTCAGAATCTGACAGTAACGCTGTAGCATGCGTCACGATCACCAACAAAGCGGACTAGGTTCGGTATCCCGCACAAGGGAATTTCACCTCATCATTAGAGCGACTGGAATTCACTGTTCACACTTCGTTTGCTGCATATTTGATGCTCGAAGGCATCATTGGGGTGGGATGCTACGAACTTCGTAAGCGTCATCTTAATCCTTCTTTTTTATAAAGTAGAATATTAAAAGTCCTTTATTTAATCCAGGAATTAAATTTGTGAAATCTTCCTTTCTAGCGACATAGATTATGTTGTTGTTTTTAATACAAAATTATTTATTTATCGGGCGAGTCGATGTGTTTATGAGGTACGCGACAACAACCAGGAATAAGGGCCTTTTGGGAATAATATATAATACATGAAATAAACATTTGCAAGTTTCAACTTAATCCGACATTATCCGACGTGTATGCAATAAAAAATATCTCAATGTTTAGATGTACATGCTTTAAACGGCTTATTTTTTGTTCTGTTTTTGTTTTGTTTTACAAAAGTGATTCAACGTGATGCAATTGACCTTCATCGTCGACATCCCAGAGAGGGAGTCACGCTTCATCACGGCTTCCAAGATATCGGTCGCTTCTGGATTACACTTAACGACACCGAGATACAGTTAGGAAAATATGGAAGTGAAACAAGTCCGGTGAAGCTTTCACACGATGCAGATCATGATGCAGTCTGGAGCCTTGAGGTGAATTCCCATATAGAGTCTGCAGACTGGCAGATATACACGCCGTGCTACTAGCCTCAGGAATACCGTTGCGGCACTCATCCGAACTGGAGTTTTCACTTTTTCAGATAAATAAATTAACACCTCGGTTTAACACCTTTAACTCACTATCTAGATCCTACACTCTAAAAACAGATTGGTTAAAACGGCTACCAATCTAATCGGTTGACCCAATATTGGTTGTTTTAACCAATGTGTTGGTTAAACCGTAACCAATGCGTTGGTTGTTCTTCAACCAGTCATATTGGTTTAGTTTGTCAACCAATATATTGGTCATTTTTAACCAATATGTTGGTAGTCCTTCAACCATCTTTGGTTGATCCCAAACCTATCTATTGGTTGTTTTCAACAAAGACATTGGTCAGTTTAACCATTGCATTGGTTGCCCTTCGATCATATTGGTTGAGCGTACAACCAAGAAATCAACTAATATATTGGTAATTTTTCACCAGTATGTTGGTTGTCCTTTAACCATTCTCTTTGGTTGATCCCAAAAGCAATCTTTTCGTTGTTTTCAACCAAGATATATTGGTCAGTTATAACCAACTTCCGTTGTTGAACTTCAACCAATAATATTGGTTGAGCTTAAAACCAAGAATTCGACCAATCATATTGGGTATATATAAGGAATATGCTGGGTGCCTTTACATCAATTTCTGTTGTCGATCTAATCAATATAGATTGGTCGGTGTTATAACCAATAAAGATTGGTTTGTGTTATAACCAATATGAATTGGTCGGGGTTATAACTATATTGGTCGGGGTTATAGCCAATGGATTGGTCGGTGTTATAACCGATATGGATTGGTCGGTGTTATAACCAATATGAATTGGTCGGGTTATAACCAGCATAAATTGGTTATAAATTGCATGACCAATCAGAAATGAGGAAATTTGTGTTCACAAAAGTCAGGTTAAATTGCAGTGTTTAGTAAAAAAGTACACTTTCGCGACCATATGCCTAATATGTTTTATTTAAACAATTCCCCAATTGAATTTTGAAGAAAAAAAATTACAAAGTACATAGCTGACGAATCGTATTACATCTCCATTAATTTCGTATTCAAAATATCAAACATTTTCATGGGAAGCCATGACTTTATTATTTATTTATTTATTTATTTCAGCAGCGGACGTGTGTTCCCTCGAGCTCCGAGTAAGTGTCTATTAATCTTGTTTTTATGACTTTTCTCTCGTTTATTTCTTGTTCATACTGTTAAATATTGTTTATAGACTATACTAGACCTTGCTCACCGTGTACTTTATCACCATTTTTGTGTAATTTCTGTACATTTTCCCTTTTACTTTCGTCGTAGTGCTCCTGGGGCGTTGGCTGGTCGCCATGGCCAGTCAACCAGAAAAACCCTCAGTGAGTCGCTCGACCGTTGGGGAGGGTGAGCGTTCCAAGCCCATTGTTCCTGGTGACGAGCCTTTCGTTGGAGTCACCAGGAACAATGGGGTTGCGTTTCGAGTCATTGATAATGTCCCAATCCATGAATACCTTGATAGTTTTTCGCATTCACTACCTAACAAACCCGTAATATCAGCCAGTAGAATCTCTAACAACCGCATAGCCGTGTATTTACGCTCGAGGGAAGATGTCGCCGACGCAGTGGCTTCGGGTCTGACCCACGGCGGCTCTTTCCTCGAGCTTGTCCCCTTAGTTCAACCGACCACCCGACTCACCCTCTCCAACGTCTTTCCCGAAATCCCTAATACTGTTTTAGTTCATAATATCTCCCACTTCTGTAAAATTGTGTCGTCTATCCGTCCCATACCCCTTGGTCTCAAACAAAGACAATTATCTCACGTTTTTTCTTTCCGCCGACAAGTCCAGGTCATTCTCAACCCCGGTGTAGTTCCCCCTGATCACATTAATTTCACCTACACCGGGGTCAATTATCGTGTGTTTCTGTCCACTGGTTCTCCCCGTTGTTTCAACTGTGGAGAGTTCGGTCACATCAGCCGAACCTGTAAAAAACCCAAAGATAACCCCGAACCCAGACCCGAAAACCCACTCAATCCTCCACCTGTCTTCATGAACCCCAAACAAAAATCCGACCCCAGACACCCACCCAAGAATCCCTCCCGACAATCCACCATGCCCTCGGCGGCTGCCTCTGGGGGGCCGTCCGGTCCCGGCTCTCCGTCCGTGCCCGGGCCCTCGGGCTCGGCGGGCGGGGGGTCGGGCCCGGCTCGGCCGCCCGGCTCCGCTGCTGCCGCTGGCGCATCTTCTCCGGCGTCTGCCGGGGCTGCGCCGCCGGCTGCTTCGGGGTCGGGGGTCGGGGCGGGGTCTTGGGCCCGGGCCTCGTTCGGGGCGGGGACTGGGGCCACGCCCCGGACGCGGGCCTCGTCTGGGGCTGCCTCCCCGTCGGTGACGGCTGCCCCCTCTCCCGGGGCGGCTAGCACTTCGGCGGGGGCGGCTGTCCCGCCCGTGGGCCCGGCGTCTGGGCACGTTTCGGCCCCCGATCCCGCCGAGGGTATGGACACCTCCCGCCCCCACTAGACTCTTCTCTGATGCAGTATCAAAACGAAAACTATCCCCCAACCCTACCAGTGATGATGACCAACCACATTTTGTCCCACTTAGGTCCCCCACCCCCCTAAGGAAACTACAAAAGAAAACAACACCCACGTCCACACCCAAATCCCGAACTCCCACGCTAACCCAAGCCCTCGACTCCCAGTCCCCGACTCTCTCGATCCCCCCTCGATCCCAGCCTCGATCCCAGCCTCCCCCACAAGAGTCCCCCATCCCCGCCCCTTCACTCTTCCAAAATCTTCCCCCCGAACCCGCCCCTTCTCCCACCCCCACCCCCACCCCCTCCTCCGTCGCCTCCACCCCTTCACCCGGCCTTTCCGAACCCTCCCCAGTTGCTACAACGGACAGCTCGGTCTTTGTGGAGGACTCTCAGGAAGACTTTCCTGAGATCCTCCCGACCCACAACCAACCTCTATCCCACAAACAACTAATTGATTTTATACACTCTGTTAAAAATCAAAGAAAACCCCATAAAATCGCCCGTAAGTTCACCCAAAATATACCTGGACTTGTTCGACAACTGAAACCCCTAAAAAACAGTCCCCTCCTTCATAACTGTACGCAGCAGAGGATCAAGAAACTGATCACTAGATTAGAGTCTTAATTAATTTCTCATGGAAATAAGGTCGTGTACCCTTTACCCCATTATAATGGCGTTATCGCTAATCTCCCTCAACACTGGAGGTTGCACGCAGAATACACGGAACGCTTCCTTTAAGTCTTATTTTGATAACCTTTCTCCATCTCAAGATATTATTCTTCTCCAAGAAACTTACTTTCTCTCTTCAAACTATCCCTGTTGGAAAAACTGGTCCAATTATATTCCTTTCTGTACCCCCGGGTCATGTCCTGGCTCGGGGGTCACCACACTTATTAAATCCAATATTGATGTTCTAACCTCCGGTGTTGTTTTTAATCAATATGTTAACTTCGTTAACATTAAATTAAACGATGTATGTTATGTTATTTACAATGTTCTTATCCCCCAATCTAATAATTTTGCTTTAAAAGCTATCGAGGCCCTGAATTTACATGTTTCTAAACAAAATAGCGATGACGTCATTATCATCGGAGGTGATTTTAACTGTACCGACGATCCAAATATGGACCGTCTGAATAAGCCGACCGAGCATCGTCCCCAAATCTGCATGGCTCTTAGAAATTCTTTTAACAATCATTCTTTGTACGATGTCTGGCGTAGGCTGAATCCGAGCGAGAGGCGGTTCACCTGGCTGAGGATGTACGCAAACGACCCCGCGCGCGTCTCCAAAGCCAGGCTGGACCGCTTTTATGCTCCCCAAAATCTCCTCTCCTCAATCCGGTCTTGTAAAATCATCCCCTGTTCTCTCTCCGATCATTCCTCCGTCAGTCTTGTTTTTCAAGTTCCCTCTGTCCGTCATAAAGGAAGTGCCTATTGGCACTTCAATAACTCCCTTCTAACCGATATGAATTACCGCGACATACTTACCTCCTTCTGGAATAACTGGCGACTCGAGAAGAACACTTTTTCCAACATTGGAAAATGGTGGGATTTCGGTAAAACCCAAATAAAACAATTGACCATGACTTATTCTTCTCGAGTCGCCAGAGAAAAACGCAGTATTTTCAAAAACATAAATTCAAATCTCGAGCGGCTTCAGTCTACGCCGGACATCTCCCCAGAAGATAAAAAATTGCTGGATGAACAGCGCAAGGAACTAAATATTCATTTAAGAAACGAGGCTCGAGGCGCTCTCGTCAGATCTCGTTTCCAACATATTCACGAAGTGGACACTAGCTCTTCCTATTTCTTCAACCTCGAAAAGAACAACTCTAAATCCAAAGCTATCTCTAGCATTCGGCTCTCCTCGGGACTCGTCACCGACAATCCCGAGGAGATCAAAACTCACTGTCGTAACTTCTATGAAAATCTCTATGCTAGTGTTCCGACTGACGAGGGCGCCCTCGAGCCTCTCGTTGATGATTTATCCAAACTTGATAGTCCGGACGCAGAGGACCTCGATGCTCCTCTGCGCCCGGACGAATTAGATGCCGTTGTCAAGCAACTTGGCAAAGATAAGACTCCCGGCCTCGATGGACTTACCTCTGAATTTGTCCACTCCTTTTGGCCCCTGCTCAAGCCCGATCTTCTTGAAGTCCTAAATTCCTCAATTCTATCTGACACCCTCCCCGCCTCCTTTCACAAAGCCGTTATAACTCTCATCCCCAAAAAGGGCGACCCCCTCGATATTTCAAACTGGCGCCCCGTTTCCCTCCTAAATACCGACTATAAAATCTTTGCCAAGTTGCTTGCCAACAGGCTTAAACAATGTATTAATTCGGTCGTCCGGGAGGATCAATCCTATTGTACTCCCGGACGTACCATTTACGACAACCTTAACTTAATCCGTGATGTAATAGAATATTCTAACTTTAATGACCTACCTTTAGCCGTGGTCAACCTTGATCAGAGGAAAGCCTTTGATAACGTTGACCACGGCTACCTTTTTAACGTAATGAGAGCCATGGGATTTGGGGACAAATTCCTTTCTTACGTAAACCTTTTGTACGGTAGCGCCGAGAGCCACCTGAAGGTTTGCGGTTCTTTAACCGCATCCTTTTCTTTCCATAAAGGCATTCGCCAGGGTTGTCCGCTCTCGGGGCTACTGTACTCGATAGCGATCGAACCCTTTATCAATACCTTACGTCAACGACTTTCAGGTCATAGTTTTCTTCTACCAAATACAAATAGTTACTGCTCGGTCTCTGCTTATGCAGACGATGTCACCGTCTTTATCACCTCCGATCAGGGTTTTAAAACACTCGAAGGGGTGTACGACCTGTTCCATAGATCCTCTGCTGCCTCCCTTAATTTTGAAAAATCCAAGGGATTGTGGGCCGGATGTTGGACCGGCCGAACCGACGCACCCCTGGGTTTTCAGTGGAATAACCGGGGGTTGACATTTCTTGGAGTTCACTTAGGAAATAACGACACGTACACGCAAAAAAACTGGTCCGAATGTAAAACTAAACTTTCCAAAACCCTAGCCAATTGGCATTCTCTATCCTGCACTCTTTCTCTAAAAGGTAAAGTTCTAATCGCTAACCAGCTGGCCGCCTCTAAAACATTTCACTGTATTTCTGTTCTCGCGTGCCCTCCCAATGTGTTGGGTGAACTCCAGGAAATGTTAGTCGACTTCGTCTGGTCCAACAAACGACACTTACTTCCCAGACATATTGTTTTTCGACATCCGGATAAAGGTGGGCTAGGTCTAGTGTCCCTCCAAGCACGCAGCCTCACCTCTAAATTTAAACTTATTCAACGTTACCTTCAATCTGATACCCATCCCTCCTTTTCTCTCGTCTCGCACAACCTTCGCCGCTACAAAAAACTCCATTTTGACTATCAAATCTTCTTTCTCGAAATCGAAACAAACTTCCTCACCAGTCTCCCCTGTTTTTACGGTGAGGTACTGCGTGCTTGGAGAACCCTCGGAGCTCGAATCGACACACCCGCTGACTCTATCGACCACGTCAGCAATTTGCCGATCATTCACCCCTTGTTCTCTTCCAATTTACCGGGCGGTACGGCCTTCCAAACCCAACTCCTGGCCGGTGGGATCAGGGTCGTAAAGCATCTTCTTCACCCCTCTACCGGCGCCTGGATACCAGCTTCAGCCTTTCTGCCGTCGTCTTCTTCGAACCTCCGTCCGCCCTCTCTTCGAGCTCTCCGACAGAACCTCTCTCGCCTGCACCACGTTATCTTCACGTCTTTCCCTTCGCTCTTTGACTCTTCCGGACTTCTGCACGACCCCGCCATCCTGGACCATCTGCCTGCACGCCCTCTTCCACCTGGACTCGTCACCTACAATACCGACACCGACGCCCTCACCTCCTCTTCAAAATCTCTGTACACGCACTTCAATCAGCTACAATACAACAACTCCGAGGACACCGACTGGCATCGCCTCGGTGTCCTTCCACCGACTCGGAGAATCGCCTGGAAGTGTGTGTACCAATTCCCTACATCCAAGAAAGAAGGGGACGTTCAATTCAAACTCCTCCACAACGTTCTCCCCTCTCTTCCAGTCCTCCATCACCTCAACCCTGCCATCTCTTCGTCTTGTGGGTGGTGCGGCGAGGGAGGCTCCATCTATCATCTCTTCATCCTGTGTCCGTCCATCCAGCCCGCTCTCCTACGTCTTCAAGATCTACTCTCTCGTCTTCTACCCGACCTGGCTCTCCACTTCGACTTCTACTGGGCTCTGATCCCCCACGCCTCGACGCGGAGTAGGGAGGCCGTCCGCCTGGCCAACTATCTCATAATTAGTCTTAAAAATGTCATCTACTGGTTATATCGAACTTCTAATTCCTCTGACCCACTTCTAATTTGGCTTCACCGAATAAAAAACAAAATCATTCTCGAATTTTCCTACTTTTCTTTCAACAACTCCCTCAACGATTTTCTTACCAAATGGTCAATTAACGATACACTCTTCTCTTATGATAATAACGAGCTGACGTGGTCGATTTAATTACAACAAGTTAATTCATGTATTATAGTTAATTTCCCCCTCCCCTCCCTCCCCAGGTCACCGGTGCGTGGGTAGTCGCCGCCCCTCCCAGGCGGGACGTGGTGTACTTTCACCGCCCACCCCGGTGGCCTGACCATTTCCCAACCGGGGCCTGCTGGCTGTGGGCACGAGGTGCCCACACCCAGATGCCAGTGGGCCCCATCTCCTCCTCCCCTTACCCCCCACTACCCTCTGTCCTCCCCTTCCCCCTTTATCTTTGATTATTATTGTTACTTAGTTACTAAATGCTGTCCTCTGCCTTGTTGCTACCCTTAGTCGGAAGGGCTTGGGGTATCCAGCTTCCGACGGTAGCAACTTGGCGGGACAGCATTGCTACTTTAATAACGTTTTTGATTTGTTTCACATGTTAAATTTAGTTTCTGTTAAAACAATGTACTGTTAATGTATTTACTCTGGTTTATTACTTCGTCACCGTGGTTGGCCGGTTTGGCAGTAGTATACAGCCAATAGGCCAGCCTCGGTGACGTTGTACATGTTTGACTGATTACTTTAAAGTTACTGAATGTATTTCTTTAAAGTTAATGAATGTATTTCTTTATAATTCTTTTATGTTTGTATATACATGTATATATTGTTCCAGGAATGTTCCAAATAAAGTTCTCCTTGGAAAAGTAAAAAAGTATTTATTTATTTATTACATTTCTTTACTCAGGGTGTGCCCAAACAGTTTAAAACTGGTTTCCATTGGGGCCCTGCATATTATTAGTTAAAGCTGAATATTTACACATTCATACAAAATATTTAAACAAATACAATCATGTTTACACAAATAAATTTATTTTCGGGTAACTTTTCAACTCTCCGTAAGCCTATTGCTGATTTACGGGATGGGCAAAAAACCCGCGAAAAAAGACTTTTAGGGTGAAAAACAAGGGGAAATTCCCATCCGGCTTATCACTGATAGATGGCTTTACGTAGCTCCTATTTAAATGTACTTAAGGAGTTTATGGTTCTCATTTGTTCAGGCAGATTATTCCATATACTGGCACCACTCACAGCGAAACTTGTCGCGTAGCATTCCTTTTTGGCGAAAGGAACTTTCAGTGCCATTTGGGTCGATTGTCGTGTTTCACGAATCACTGTAAGTGGTGTGAACAGATTTGTCATGTACAAAGGAGTCATTTTGTTAAGGCTTTTGAAAACAAAGATAGCCTTTTTGGACTGAACTCTTTCATTAAAAGGAATCCAATTTAGTCTGGCAAACATATCAGCTGAGGGGGTGAGGGAGGTACATTTAAGGATTATCCGTGCGGCTCTTTTTAGACATTTGTTGAGGGTATTGTCGTGAGATATGTACCTTCCTCCCCACACCGTACAGCAATACTCTAAAGATGGCATAACTAAACTTACAAAGAGTGTGTGCAGGCTGCTTTGGGGAACGTAATCACGAATTCTGTTTAACACACCCAATTTAGACGAAACAGTCTCCCTTACGTATTCAACATGTGTACCCCAACTTAATGTTTCATCAACAACTGCACCCAAGCATTTACAAGATTTCACTTTTTCGATAACCTTATCAGCAATGCACACATTCAGGTCGACGTTGGATATTTTCTGCCTTGAACCAATAAGCATACATTTGGTTTTGTTGGCATTTAATGCTAGTTTGTTTCTTTGGCACCAGTTGTGAATACTAGCAAGAGCTACATTCAAGTTCCTTTCTATTTCGTTGATACTAGAGGAGCTACAAGTTAACGTGGAGTCATCTGCATACATAAATAAGTTGCAATTTTGGGGTATACAGGATGGAAAATCACTAATAACTATAAACAATGAATAAAAGTGGCCCTAAGATCGACCCTTGATGTGGAACGCCTATGTCTATGGGCAAGACCTTCGATATTGTGCCCTTAATATTTACAGACTGACTACGACCGTCTAGGTACGACTCCAACCAATTAATTCCAGAAGATGACAAATTCAGCTTCTTCAATTTGCCTAGTAGGATTACATGATCCACACAATCAAAAGCTTTACTGAGATCTATGAACACGCTACCTGTAACTTCACCTTGCTCCATAGCCTCAAAACACTTGTTTGTTTAATAAATCGTGTAGAGTGCTTTCAGTTGAGTGCAAGGGTCTAAATCCCGATTGGCAACTAGGTATCAAATTGTTATCGAGGTAGCTATATACTGCCGAGTGCACCCATCTTTCTAGAATCTTAGAGATAATTGGCAGTATAGAAATAGGCCGATAATTACCTGTACTACATTTATCTCCTCCCTTGTGAATTGGTGTAACCAAGGCGTGTTTCCAATCTTTAGGGTATTGCTCGCATGTTATAGAGGGGTTAAAAATATAAGTTAAAGATTTAGTAATATAAGGGGAAGCAATTTTAATCATTTTAACACTGATGCCATCCGGACCTGTTGCTTTTCCAACCGACATGGATGATATTTGCTTTTGAACGAACTCTTCTGTAATATTAGGTACAGTGCATTCTTCAAGTTCATCCAGAGAATCAACGATAGAGGCGTAGGTATCATTGTTTTCAAGTTCGCCCGATGGGCAATTTCTAGCTGTACGTTTTCCTATTGTAGAAAAGTGTTCATTTAATGTATCAGCAATGTCAGTGGGATCGTCAATATTTTCTCCATTTGGGGAAGTGATAGAATTTGGAGCAATTTTCTGCTTTTTAGGAAGTACAACTGTACCTCCTTTAGTTTTTTCCATAGCATAGATGAATTGCTTTTATTCTCTTCTATGGCTGATGTATAGTATTCGCTTTTCTTAGTGCGGATTTTATTAGTTACATTGTTTCGCAACTTTTTGTAAGAGTCCCAATCGATATGTGAGCCTGAGCGTTTTGCGATTTTGTGTGCACGATCCCGCTGTCTCATAAGTTTAAGAATTTCGCAATCGAGCCAAGGTAAAGAGGCACCCCGAATACGTTTAGTTTTGATTGGCGCATGAAAGTTAATAATACTCATAAATATGGAGTGCCATTTGCACCACGCTTCATCAACATCATAAGAGTCCAGTACATCTTGCCATGGTGCATTAAGGAGGTCGTCTTTAAATGCATCATTGTCTATATGTGTAAGACATCGAAAATTTATTGAGCGACCTTTAATTTTTGGTGTTTTCCAACTATGTTGACCATAAACAAGATAATGGTCACTGATTAGGACTGGTAATACACCACATTCCTTTATTAGCTCTGGATGGGAGCTGAAAATGAGAACGATTATTGTTTGAGTGGACTCAGTGACACGTGTTGAGTCATGTATGAGTTGCGCCAATTGGAATAAACCAAAACAAGAAATAATTGGGTTTGAGTTCATACTATCATCGTCAACTGAAACATCATAATTAAAGTCCCCAGTTGCAATAATTTCTTTACATTCACAGGAGGCCTTATTAATAATATCACTTAGTTTATCAATGAATTCAACAGAGCTTGAAGGTGGCCTATAAATAGAACTAATAAGCACATGCTGTCTTTGTTTACACTTAATTTCAACCCATATGCACTCGACATCATCTGTTTCAAGATCCTCACGACGAGTGAAAGTTAAATTGTTTCAGATGTACATGGCAACCCCACCACCATGCCGGTTCCTGTCTTTTCTGACAATGGAAAAAATTGGTAATGTGATTTCATCGTCGGAGATTGAGGCATTGCAGAAAGTTTCATTTAGACAGATGATATCGAATGGATTTGTAGACATTAAAATTTTAAATTGGGGTAATACGCTGAAAATGAAGCTTATAAAGCACAACATGGTTGCACGCATTCTTCAATTTGAGTCGCGTGCGCATTTTGGCAAGTTGTAAACACCCTGTTGGTCGAAGCTGCGCCTCGCCACCGTAGTAAATGCTTCTAATTTTGGTCGCCGGATTCGTCTATAAGGACATTTTACGGGAAAATTCCCGTAAATTTTACGGTTTTACGCTGGCAACCCGTTTTACTGGGAATTTACAGTAAAATTACGGGTAAATTGTTTACAGTGTATAACTAATACAGATTGGTCGGTGTTATAACCATTATAGATTGGTCGGTGTTATAACCAATGTAATTGGTTGCATGGTAATCAATACATATTGGTTGTAGCCCTATACCAGTATGGATTGGTTACATTAACCAATGTGGTATTGGTTGGTCTTACAACCAATATAGAGCGCCGGTACAGTAACCCGGAGGTCGCAGGTTCGAATCCCGCTCCTGCCAGTTTCTTTGTTCACTTTGAAAATATATTCAAATTTACCTAGTCAGTTTCCCGTGTGGATTGTTTGACGAATTATAAGTTTAAAAGTCGTATCCTCATTGAGTGATCTCCACAATGTCGCTTCCCAGGTTGTATCGTAAAATTGGGTGTGATCCCTGGCTACACAGCATTCTGGGTTTATGACTTCTGACTAGCGCCCACTCGAACAAAGATACTGACAATTTGGGAGACCGCCAACATAGGGCAAGATAGCTCAGTTGGTAGAGCGCCGGTACGGTAACCCGGAGGTCGCAGGTTCGAATCCCGCTCGTGCCAGTTTCTTTGTTCACTTTGAAAATATATTCAAATTTACCTAGTCAGTTTCCCGTGTGGATTGTTTGACGAATTATAAATTGATTAAAATAGTAACCAATTTCAAATTGGTAAATTTAACCAATATTTTGGTTGGACACGTATCTACCAACCAGATTGGTTGAAAACCAATATATTGGTTATTTTCAACCGATCTGTTTTTAGAGTGTATCCACTGCTCTGAATAGGGTCTATTCATGAGATTCTGTGTGTGAACCAACGGTCGATCACTGTCGAGATTCGGATGTACGAAACAAACATGCTCATATTCTGACTATCGGATACATTACATGTGATCTTGTATCGTTTGAGACATTGATGTTGACAAAAATATTTTAATCAATTGAATGTACTACTGTACCTTCAAAACTCCAGAAAGCCTAAAATACAAGATAAGCAAATTGCTTTACTGCATTTATGAACTGCGGGTCTCGAACTCAGAAAAACACTCCACTGTTCACGTACTGATTATATGTTTTGTACCGGAGGCCCTATTGGTTGGGTTAGGTTGGGTTGAGTTTGTTTTTGCATTCAATAGGGGACCTTGAACAATAGAGGACAGTAGGGTCCCCGTTTGAGAAAGATCCCCGGGCAATTATCTTCGCACTTCGAGCCTTCAAATTGGAGAAGGAAAGTACAATGTATATGAGGAAAACTTTAAGATAACAGGAATGCACGAATTAAGGTGCGTATAGAACAGAAAAGGAAAATACATATAATAGAGGTATGTTCCACGTATTGGCTTGTATATTTTTTATAACACAAACAACAAATTTCAGATCAGAAATGCATTTAGTCCAATGATGATTGGAGGCGATACTCACCCTGGACCTTCATCACGGCTGCTGATACAAAAATCCCTGAACTGCAATTTACTGATTTTTAATTTGTACACACGCACACACAAGTGTGTAAACACCGGCAATCGCGGACCTCATATTGTCCCTCTTTTGTTTATATTCCAACTTTTTCGGAAGGCCTCCCATTGGTTTTGTACACGATTTTCAATCATGGACCTTGACACAATCGCGGACCCTATTGTCCTCTTTGTTAAAGGTCCACAGTTTGAATAGCTATACAAACGCACCCATGCGTTTTCCTATACTTATGAGGACCATGAATGGAACCCTTCTTTTGTTCCCTTTGTTTGTACTTTAAAGAGGAACTAAAACGCCAAATGTTTTTTTGACATTTTTGACTTATCTGATAGTTTATGTCTCCCCAAAACTAATGTACATGTAACAAGTTTCATGATTCTGAAAAATCAAAAAAAATGTTTTTGAGCCTTTTCTTTCTGAGCCACTTTGACTCGATTCAGAAAAGGCCGAGGTCAACTGCGTGCCGTATCGCGCGAGTATTGACGTACACGTGTAGAAACATATGACGTCACTGTATTATACGACAATGTTTTACGTAGAGTCTGTACGTATTTTTTTGTCTAAGGCTAGTATTACTTGCTGTGCTTTTTGCTCATGATTCAGGAGTAACACTACGATAAACATATTTTAAAGTGTTGACATCTTTGTGAGACACATTAAGAATTGGGGTTGTAGGCTTGTTCTTGCTGAAAAGCTAGTTATGAGTCATACTTTCCTTTGTTTGCAGTCGGCTTTTATTGGGCCTGCGCGGTGAGTTGTGTGTGAGCTGATGCTATACTCTAGTCTGGCGACTTTGATTATGCAGCCCTCATAAGGACCCGCACCTTCTCAGAACTAAACACACAATTTCTGTTATAAGGTACCAGACTCAATCGCATGCAGCGCATGCGGTCATATGCAGCACGATATGGGGCAGCTTTTTTCACCATGCATCATCTGCAGGACCTACAACTACCTACAGTCCTACACAAAACTGGTTCACTGTATCCGTCTTTGCTTTTTACTTTGTGCACATTTCAATGGTGTAGGACTGTAGGAAGTGTAGGATCCTACAAAATATACGGAGTGAAAAAAGCTGCCTCATATCCGGCAGGGTATACATGCGGTACCGTGCGTGTACAATGCATGTTGAGTCAAGCGAGCGTGGACAGGGAGACGACCGGGGCTCTCTGGCTGCTCGAGACGGCAACCGCAGTTAACGTCGTCGCGCTGGTGCGCGTGAGTCCGGGGCACGATTGGAATGCTCGGTGCCTCGAGTTGGAATGGCTCCAGCCTTCAAACGGAATTGTGCCTTCAAACCCAGCTGAGTTTTCATACTAACACTATCATCTATACAGTCTTTGGCGAAATGTTCTGCACATATTTTCGACCATTTCGACAGCCCAAAATCAGATATTGTATTGTCTACAAAGCGGACCCACTGTCGCCTTTGAGCTCCATTCAGCACTGGGAATCGCAGTAAGGTTGGGTCAGGGTTTTTGTCGCTGTTCCTCGTGCAACCCCCAACTACACACGATTGAGGCATAATGATTATCTCAGATCCATGCTCATACTGAAATAATATCAAAATTAGACAAAATAGACGGGAAAACGGAGGAGTTAGGTCGACAAAAAATCTTCAGCAGCATCAACTCCACGTACGTACATGCATAATGTTTGGCTGTAGCATCAACCGACTCTACGCGTGTACGTCACGGGGTCACGTACATTTAACATACATAATGAGCTTTCGCGAAACAGGATAAATGGTTCAGAATAACAACCCTTTTTTTTTTTTATAAAAACATTTCTCTCGTCTGCAAACTAATCTCCATCAGTTAAAAGAGTATTTAAACTGTCGGAAAAGCCCAAAAAGTCAAAAAAAAAATTGCCGTTTTAGTTCCTCTTTAACTTTTTCCGAACAGCTCCCATAAGGTTTTTACACGAAATTCTCCCGAGGACTCGGCCCAAGTCCTCGGTGTCATTGTTATCCCTAATCCCCCATTGTCCCAAGTCCCCTCTCGTATAGCCTAACCCACTCACAAGTGTGTAAACACCGGCAATCGCGGACCTCCCAATGACCCTCATTTTGTTTATACTTTAACTTGTTCGGAAGGCCTCCCATATGTTTTATATACGATTTTCAAACGGGGAGCTTTTCTCAATCGGGACCCTATTGTCCTCTATTGTTCAAGGTCCCCTATTGAATGCGAAAACAAACTCACACACATCCTCACACTTCACTCTGTGCATGTGTATTATGATTTATGTTTGTGTCAATTGAGATTATTGTGATTTTTGTTTCGAAATGGTTTATTTTCTATATTTATCACATTGTGAAGTATTTATATATTTGTCTCTTCATTTTTCATTTGCTTTCTTCATCCTTTTTTATTCATCCTCCCTTTGTTTCATGTATTACTCATTTTTGTTATATATATCTACATAAATTATGTATATGCTAACTTTTGGCTGTTTTATTTGATTGCACATAGGCCTAGGTGTTATTCTTTCTTTTCATAATTTTTCAAACAGAAACAAAATACGAATTAGAAGATTACCAATAAATGAAAAACATTGCACGAATGTCACAAATGCTTGCCTACTCACGAAATTGAATGCCCAAACGCTTACCGCGGAGTGTCCACGCGAATTTGAATGCTATTTGTATGTTTTTCCAAATTGAATGCTGACTCTTAAATTTTTGTGTAACAAGAGTGTCCAATCGCATGCTTATGACTTTAAATTGAATGAGCATTTTTGCTCTTTGAATGGTGATCTAGATCGCCAATCAAATTGAATGAACCTATCGTTAATTCGGATGCTAAGTTTACGAAGTTGGGCGGGAAAACCTATAAAATAACTAATGCTATGTTGGGGCGACACAGATTGCTACTTAAGAGTCGGTTTGGGCGACTTGCTCGGTTAGGGCGACAAAGTTGGTGTCGCCCAATGTGAAAGTCGCCCTTTTGGAGTATTTTTTAGTAAGACACGTGGGGAAAGTGCTATAAATGGGCGACATCCCATTTCGAGTTATTATAGGCAAAGTCGCCCTATTATAGCAGTAAGATAAATAGCTGTCAATGGTCCCTTAAGGAGACATTTTAAAGTTATTTTGTGTACCTTAGGGAGACAAGTGACATTAGGGAGACATTTCGATGTCTCCCTAATGTCACAGCCCCCTTAAGGAGTGAGAATTTTGCTGTCGCAAAAAGGTTTTATCGATAGAGAATGGTTCAAAACATAAATATACCGAAATTCGTGGGGTAGAATAAGGGGAAAGTTGTTATTATTATAGGTTTTCCCGGACGATTTCGCAAGATGTGCATAAATGTTTGTAAAACTTGAATTCAATTTCGCGCTGATTTTGAGAACGACGTATATCCGGGTTTCATTTTCGCAAAAACTAGCATTCGATTTCATTTTGTATCATTCAAATAAATTTATGTGCATAACGTTTCATTTAAACGATTACAAATACGTGATTAGGCTTTCGGTTTGACGTATGCGTGGCCGATTATTAAGAATGTGCAATCTATTTCGCAGCAAATCGATTCGTCATTGTTGCACGGCCTGAATTGAATATTCGTTTTCATTTGTTACAATTTAAATTCGCAAATTCTGCATCCAATTTAAATAAAGTTTATAGGCCTATACAATTCATGATACAACCTTAATTGATTAATTAATTAATTAACTAATCAATGTATTGTAGACCTAATGGATCATTAATGTGTTTGTTCTTTTTTTTATTGTTGGTGGTTCTTTGTCTTAATTGTATTTTAATGTCTTTCTGTATTTCTTAGAGTTCTCTCTCATTTTATCAGTTCGATTGTCTACCATTATTGGATATTTTAGGAGGCCTACCGGTATGTCAACTGTGAAATTTGGCTATATGATGCGACCGTGGCAAATGCTGAGCAAAGAAAGAACGATTTTCTTAAGCTTATTTTTGGTATGTTTCAAAAGACTATAAGACCACCTGGTTTATGTTACTTTTGTTAACAAATAAATGAATTCCAATGCTTGACCAGGGATGCATTAACAATAACAAAAAACCACTACGCGGGAAATCGGCTGCACATTTAGCGAAATAGATTGGTGATAAATTAAAAGGAAAACAGGATTGCGGATGTGCATTCGAATTCGCGCTAAAATGAATTATCAATTACTAATTCAGTGCACATTCGGGAAATCGTACGCTGATTTTTTACGTCTGAATGCACCTTTATGGAAATAGAATTATCAATTGTTAAATAGAAAACGGGATTGTGAACGTTCATTCTATTTCGCACGAAAACGAATGCATCTTTTACAAATTAATGTGCACATTTTCCGAAATCGTCCGGGAAAACCTATATTATTATTATTATTATTAAAATGACTTTGTCAGTGCATTTAGAATGTGGAGAGTAATAGCTTCATTAAAATTGATTGTAGTAGACGAAGTGGATGAAGTTGTCGTTTTTCAAAATACTTTTCTATTGTTAAGTTACTCGTGACATGGTTTTGCAATCATGTCCTATTTGGGGCCAAATTTGAGGACATCGATTTTTTAGCCAAGACTTTACATTTTTACGGAAAAGTAGCCACATTTTGATCTTATATCTTTAAAAAGGCAAAAATGAAAATTAACAGTTAAATATGAACGTGTTACTCGTATTTATGACATCTTCATAATCTACACAATTGCCACGACTACCACTTCACAAATTCTTCAAAGAAAGGAAAGACTAGACCGACCGACAAACAAAACAAACAGGCCAAACATAACAAGTTTAACGAACAAACAAACGGCAAACGCACAAACTAACAAGCAATCGGACAAAAAAATACCAAAGACATTGAAAAGTCAAACAGGCTGATATACAATACTAAAAGACGGGCAGACAAAAAAAAGAAATAGGAAGAAGAAGACAATATCAAGAAAAATAGACATGCCTTTAACAAAGCACCGAAATGCATTGCAAACATTCCCGACTGACGCAAACAAGGTTCGAAACAATGGCGCCAGGATCAAATCCAGGTGTTGATGACTCCAACTTTGTCGACTAACTGCGAGTAGTTAATTATCAGAGACTCGTTGGCGAATGTTGTCTACGTTCGTTACGACTATGCCTAATAGTCATCAAACTAATGACACAAATAATCATTACAATAATCCTTAAGCAGTTGATCACTTTGATTACTGGACTTGTTTAGACTTTGTTGGCTTTGAAAGGAATAGACGGAAAATGCTTTATTAAAATTATTAAAATTTCTTGTCAAAGACAGGTAGCGCGGTGCCTAAAAATGCAATACTTAAGAAAAAATACCAGTCCCAGCACAGGGTTTAATATCCGGAGGTGGAGTACGGCCATCTTGCCGCTTGTTTTTCTGACCCAGTTCACCACGCATCTCTTCCAGATAACAGGAAATGAGATATTTTCCGGTCACTCTGCCACTGAGGAAATCGATAACCATGGCCTGTCAATAAAGTAGGTTGCCATGGTATTGCGTGTGCCAGTGGTGTGTGCTAACAAGGAATGTGTTGGCGGTGATCAGAAAACAGCAGCTTCGGTTATCGTTTAATTAATGAGAGAATAGAGTGAACGTGTTCACTCGTGATCCCAATCATTCCCGCCAAAATGAAATTGGTGCATCCAACCCCAGCGTTGTACTTCTTACGAGGTACGTTTAAGACATACGATGATCAAGAAATCTGGATTTCTGACATTTTCTATTCTAAATTACTGGCAGAATGTAGAGTTCTGGTCGATTTCTGAGGTCCTGGTAGGGCAAAAGTGTTTATGACGTCCTTTTAAGTTTGGATGTCGAGATGTCACTTTATTGAGATTGGGTCTAACGGTAATAATTGTTTACGTTATGTCTTCCAAACCTCATTCTTGTTCTTTCACCATCTGATCAATTGACAAGATCTTGTATTGCTTTTAACAAGAATTTTGATGAAAAAAATCAAAATGAAGCAATTTCCGGAGTTCCTGTTATTAATTTTCAGGTAGGCCTAATACCCTTGATTCCTCAGCAAACCTGAAATGCAAGTTAAGCAAAAACGGCATCAATTCATGTGTGGATTTACGTGGGATATATGGCAGCCACGTGCGTAGTTTGTTAACCCCGTGAGTTATGGCGCAAACTCAGTCCTCTACACCTAAACAATTATAAACATAGAGTAAGGGTTAGGATCATAGGGTAAAGCAAGTTAAAGTTGAGGATGGGGTTTAGGATTCTGCTATTGCACAACAAAATGTTTAATTACAAATGCATCTTGCGTATTATAGGCCCAAGCAGATACCTGTTTAGCTTCAGAAGCTCTGTGAAATTGGCCCCTGGTCACGTAGCTGAAATAAGTCTACTGTCATATGTTTTCCCTCATCTGTCTATTGATAAGAGCGGAGCATCGCA
The DNA here is from genome assembly GCA_037893225.1 of Hippasteria phrygiana. Classification (NCBI taxonomy): domain Eukaryota; kingdom Metazoa; phylum Echinodermata; class Asteroidea; order Valvatida; family Goniasteridae; genus Hippasteria; species Hippasteria phrygiana. The sequence continues at coordinate 382,404 of JAZGUH010000610.1, read as the reverse complement.
AAATATCTTATTTCCTCCAAGAATGGCCAACATTTCATGGAGAATTTTCCTCCGAAGTCACAATATTAAACTGGTTTCTCAAAAATATTGTCAAATCAGCATAAATATTGCAATTGAAAAAGCTGTCCAAACCAGACGAAAATTGTTACCTTTAACTGCAAAAAGAAAGAGATTCTTGGTACAACGGATCACGGAAAAACAAACAACAAGCGGCAAGAAGTCTGTACTCCACCACATAGTTTACTCCAGACGATGCATGTATGTACGACGATTACTTTAAGGCAGTCCACGGTTTTGCTCACGCGAGTGAAAAAGGTCTAGAACTATTTTAGACAGCGCCCTCAAGTTTTTCATAATCCGAGTCCCGCAACCCCCCCCCCCCCCCCCCCCCCACGTTTTCAAAGCCTAATTCCGATCATTCCCGCCAAAATGAAATTGGTTCTAACGACCACTGCGCTGTTAGTTGCTGCTGTTACTCACGAAAGAAGCATTTTAATTCGTCCTTATCGTCATTTTCGTCTCAATCTGAGATTGGCGTTGAATTGAAAAAAAAGTGGTAAGTTTATCAGTTAAGATGGTTTAAATTGTACAGTTGTTTTGTAATTAATTTAGTTGTTTTGTCAAAATTAATTAAGACCGTTTTGTACGATTAGCGTGTTAAATTAAAAAGGGCAAAGGTAATTTTTTGAAAATTAACTTTGCAAACAAAGTTATAGAATCTTATTACATATCCTTTGTGTTCAAATGTCGTAAGTGTTCATAGAAAACCATGACTTCATCATGGCGAGATAAACTGAATGTAAATCTAAAGCACGATATTCATTTAGCGTACAGTAGTGTTCAGTAGGTTATCGTAGCATTTGTACACACTGGCCCCAGTAATGTATAATAGGTTGCTTTCATTTAGTCTGGTTCCGAGTTCATTGATTTCTGTAAATTTGCAGCTACATACTACTTCCAGTAACTTTTTACGGTGTTAACACTAAAATAAACGTGAGTTGGTACCATAATAACAGGAATACTTCGTCTTTTTACGGGAATAGCAAGGTTATTTTAAAAGGACAGTAAATGATGAAGTCATGGTTTCCCATAAACAATTTCAAAATTTGAATACGAAAGGAGATGTAATTGATTCTTCACCTATGTTTGCACAAAATATATAAATTTTAGTGTGGAATTGTTTGAATAATTACACATTATAGTCAAGAAAGTGTCTTTTTGGACTAAACACCACAGATTAACACAGTGAACACAAATTTCCTGAGATGTAATTAGTCAGTTGCTGCGTGACGAGATTCGTGTATAGGAGAACAGTATATTTCCTGTAAATAGACAACACTTCGTTGGGGTTGCTGCATATTTGCCGCAAATATGTTGCATTTTGACAAAGTGGTCTTGTAAATTTATATTCTCTTTGTATAAATTAACGTTAAAACACAAACTACGAACGCGTAAAATTTTCTAGATCACAGTACCGTACTTTTACGTCAAAAATCCGTTAAAACTAAAATACGGCGATTGTCTGTTTTTTAACTGGTAGAAACCCCGTTTTTAACGGAATATATACAGTGATTATAATCTAAAAACTGTGACTAGCAATAAAACACAAACTTGCTGTCAGTTTGTAAACATGTTTAAAAGCTAAACATAACGTGTCCAATTCATAAACATGAATGTTCAATAGCTAAACACTATCCGTCAATACGCTGAACATGTTTAGTGTGTAAACGTGTTTACAAACTGATAGCTAAACACTGTTTTTGCAGTGTAGTTTGCACCGTAATTCCACGGCTGCCGTTTTTACGGGACGGTACTGGCGTCCAAACTCCCAAATATTTTTAGGGTTTAACAAGCACTGATTTTCAATCAGTAAAGTGGAGGAAAATGCCTAACCTTCTAGGGGGGGGGGAAATTAAAATTTACTCTATGGATAGGTGGTTTTGGTTTATAATATTACAGTGTTTCGCATTTGAGGCTTATTGGTCACCTTCTTCTCTCGCCTAATTTAGAAGCAGTAAAAACATATGGCATCTGGACATCCGCGATCACCATATCTATCATACGTACAGCGCTTGGTTGAGACAGCAGTTACATCTACGTTGCCTGGGCCAGAAGAAATAGCCAGCCTAGCGCAGGATCAAGGTCTATATAATGACCGAAGGATAATGACGGCGATGATGATGATGGCGATGGCGATGATGATGATGGCGATGACGATGATGAAAAGTGCGCGTAACCTTTGGGAAGCTCATTTACTAAATAGATAAAAGGTAGATAGAAGATGGTTCTCTCTATGTTAATATCAGTAAGAATATGAACATTTAAAGCAAATATGGTGTTTCTTTTCACAACCTCAAAACTCACAAAAAAGAGTCGCCATACATGGCACTGCAGCAAATCTTAATATGGCGTTGTTACAGTTTTTCTCAATCGCTTACACACGATTAGTAGATCTAAGGCCACAATAATAAGAATGGAAACGTCGTCATTCACAACCATGCATGCATTGTTCCAAACTTAAAATACTTTCAGGTTGTTTTCGAGCTAAATTCACTGCACAAACGCTTCAATGCAAATCGCTAAATACAAAAGCGTACGTTTAACACAGAATTCTTTTGATTGTACTTTGCAGTTAAATCGAAACACATTCCAACGACTTTGAAGTACATTACGTAATATTGCAATGATCCACACACATGTGTAACTAACACAATGTCTGATATGAAATAACACAAGGAGTCTTTCAGTAATCGAACACTTTTGATAGTATAAAATGACCCATGAGTAACAGGATAGAACATTATGATGATGGAGCAGGAAGCACGCAACGCAGTTAGGCCTGATGTTGGAGGCAGGAGAGGACGCGGGGGAGTGGGAATGCGAGGAGGGGTAGGGGAAGGCGACGACGAGGAGGGGGAAGGCGACGTGCACCTACATTGTCCAACGAGATCCGTGCAACACTAATTGATCATGTAATAAACCGTGGGCTAACATTGAGAGAGGCTGGTCAGCGGGTGCAACCAAATATTCCCAAGTCTACGGTAGCTTCAATCGTTAGGACATACAGAAATGAAAATCGGTGAGCATAATGTAGGACTTTATGAAAATGTCACGCTTGGAATTGATTTTCGTGTAAATATTGACACCAAATCTGTACGTATACTTGTTTTTGCAGAATTGAGCAATTGCCTCATTTAGGAGGAAGACGTAGGCTTTTCTCCGAACAACAGGAGCAACTCGTCGTGAACATGGTGCTGGAAAACAACGTCATCCGTCTCAAAGAAATTCAACAACGGATTACAGAGGACCATGACGCATTTCAAAACATTGAAAGTGTCAGTTTGACGACCATCGATCGTGTCTTGAAGCGACATCGAATAAAAATGAAACAAGTGACCAAGGTCCCGTATGAGAGAAACTCTGATCGGGTGAAGGAGATGCGGTGTCTATATGTGCAAGTAAGTTCACCTGTGCAGATGACAGTATGCTTGGGCACAATACATGGTGCACAGAATTTACTTCTGTATTTTCATGTTCTTTTTTTTTTTACATACAGACAATACTGGAGCTTGATGCGGATGAGAACGCAAATGAATACATCTACATAGATGAAGCCGGTTTCAATCTGAGCACGAGAAGGCGGAGAGGTAGAAATGTCATTGGTCAGCGAGCTACTGTTGACGTCCCTGGTCTTCGTGGTGGAAACATATCGATGTGTGCCGCCATTTCTAGAAATGGCGTACAAGCCCATAATGCTAGATTAGGCCCGTATAACTCTGAAAGACTGATCGAATTCTTAGATGGGTTTTACGACACACTAGTACCCAACGAAGATACTCATTATATTATCGTGTGGGACAATGTGCGTTTCCACCACTCTGTCGCTGTGCGGGAATGGTTTGAGGCTCATGCACGATGCACTATGGTTTTCCTCCCACCATACTCCCCCTTCCTAAACCCAATCGAGGAATTTTTTTCATCATGGCGGTGGAAAGTGTATGATCGCAGACCATACGAGCGGGTCACTCTTTTGCAAGCCATGGAGGAAGCATGCGAAGACATCCAAGACGCAGCATGTCAGGCATGGATCCGCCACGCAAGACGGTTTTTCCCCCGATGTTTGGCGAGGGAAAATATTCGTTGCGACGTCGATGAGAACTTGTGGCCGGAAAGAAATGATCGACATGATAATCCATGAAGACTCTTGTCTCGTAGCCCATCAAACTAACGGCGTTTATATATTCACACACTACGCCATAAATTGTTATTTGATCGTCCTGCCTTTGTTTTATATTGGTTGTTCTGTTCGAGCATCACAATAAAATGAAATTAACCCATGTGCGTACGATCAATATATATTTCTGTGTGTTCATATTAGGACATGGGTGTTAGAATGATTACTGATACTGGTTAGTCATTTGGCGAAAGTTTGTCTGATTTTGATGCAAGTCTGAGCTTTTGTAAACTGTTTATTTAGATTTACAACCAGTGTAGCCTTTTGACGACGATATTTGATGTTTAGCACACCGAATAGATTGATTGATTGCATGTGTTAAATGTTTAGGGAAAGGATACAGTTTTCTAGTAATTGTGTGTAAGCGATTGAGAAAAACTGTATCATGCTACTTGAGGAAATTATGTAATTTTGCTTTGAGTTGCACAGCTAAATCAACGCCCCTCGACGTACAAAAAACAGTTGAATCGTTGGTCGATACTACAAAATGCAAATGCAGAATTTTCCCTGCCTTTCAATTCTAGGACATATAATCGGTATAAACGAATTCACTGTGTCTTGCTTTGTAGAAAACTCATAATTCTTCTGTATTTTGATTGGCAACCCAACTTTTGACCAATGGATAGAAATGTAAAAGTGATATATCTTCGTATATTTGTATTTGTTTTGTTTTGTTTTCTTTTCTTTTTGTTTTTCATCAGTGATATTTCGGTGTAATTTCTATGGAACGGCCATTAAAACGACTGTTCTGGAGGGTAATCAAGAATATAATAATGCCTTAAGTGGCTTCAAAATGGATTATTTTCTCTTTAAAAAGTTGATTATCCCTAAGGCCTTCACAATGCAGTAACCACGGTAACGGTTGTGTTGTTGCACCTATAATTTCCACGTTCCTGTACATGTAATACAAATACTATCAGTTGAGGATATCTCCAGTCAGAGGGCAGTTGATTTTTTTTTGTTTAATGCGACTCTTGAGTTTACATCAAATTATTTAATAAAAGTAATGAATACTATACATACTTATAAACCTTGCGCTATAGGTGTTGCTTTAGATCAACGCAAGGCGTGATCAGTGTTAGAAGATCAGCCTATTTCTAACAAAGAGAGAAATATACAACTGTTATCAATCGACAGACAGTAACTATGGATTTGCATTTGGCTTTGGTGAATTTCTGGATAATCACCTTAGGTAAGGAGACATGTAAAATCGTTATTTTCGTCATTATTTTTTGTCCTACATTTTCTTTATATTCATGTCATTTTTCCCCCCTTTATTTCTGTAAGTGAACTTGGACTACGCGGAGAGCAAGATGAGGACGCTGCATTTCGGTCCCGTGCCGCCGCCGGCTTCCGGTGAGAAATTCGACAAACGCCTGTGGTTGAAATCAGCCATACCAAAGAGAGAGGATCGATGCTGGGGAGTAGTTGAACAGAAAGGTAGTATAACTGTATAAACACAGTCCCTATATACACATTTAGTATACATTCCAGGTCCCACGCAACAAGATTAATGTAATTCCTTTATCATTTTAGCGTAACTGAAAACCGTTTAAAACATTTAGGCGTATAATGGCACGATATGATCAATGGCTACGGATCATGCAATTCTCACAATTCTTCTTTTGTTTGCAACTGACTGCCATGTTGAAATTTCTGCGTGACTTCCAAGCAGGGTTTTAACCTTCCATGGACATTGTTCCACAGAATTGACTACTAATTGCTGCTATACGAATAACAACACAAAAACAATGTACACGCTGAATTCCCTATTGAACGCGGTCAATGGTTCTATTTTACTTGTAATACGAAATGTCTGCTTTCTTTGTAATATGACGGCTTATTTTTTTCGTCAGAAATGGCATCAAAGACTAAAAGTTGCCCCACAATCACAGCTGATCCAGGACGAACGGTTCTTTATCCCGCCCAAGGAAACTTCAACTCATCTCTGAAGCGACTAGAATTCACCGTCCAGGGTTCTGGCAGAGGTCACGTATTCCTGAATCTCCTTGACGAAAATGGTGAACATGTGTTCGAAAACAGTAAGCCTCAACGTCTTCCATTCTCCTTTTCATTTGTCGTGTAACACATTACCAGGTAAAACACGGGCTTTTGAATTATCGCGCCAACTTCTACTTTAAGACCTAATATGAAGCTTTAATAAAATAATCACATGAGTTTGTTCGAACGGACTTGATTTGTGAGATGTTTCGTTGTACCACTACATGCGTTTCTCTTGCCAATTGTTCTCTTTATTGTTATATTTGAACAAAACGTATTGGACCTGTTCAATCAAATTTCCGACCGGACATTCTTCAACAAACCAATTTGGTTTATTCATTCTACAGGGTGAGTAAGATATATCCCACATATGGTGCACGATATGGGGCAGAGGGAACCCCCCCCCCCCCTCTTTTGTGTTAGTCATTGTGTTTCCGGAATCTCAGGAATTCTTTTCAGAGGACTAGGGTGATGTGTTAGGTAACAATAGTCTGGAGAGTGTATAGGGTACCGGTATAGGGACAAAAGGGGGGGGGGGGGATACCCCTCTGCCCTATATCGTGCTGGGTATAATATCTCACATTAAAGACACACATTTCCATGAAATCCTGCAACATTTAATCTCTTTGGTTAGTTACCTGAACTATTTCCAAGGTCTGAGTGTAAAAATTCTACCATAATCTTTAATAATTCCGGGAAATGTAAAAAAACAAAAAAATTGTGACATTCGATTCGGACATTCGGACCAGCATACATTTTTTCTCAACGTTGGGGACGCCATTTAACCTCCTGGTTTTGATCTTACCTGTACACAAAATAAGGTCCTCATACAATTTTTCTGGTTTTGTTACTTGCAGGCGTACAAGCCCAAAAACTAATTTAAAAATAAAGCAGGTGGGGGAGGGGGTTCGACTCCCCCCACCCCTGTGGATACGCCCGTGAGATTGACATCACAAAATTGGAATCATGATATAGCCTATATAGGGTCTTTTCTTTAATGGTAGGTCACTCTCCTAGGTCAGGTTACTATTTATAAGCATAAGGTGTATTCGCCATTAGCCAAAACGTGTGTTCTTATGTTAGACTCCTTACGGGGTATCGGGAAGAAAGGGTAACAATAATGGGATCCCACGAAGGAGTCTTTAGAAATCTTGGTACCCCATGGGGAAAACGCTATGGAGTTTGAGATTTCAATAGGGACAAAGGAGAATAATAGAAGGAAAGGAAAGTGTACAATAGAGGTACCCCTTATGTGGGCGCGGGCGCGGGCGCGGGCGCGGGCGCGGGCGCGGGCGCGGGCGCGGGCGCGGGCGCGGGCGCGGGCGCGGGCGCGGGCGCGGGCGCGGGCGCGGGCGCGGGCGCGGGCGCGGGCGCGGGCGCGGGCGCGGGCGCGGGCGCGGGCGCGGGCGCGGACGTCCGCGTTTGGAGGTCGGTACACGACTGTGTGGGTGTGGGTGTGGGTGTGGGTGTGGGTATGCCGGCAATCGTAGACCTAGGACAAAAGAATTCGGGCGTAGACAAAGGGGTCCACGTTTGACCGAACGTCCACGATTGAAAATCCGAAAAAGTTGGAGTATAAATAAAAGAGGAACAATGGGAGGTCCACGATTGCACCTGTTTACATGACTGGGTGAGTGGGTTAGGCTATACGAGAAAGGACTTGGGACAATGGGGGATTAGGGATAACAATGACACCGAGGACTTGGGCCGAGTCCTCGGGAGAATTCCGTGTACAAACCTGATGGGAGCTGTTCGGAAAAAGTTAAAGTACAAACAAAGGGAACAAAAGAAGGGTCCCATTCATGGTCCTCGGTAGTATAGGAAAACGCACATGTGTGTGTGCGTGTGTGTAACTGCGTTTGTATAGCTATTCAGACCGTGGACCTTTAACAAAGAGGACAATAGGGTCCGCGATTGTGTCAAGGTCCACGATTGAAAATCGTGTACAAAACCAATGGGAGGCCTTCCGAAAAAGTTGGAGTATAAACAAAAGAGGGACAGTAGGAGGTCCGCGATTGCCGGTGTTTACACACTTGGGTGTGTGCGTCTATGACTTTGTGATGAAGACCGGTGCATTTACAAATTTGCTCTCTTGTATGGAGACCGAGCCAATAGAAGAGGAAGTGGTGAAAAGGTCTCCACTAAAGAGAAGGATGTCTCCAAAAGGAAATTTATGCACAGAGTCTATGGGCATTGCTCAGTTACAGGAACCAAGCCATGTGTCCACACGGATATACATTTTGGAGTATATGTAGGCATGTGTTCACCCATAGTTGACATTACTCAAACCTATTCTCGGACACTGTAGATTTGTATTGCTTTGTATCCACACCTCAAGCTCCGTCATTTGTGACCTGATCTCGGTAAGTGATCTATCACTTTAAAGAGAAGATCATAAGGTAAAATATTACTAGTTTGATCAATATGGTATATGCACCTGGTCCACAGTTTTGGTACACTGTACAGTGACGTAAACATTAATGTGTGTTTTAGAGGTGAATAAATCACAATTTCCAGTACTATAAATACACATTTGTTGTTCTGTTACACTTAAGAGATATAGCTTTGGAAAAATGGAGGCAATTTTTGTAATTATTTTTAAAGTTCTTCGCCGAGACACATTCATCCTAAAGCGTTCGTACGGTAACCGCCATAGCGTCGAGTTTCCTCAAGGCTTTCAAGGTACCGGTCGCTTCTGGGTTACACTTACCAACAGGGAGATACAGGTAGGAAAAGATGGAAGTGAAGTAAGTCCAGTGAAGCTTTCACTCGATGCAAGTCATGCCATCTGGCGCATTGAGTTGTCTCCACAGTTTGCTGTAGAGTGGCACATATACATGCCGTGCTATTAGCTCAGAAATGCCACGATTGCATTGCATTCTAGTTCGGATATCGAGCTGACATTTTCTTTAGATTTTTTTATTTGGAGGTTACGACTTCAAAACCTGAAAGCATCATTCTTGTTCTTTAACTATCTGATCAATATTGACGAGATCCTGCATTGCTTTTAACAAGAATGTTGCTGGAAAAAAGAGCCAATCTTCGGGGTTCCCGTGATTAATTTTCGAGTAGGCATACTACCCGTGATTCCACAGAAAACCCCAAATGTAAGTTTAGCAAAAACGGCTTCAATTCATGTGCGGATTCACGTGGGATAGATGGCAGCACGTGGGTTGTTTGTTAACTCTATAAGAGCCAGTGTTGCGTTAAAATCAGACTCCATTAAAAGACGACTCCTTGGGTTAAGGTGCAAACTCAGTTAGCCCCCTACACCAAAACAATGAGAAACATAGATTAAGGGTCATAGAGTAAGACAAGTGAACGTTTTGGGTATAGGTTAGGATGAGGTTTAAGATCTGCCATTGTATAACAAAGTATTTCATTACAAAATCATAATTTTGTTGCAATACATACCACATCGGGCTTTTTTTCCCCAAGGTAAATTCCGCCCAGTCAAATCTTCGCTGAAAAGTAACACATTTTTATTAAATTGCATATGGCAATGCGGATACATATGGTAATTTGCTATGTTTTGTTCAACAAAGCTTTTTAGAGCGACTTCATTGGTAAGCACACATGCCTCATTAGGTAATGCTAATAATGCGTGGTAAGCCCGCATTGGTAATCGGCCAAGCTTGTAATTACTCTCTACACGAACATGCAATTTTTGCATGAAACCCTAGTCGCTTCAAAAACTATAATCAAGGTCTGTGCTTATATATGTCAATATTGTAAGGTTTGTTAGATTTTGTTACAATGCATGTATTTTGACAAAATTCGTTATACTTGGGGAAACACAGGTTTGATTCTACTCGTGGTTTAAATTGGTTTATTTTACAATTTACGCTGCCCTGTATGGCCACTCATATTGTCTAAAGGTGTAAGTGATGTGTTACAACACTAAAATTGTGCCCACTGTTGCACTGTGAAAATGCATTTTAAAAACTTGAGTTTTGTGCACAAGTTGGGATTCTGAGAAGGATCCTAGCACTAAATATTCATGGACAAGACCAATCACAACCAAGAGTTATAACCAATCGGGTGAAGGAATGAAGCACTAATGTTATACAACTTTACGCCAATCAGGGCACAGCTTTGGACAAATGGACATACTTATCTCATTCTGTCACAGCCTTTTGAGCAAGCTGGTAATTTTTTACCAGCCACCACCCAAGCTCCTGCCTTCTCTTGCAGATTTTAAAGTAGCGTCTTTAATTTAATTAACAAGATTCGAAGACAGCCTACTCCTAATGCACACATGATTTGACATGTATCATTAGTTTTATGGTTATTGGTACTGATATTAATGTTTCTTGTAATACCGGTATAACACTGTGATTTTGACCAAATAATTTGGTTCTGGCCTGATTGGCCCTGGGCTTGCGTACCCATTCAATAATGTTGGCCTGGGTGCCAAATGGTGATTGACGTACATGTATTGACGTCCAATTGAGTGTAGGGTTGGTTTTTTTCTTTGGGCCTGTTGTTCTTGATGCTAGCTTGCCCAAACCAATTCGTTATCTGGCAAATAAGTTTGCAATAAATTACTTGAAGCTGTGGCGAAGAATCACAAAACTGTTCCGACCTCTAGTTTCATCCCTTAATGCGTGCAAGTATAACATTATATTAGCCCCATATGATTAGCTGATTTTACGGATGTTTCACAATTTTTGTTAGGCCCAAATGGGCATTTGTGTGATCTCTGTGCACATTCTTTTTTTTTGCTCCATAGGTTTGAATTTGTCTTAATACAAACATGCATGAATCACAAAATTAACTTGTTTTTTGGTGGAGGTTGGAGAACCCTGCAAATTGAATTTTGTAATGTTACGTCAGTGTAGTTAGATTCTTGGAGGTCATTGGATTTCATTTAATATTTGCAGTACTCTCTTAATGTAAAAGAGTGAAAACCCACTCTCCAAAAGAGTGAATCCCTTATTGAAACCACTCCAAAAGAGTGAATCTCTTATAAAAACCACTCCAGAAGAGTGAATCTCTTATAAAAAACCACTCCAAAGGTGTGAAATTTCCACTCTTTCGAGGAGCCATATAAAGGGACCAGTCATTCTTTTGGAGTAGTTTTTATAAGAGATTTACTCTTTTTCAATTGTTTGATAAGTGTTATGTACACCCCCTCACGGAATGTATCACCCCCCCCCCCCCCCCCCCCACGGTACATGTGGGCGAGGCCATTGTTGTAGTTTTGTGGCACCACACACACAACTTGTGTTGACCCGCGTTTGACCCTAAGGCAAAACAAATTGTTTGGTTGTCCTCGACCGCCCGCCCCTATTTTTCGGCCCGCGCCAAAATAAAAAAAAATTAACTTTATTTTTTATTTTATTCCAAAACTCGAATTGATTTTGCTGGTTGATTCGTTCCAATCTCGTTTCAATCTTTATTTTGTTATTTGTAATGCACAAACACGACCCTACCTTTTACTCCAGAGTTTGAAAGTTCATATTCTAGTATCAGTGTGTGACTTCGCACAATTAATATCTCGATGGAAATACACGCGGTACAGAAATACACAAATGCAGCGTGGCCACTCATCAAATTTCAAATTCCCAACATTCATCCAGTAAAATACCCAAGAATTCCCAAGGCGATGGGAAACACTGTGCAAAGAGCAACGGAATAAGCACTTTGCGCATGTGCAATCCATATTTTTTCCACAAATATTCCCAAGATCTTGGGAAAAATCCCAAGGAGTGGCCACAGTGCACACATGTATAACGCACGAGGCTAAAATGTTATGAAAATCGCATTTTGAGAAATATACTTACGAAAAAATATAATCTTAAAATTTTTCTAATTATATTCTTTAATCACTATATATTTTAATATTTAGTTTGGAATTTTTTGTTGTATATTTACACAAACGATTAAATAATATATATTTTTTTTTAAATGCATCAACTGAACGTGTATATGCACAGGGGAAGCCAAGATGGCGTCTTTAATACACGCTCAGCATTCAAACTGGGTGTAAAGGTCTTGTTTGATTGTACGTGCAGTGTGGCTACCACATCGAAACTTCGTGAGGTTTTTGGGTCGAATGTTAAGCCAGCTCAAATACAGCTGAAACACACAAAGGTCGCGTCCACCAAAAAGTGGTCCATAGAGTGACATTGAGCCCTAGGAGACAGTGTCAGCACTGGCAGCCTTAGGCTATGGTATGTGTTGTTCGGATGGAGTGAAGGACCCGCCGCCGGCGGCCATCGCTGAAGATGGCAGCCGTATTACGTATACTAAACTGTTTTACTTTGTTGTTTTACTTTGTGTATGGTTTGAAGTTGTAAAAAAGAAAATCCCGCCCGCCCACCCCCCACTGGCGAAGGGGTGTGGAGGACAACCAAACTTTTTTTGGCCTAATGTATGGGTTTTATGAATGAAGGAGATCATTCTTGTTTGCGCCAGATTTTTCTCGAAACTGTAAGTTTAATTCTGGAAGTTTGCGTAATTCTGTAAGTTTATTTCTTGGATGTTCGAGTAATTGTAAGAAGTTTCTAGATTATAAGTAATTTCTGGAAGATAGGAAATTTCTATAAATAGGGGCTGGCGTTATAGGACAAAATCAGGACTTTAGACGGTGGACTTTGGATTTTGGATTTTGTACTATAGCACTGTGTATGACTATAGTTTTGAGACGTCAGTACATTATCCGGACCTGTGACCTGTATATGACTCGCCTAGTGTGGAAGCGATTGGAGAAAGTTCGTGCGTGAGAGCTGAATTTTATTCCGGAAGAGACATTTCTGTGAACTGAGTCTATGGTTCAGTATTTGGGGTCTCATATCCCCACATTTTTGCGACAAGGGCCACTTTGTGTCGTCCCTCCGCGGTCTCGTCTGTTTCCGGCTGTTTGTTGGAGGTGAATTCGCCGTCAAAGAACTGTGTTAGCCCGCACCATTTGGAGTCGTCCTCGTCCGTTGCTGAGTGTCCAAGTCTTCCAAGTCCTCGCCCAAGTCCTCGCCCGTAAGATCTGTTATATTATATAAGATCTTTTCTTTAGTGTACACTTGTTAAACGCTATTGATTATTGAATATTCTAATTATTAAACCACTTTGTTTCTTTTTTGTTTGATTTCTTTGTTGCATCTGAGAAATTTCAGGCTTTTTGAGTAATTTATATTTACAGATAGTTTGGAGATTTTCAGACCGTAACATAAGAGAGTAGACGTCGTAAATAAACCTCATGGGGTTTATTTACGACGTCTACTCTCTTTGTGATTTTTCTCCAAAAGAGTGAATCCCTTATGTTACGGTCTGAAAATCTCCAAACTATCTGTAAATATATCTGTTGGTATTAAAATTGTTTAAAACACACAAAACCACTTTAAAAGAGAAGGACATTATAAGAAAACAAAACGGAAATTAACGTCATTAGATGTATTTTCCCTGAAAAGACTGGCAGGCAATGGGGAAAAAATTACGGCATCTACAAAAGAGAGTACAGGTTGGTTGTCAGGGGCGGATCCAGGGGGCGTGGGGGAGCACGCCCCCCCCCCCTTTCCTTCAAGAAACAAAACAAAACCGTAGAGAGGGAGAGAGACTGAAAAAGATAAGAAAAAAGAGGGAGAGATTAAAAATGCACCCAGACCCCTATAGCAAGGGGGCAGGCACGCCTTCGGCGTGGGCGCCACAACTTGCCTTCACCATTAGCTGCTTGGTAGATTTCACGCCCCCCCCCCCCCCCCCCCCCCCCCCCCGTTTGGAAAATCATGGATCCGCTCCTGGTTGGATTATACTCGCACTCTTGAATTGTCAGAACTATTTGTAGGCCAAGGAACTATACCTGGGGTGCCAAACAATGATGTTACAAAAATGTAATTGGTTGGCGTCTGTAACGAATAGGCCTCGATGTGTTTTAATGTAACGGTGCAAATGATAGTAAATAAAGAATGTATGCATCTAGTTGGTTTCGTCATTTCATCAGAGATTGTTAGGAAGTGGACTGTATGTGATATGTCTTAACGTGGTTTTGTGAATCCGGATGTAATGGCGGAGAGAGATACAAATTACTACGTATAGGGTGCGTTCGAGTAGCTCACCCGGGTCGACTCGGGTTAGCCCCGTGCCGTTCGATTAGCTCTGACGTCATACCCGGGGCTCACTCGGGTCCGCCACCCTGCTCGCGGAGTGGAGTCAATGGTGGAATTACGTCACACGCATGCGTAGTTAAGTCTTACTGCCCCCAAATTCTGGGTGCGTTAGAGTAGCTCACCCGGATCGACTCGGGTGAAGGCAGACAGCTCAGCCATTTCGAGTCAAGGTTGTTTTTATCATTCCAAAATGAATTTATCAACCTAAAGTATATTTCTCTCAATTCTAATGACATCATTTTTTTTGAAATTCTGAACAGTTACCTGCGGGAAAAAATGCAATTTTCTTAAGTGTTTTGCGGTTGGTGTCTTGCGAATCAGTGCAGTCTTCGCCATCTTTATTCTCGTGTTGCGTTTTGTCATCTTCGTTTTACCCAAAAATTTCCCACAAAAAATAAAAACTCTGCCCTCTATCTACGACATACCTGTTTGTTTTTAATGTCGCAATATAGTTTGCTAAGTCCAATAACTTAAAAGTAACTACACAATCGCCGACTCTTATTCCTCCATGGCCGACTCGAGTGCAAGGTAACATCAACAGGAGAGGGGCATTTGAGCGTTAGCCCAGCTCTCGTGGCTGACCCGTCTGCCTTCACCCGAGTCGATCCGGGTATTAAAGCTACTCGAACGCTAATTTCATTTTTAAAGGTAATAAACATAAACAACATTTGCAAACATTAAAACGCAAACTGAATTATTATGAGATACCTTACTCGACTGTAAGAAAATATAAGTCTCAAGCATCCTGTGAAAGCATGCCACCTGGTATGGTGTCATTTTCAAGAAAAGTGGAATTGTTGTGTACCTATATTTCCAACGATGATCGGCCGACCTTTTGAATATACCGACCTGTTTTCGAATACTGCCCCCAATTTACGGACATTTTGTTTGGCAATTGGTTACACATCCAGTGAACAGGTCCAACTTGGTCCAAGCCAGCTGGTTTAGTTCCCCGACCTGATAATTCGTTGACGTCCGATAAATTGCTCCGTTTTGCTGAAGGTCGGTGTTACAGTATTTACTACAAAATATAGGTTGTCCCGGCCAATTTGCAAATTTTTCTGATCATTTTCGTTATGGGTCATTCAAATTCGTGTGGTTTTTACACATCTGATCAAATTAAGGTTTCTTTTTCACTGCTTGGGCATTCAGTTTCAATTTTTAAGCACCCAGGAGTTTGTTCCTAATTTTCGCTTTCGTTTAGGGCATTCTATTTTGTTTTGGTGCATTCAAGACTTCATTTAATTGTTGCATTCTTATTGAGTTGTGTGACATTCTTTAACGGTTGAAGCATTCAAATTAGCGAACGTCGGTGTGTACATGACGTATGACAATGTTTTTTTCTTTTCTTATTCGTTGATGGGCAATCATTTGCATCAAACGGTCATTCAAATTAATTTTCAAAAATTAATGGATATATGTTTCTATTGTCTTCTGATGTTTTTATGAACATTCTGCAAAATTTATAATGGAAAATTCTGTAACATTTATAATGTAACATCTGAAGTGATATGAGGGATGGATGATGTAAGGAACGAATGAAATGAAAAGGCCAAGGAATTATCTTTTTACTGTTGATCTTTGTTCGTTTCAAAGTTTGACCAAATAAATTAGGGGCATCTGTATGTTGACATGAAGTTTATGAAACATTTAACTTTGTTTACTGTTCTGTTTCGTTCTGATTCACCCATCGATCTCTTCGTGTACATTCCATCAGACGATCACATCACACCTCCCCTCCCGCAGACTCGCCATCTTATCTGTCTGAAGACTTAGTTAAGAAAGAGAGGTATTCTGCGGATTGAAGACGTCCGATATGATTTAATAGGTTGACTTTTATAGGAATGCGGACATGCAGGAATGTGGACCTGCAGGAAAAATGCTTGAAAAAGGGTGAAATATGTTTTGCCCAATAATGAAAATGAATGCCCAATCAACCCCTTATACTCTGCTAGTCCAAACGAAATGAACAATACGATACTTTTAATTTGAATGCATCTTTTACAGGGACAAGTGAAGCCAAAAGACAATAGAATGCTCGGATAGTAAAATTTAATGATTATTTTTGATTGTCGAATCACGATCTGCGTGATCATTCAATTTCAATCTATTTTTTGTTTGCCCTATCCCGACGTAATGTTTGAAGCACTGTATACTCGGTGCTTTCCGAGAGCCTGTGTGAAAAAAAAATTCACAGGCTTACTCGGGCGGGATTCGAACCCACGACTTCCTGCTTAGTAAGCAGGAAGTCGTGGGTTCGAATCCGCCCGAAAAGAATTCAATTTTTTGAAATTTCTTTTGTTTTCAGAATTTTGAGTTATTTTTAATCTGCCCTAGTAGTTGAAAAAGAACCTGAAATTCCCCAACCAGTCAATTTAAACCAATAAATCAGCTGAATGTCCTTCCCCCGGCCAAAAAAAACATGTTAAGAACAAAAATATAATCAAATAGAGAGATTGCTAATTAATTTAAAGTTAACTAGTGCTTCGGTTTTTTCAGAGTTTCTCTTCGGTATGCCCTGCATATTTTGTGAAAGAAGAGCTTCCCCTTTTGACGTGATTTTGCATTTGCCAATGCATGCACCCTTGAATAACACTGCAGAAATCAGATGCCGCAGACCAAACTGTAACGACCCATTGAGAAAAGAAAGCAAGCGTATTTCATTTTTCTGAAGTGATTTACTGTATTAGTTAATTTGTCTCTGTCTTGAGGCAAATTTTTCTCACGGGAGGCCCCAGGGCCTTTGTTATTAAAGGTGCATACCACCATTACTCTGGAAATTCCTGCGCGCGAGCTCATTAATATTTTGTGATCCCAAGGGTAATTATGAATATATAAGAGGTCCTTGTGGCCTATAAATGGACTGGTTGTAGAAATATTTGTAGAGATCAAGCATTTGTGACTCGTGGCTTGAATTTCGGGGGATCCGTTCACAAAAAGGACCAATTTGTACGAGAGGCCAGGGCCGGGCTACAATTAGACCTGGGCCCAGAAATTGGCCACCTTTTTAGGGGTGGTTTGGGGAGGGGAATATAAACAAAAACAATCATCTGGTAAACTCTAGTAAAATTTAAAAGAAAATTGCTCTAGTGATCTTAATCTTTAATTTCCAGTAAAAACACATTGCCACCTTACTCCTGAGCGTCACCATGTGGCGCTTTTTCTGTCTGATTTTGTGTAAGTTGGTTGCTCTGAGCGCGTATATGGTACTGGAGTCACGGTGGAACCTTATTGGATTGGAGCAGTTAAATTGTCAACCTGTTTTGGAAGATGCCCGAATGATTGTGGGGTCAAAATCCGTCTACAAAAGTAGCATGAAGCCGGGGGTTCCCTATAAATTCTCTAGAATCAATTTCAAGCCATTTTGAAAAATGTCTGGGGTCAAACTCGACTCTGACAATAAATGACAAGATCGAACATGAAAATAAAGCGGTTGGCCCTATATATCTTGAACGGGTGTGTTTTGAGCAGAGAGAGTGGCAGTAGAAGAAATTGGCGCTTAAGCAGTTGGGAAGCAATTTTTGAAGATTTGTTGGTCAAAATCGACAAAAGTAGCAAGGGGAACACCTAAACTTGCTAGAATCATGGAGGCTTCCTCCATGCAGTTGCTAGAATAAATTTCAAGCGATTTTGGGTATAAAAGATAAAATTCCTCGGGTCTACTAGCGTAGCTGACAACACCCACCGTATAAATACACCCCTGCAGAATTTGAAACATCCCATCCCAGCAATATGTTTTATGATGTTGATGTAGATGGTAACAATTTCATTAAGCTTTTTGTCTTTTCCGTGCAGTTTTTCTTTTTTGGGGGGGGAGGCTTCTAAGTTGTTTCACACGAATCCGGATCGCGATCAGTGCTCCGTGCGTTGGTTCACGCACCACATTCCGCCTAGTGGATGGAGCGAACCAGCGGCTGGATAACTGATCGCGATCCCGGCGGATTCGTGTAAACAAACAGACCTTTGTGTTATGCATGGTGTGCACCGAACTATTGGTGGCGCTGTGCCGGCGGCTACTTGGAGTACATTTTTTTCCACGAGTGGAAACAAACGAACAAAAATGTAGCTGTGGAGACTGTAAACGATTTTTCTCCGCAAAATTCTGTCAGTGTCACTGTTTACATTTTTTTTCAAAATGCAAAGCCGCATCGGCATAGTACTAATGAAAGATGCGATGTGAAAAGATATAGCATCGTCCTCGTAAAAACTCACACACGTTCAGTTGTACATTTCCTGTAAATTTAGCATGGAACGTAAGTAAAAAATAGGCAGTGGTCAGTGCCGCGCCAGTGCCCAGTGGTGGTTTAATATTTTAATTTTGGTGATAGCACGTTAGGCATATAGGCATGTTTAGGGACCCCTCTTTTACCCCTTGCATACGGATGATGCCATATGGCGTCCAAAAAAAAGTGCCACCTGGCCGGATGACGCCATTTGCCGCTGTTTGTGCAGTTTCAATCCATTGTTGGATTATTGTCTATGTTACGGTTGACCATGTTGACTGCACAAACACTGGCTGCCAGAACTGCCGTGACACCCCGACGTCTCCCATAAAAACCGTACTCAAGGGGTTAAATCTTTTGACGTGTTTCGTTGTTTGACTACACACATGCGCGTCCATTGTCACTACAATTCTCAACTCGCGCAACTTATCGAAATATTTCACGGTCGCATCATCTTCGATTCCATGGACTGTACACACAGTTGTGTTTTCCTATAGGACGGGACACTGTATTATCGCGGTACTTATCACGTTTCCCGATTGGAATAGAGATTGCTCACCAACCTTCCCGAATTGTCCTGTCTTTTGTCTTGTATAACTCTTGTTTTTTTACACTGACATACAAAAATCCGACGGTGGTTTGGTTTATTCCCATGCAATGCCTATGAAAATAGACTTGCTCGTCGTTGCTCGGCGGAGTACAGACTCTGTATTATCGCGGTATATGGGAAGTGGTTTTTACAATGATCTCAACTTTTTTATTCATAGTTAATGTTTGAACAAAACATCCCCAGAATAAAGTATTATATTTTCCCTGTAAAGTTCAAGTTGATTGAAAACGATTAGGCCTGCAGGATGATTTCTTAACACCCTGTCCCCCCTGGAAGGCGACAAAATTCACTTAGACAAGTCTACTGATTGACGATTGGGGGTGCCATTTACTTTACTTTTTACCGCACTGTCCTTATTTTGATCCCGTAAAAGTATTTACGATTTCGCGATGGAAATATCGTCCTTCGGCGTCATTTTGCATTTGCAGCTGTAGAATGGGAACCAGACAATGTAACTTCCATGGACAGACCACCATTAAAGATTTATGTTAAAATATAGACGGGACTTTTTAGCAGACACGGTAAGGCGAAATTTACAAGTTTTGGAAAACGGGAATATTTATTAAAAATCATTAACCCTAACAGCCCAAGGCTTTTTACTAGAATCCTTCCCTAACCACACAAACTCCAACACTGTGTAGTAAACCAATGGCACATTCTTTGTACTTAGACAAAATCAGGGCATCAAGTCCCATGCAAAGTGATGGTGCCAAGGCTCTACAGTACCCAATCACACAAAATTCAACACAAATGGGGTGTTTGATTTTGGCAGGTTAGGGATGGTTAGGGTTAAAGTCCCGACACAACATTTTCTAATCGTCATTTTTATACAACTCAGCAGGAAGTCCTTAATGCCTGATGAACTGGATGAAAAATCGCCACACGAAGGAGTTTTGGCAACGCAAAAAAAGAGAAATTTCCAATGCCGCGATAATAGAGTTGCCGCGATAATAGGGAGTCCGACTATACTACTGAGGACAATGCTTTGTGTTTCCTATTGTTCCTTTACTTTAAAAAAATAAAAACTCCCATAGACTAATTAAAAATAGCCTGTATTTTTACATCCGAGGACCGATTTTAACAAAAGACCGACTCCCGAGGACAAGAAAGATT
This sequence comes from Hippasteria phrygiana, assembly GCA_037893225.1. Taxonomy (NCBI): domain Eukaryota; kingdom Metazoa; phylum Echinodermata; class Asteroidea; order Valvatida; family Goniasteridae; genus Hippasteria; species Hippasteria phrygiana. Next base: position 362,118 of record JAZGUH010000610.1, on the reverse strand, counting down.
CCTTTGTATTTTTTTTCTCCTCTTGTCCTTAAACGTAATATAGTACATGTACACACATTCCTGTACTGTGGCGCACAGTAGGAATGAGGATGTAGTTGCACAATCTAGCATCATCGCTCGATTTAGCGCTGGCCCCCAACCTCATAACGGGAGGTTGATCTTTTTACTAAAAATGGTTTGTTTGTGATTTTTAGCTGGACATAGGAAACAGTGGCAGAAGGGGGAGTTTCCTGTGCAGCTTCCCAAAGGACAGGTATGTACGTGTCTGATTTCCAGAGCTGTATTACCGAATCATCACGCGTCACTTATGACAAATCTGGGGCAGATTGCAATACTGCAGTCGTAGCCGGCTGGCTTAAAGCCAGTCCGTTATTAGCTAGCTATCGCTCTAGACGGTCTTGGATAAGATGCTTAACTTTAGCCAATTGCAATGAGCCGGTCTTTACTTAGCCTGCAGGGAGTAATGATTAATGAACAAAACGCTCCATGGTTACCACGATACGGCACACGTGGCGCTCTTTGCAAAACATAAATCGGTACCCACTAGTTAATTCAAAGCACTAAGTTTAGTACGTACATAATTTGATACGTCTACTGTCATACCTTTATGATAGTCTGTTTTGTCATATGTGTCTAAAGCTTTTAATTTATCCCGAAAAATCCTCTCTCGACACAAGTGCTCTTCTATGTAAGCTATTATACAAATAATGAATGTTTATGAGTGCGATGGTAAGAATAATTTCATGAGGTGACAGATTGAATGTCCTATTCCACGAGGCGAAGCCGAGTGGAATGGGACATTCCATCTGTCACCGAATGAAATTATTCTTACCATTGCACGAATGTGAAACATTCATTATTTGTTTTATACAACGCCTGAATAAATCTGACAGATTGCATGCATGGATTTCTTGGTGTAACGTTACAACGTGCCGTTTACCTTCTCAGTCCCGCATAAAACCGTGACAAAAAGTGGTCCAGTTCCGAATCAGTTAAAGTTTTAATTGTTGTTCCTGCGTGTCTTGCAAATTCTTCTAATCATTTTATTGCATATTTCATTTGTCTCTTTGTGAGTAAGCATCGCCTACGAGTTCCAATATTTCGTCGTCTGTTAGGAGAACAAACCGCGGCAGTTCGGGAAACTTGGCCGCCATGTTGTGTGAATGACAGCGCTGTTGTAGCGCACAAAGTGACCGTGAATTTAGGGAAGTTCTTTTGGTTCTATCAATGCGCGCGCACCGTTTGATAGAACCATGTGGTAGAACGTTTTGGGCGGTGTCGGTTCGCGCCGTGTGATGGGTCGAATAATTCAATGCACGTGATCGACGATCCACCAATCGGATGGCTATGATTTATTCAGGTGTTGTATAATACTATCTATCAACTGAAAAGCCATTCTTGGGAGTGATTCAAGAGTACAAATAATTATTTCAATATCAAAAATCATGCCCGGTTAAACTAATTACAGACCGCCTTAAGCCTGCCCAACCCAGGCTAACTACTTTAAGACTGTCTAAACACTTAGACGTGTCATTGCAGTGGTCTTATAGACCGTCTGATGATGACAGCCAGATTGCAATCCACCCCTGGTTTCAAGCCGAGTCACAAGCAATTCAAACAAATTGTTTAACCCCTGTAGCTTGGAGCTGCCTTTGATTGACAAGCCATTTGTCTTGTGATTAACTTGTGACCGACAACTGTGCTGATTTCTTGAAAAGGAATATTATCTTATTGTGGTTTGTTTATGTGTGGACAAATTTTAGCCTATAATTACAAAATATGAATTGATTGTAAGGCAATAAACCGAACATCATCTTAAAAACCACAAATGCGTATAGAAGAGAAGCTACATTTTTGATGACAAGTCGTACTCATCCCACAGAGCAAGCAGCACAGTACGTGCACTGTATATATCTCCGAGGACAAGAGAAGAAAGGAAACACAAAGAAACCTTTCAGTCCTCGAACGTAGAGTCTTTTGTTGAAATCGGTCCTCGAACGTAAGGATACGTGCTTAGTCTATGGGGGTTGGTTATATTAAAGGAACAATAGGAAACACAAAGCATTGTCCTCGGACGTATTGGGGAAGTACGACTGTGTGAGCACTATAGAGTCCAACAGCAATTTGTGTACAAATTACAATGTATATACACGCACGTACCAATTTCTTAGAATTTCGGTACATTACAGTTTTCTCACTGATACAGGCTAAAGGCTCTACACTGGATCTGATTTTTTTTGTTCTTCCCAGACTAACACTGTACCAGAGGACGTACCAGACAAATACGATGAATACCTTCTATGTTTACAGCGGAAAAACAGGCAAGTGTTAATTAAGAATAGAAAAGCCTGTGTTAAATTACTTATAATTGAAACCACTCATTTTAAACTCAAAGAAATTGTTGTTTTTTTCTTAATAAAAAGGACCATTTCGCTTTGTAACATTTTTTTCTAGCACTTTAGTCTGTTGTTTCAACTTCTTTGCCCTTGTTTGGTATTTCAAGCAGTTTTTGTATTAAAGTAACAGCCTTTTTGAGTAAATTTCTATTAGCGATTTGACAGAATTTGCTTATGGGATGCAAACTTTCAAAGTGGTTACCGAAATGATGAAGGACAAAGGATTCAACCATTGTTTTGTGTTGCATCACAGCATTATTACCAAAGAAGACACAGGGTTGAAATTCTGCTCAGTAAGTTCCTCTGCTAAGCAGTTAGACTTATTCTTTGATGCATGTAGTTGCTGAAGATTGCCCTTCCTTTTCCACTGGGTGTAGAAATCAATACCATTGAAGTACAGTGAAATCTCGATAAGTCAAACCTCAGGGGAATGGGCTCCGATTTCGAGTTAAGCGGATTTTCGAGCTACCCAAGGTCCCCTTTTTCCCCCAAAGATTACGTACGTGAATACCAAGCCAATATCCAATGTAACGGCCGTGAAATAGAGCACAAAATCATGGCAGTTTTAGGTTATCTTTACTTCGCTTTCAGCCGTTGCAGGTCTCCCCCTTTAGTGTGAGGGAATGGTCTGACAAGAGACAATAGAACATGCCCGTTTTATCGGCGTTAAAGATTTCTCTTCCGCCAAAACCTTGGGCATTCCGTTGCGCAGCCATTTCGTTTGTCATCTCCGTAGTCACGACAGCGCCCTCTCTCGAGATGGCCAGTGTTGTAGTCAAGACCATCACAAGACCACACGAGACCCTGCAAGACCCTGCAAGACCAGCACAAGACCAGCAGTCTTAATCCAAGTCTTAAGCTATTCAAATGAACTGTAACAAAAGCATTCCTTTGTCATGGTTTATGCCTGTTACTTGTGCCTGTTACAAGCTGGTCTTGTGAATGGTCTTGTGCATGGTCTTGTGCATGGTCTTGTGCATGGTCTTGTGCATGGTCTCGAAATGGTCTCGACTACAACACTGGAGATGGCATGCGCCCTCTCTCGAGATGGCATGTGCTCTCTCTCGAGATGGCATGTACACATGTACCCTCTCTCGAGATGGCATGCGCCCTCTCTCAAGAAAACGGGACGATCCCGTGCGGCACGCAGTACGGCGCGGTGCCGGCGTGCCTTCAAATGAACCAGCCACCCGTCATATGTCACTGCAGCAAGCACCTGCGACTGTGTGATTGGTCAGCAGTTCACTTGAATAATTGCCAACTGCATCGTGGTTGTGTGTGCGCTTCTTGAAAGGATTGCAGTGACAATTAGGGCCACTGTGCGTCTTCGGCCTTCCTGGGCGGATCACCGGCAGTTGCTTTGATCCTTGTAAGTTGACGAGTAGGCAGCTGCTCCAATGATACTATGGACGCTAATAACCTCTTTATTGCTATCTATACCCGAGTTTAGGTTTATTGATTGAGGTCCTGTGAGATTCCTTAACCTAACAAAAGGATTCCAGTTTCTTCTGTGGCCTAATTATGCAAGTTTATTTTATGCACCTGGCGATTTTGAGTTCGACTTATCCGGAGTTATCGGTCCAAAATTTTGAGTTACTGTGGGCATGTTTCATACATGATTTGCTGTTCTTTTCACAGAAATAAATTCTTACTTCGAGTTAACCGTGTTTTCGAGTTAACCGGTTTTGACTTATCGAGATTTTACTGTATATACTAAATAGAATTTTGGCTACTAGCCATGCATAGTTCCAAATTCGGCTTTGTATTTTTTGTATTTTTTTTCTACCAAGCAGTTCTGGAAGCTGCATGTACACCTGTGTTTTGTAATATTGGCAAATTTGCTCTTCTCTTTCCACAGGATGTTGAAGAAACTGAAGGCAAAAGATGATAAACAGATCCAGTTGGAACAGAAAGAGCAAGGCTTCTCCCTATACGTCAATGGTGCCAACCAGAAGCTTGGGGCAGCAGGCCCCATCAAGCACTCACCTCGGAGGCCCAGCACAAGGAAACCACAAACAGCTGGAGGTATTAGGGAGGACATCTTTATTACACCTCCAGTATTATTACCAGTACCACTGTTTGTTGGGGATACTGTAGACCCCACCAGTTGGCTGTGATATTCTTGATTTGTGACTAACACCAGCAGCCGATTTCACGAAACCGTGCGCAACTTACGCCATGGCGTAGGACTTGCGCTATAAAAATGCTGCGCAGCTGCGCAACATCCTTGCGATCCATTTCACGAAACAGTGCGTAGCTGCGCAAAGTTGTATTTGTTTTATACAGCGCGGACGAGGCTGAATGCCGCTTTTACAACGACTGTTTTTAGTACAGAAATATAAAATACATGGAACAGTTGTGAAATTGAACTGTGGGGCGCCATGTTGAAACTTTTCACTTTTGAAACTTCGCTCCGAAATGAAATTTGGTGGCAACTTTCGGAAATGCCTCACAGGTTAACCTGCCGCGGATGATCATTTCATTACTCTCCGAAATAATCTAGTGAATTTAATCAATTATTTGAGCAACTAATGGCTCCGCTATGCTCACGCTCAGCTATCCAAGTCATCATTTCGGTGTTTGTGCAGACAAAAAACTTCAGCCAGCTAAAACGAGTGCGTAAGTTACGTCTTAATTTGTGGCGCAAGTCAGCGACTTCTGCACTGCGTACCTTTCGTGAAATCGATTTTAAAGATGTCACAGATGTTGAGCAACTTACGTAATAAATTGTGGCGTAAGTAGAGTTACGCAATTGCGCAAGGTTTCCTGAAATCGGCTGCAGGTGGTTTTGAATAGGTCATTACCGATGAAGAATGAATGAGTTTTCCCCCTAATTTTTTACCTCAGGTTTATTCTACTGTTCAGATAGTTGGGTTTTCATAAAAAAATGTGCAAAGCTCTGAATGCGGTACTTCGGCAAAAACAGTGGTACCACTGACAATACCGCCTGTTTAATAAGGATGTATTCCCTAAGTTGTCTGAGCCCAATTTTATGGTACTCGTACGCATGCCACCGATTACCACCAAAACCATTGATCGGCGTGTTGCGCAGCACTGTGGTTTAACCCTCACCCCTTGGGTAACTTTACTAGAAAGTATCCTGAATCTGCCAAAATCCACCTGTTTTGTCATGCACAAAAAGTTGGTTTTAGTGACTGCTCAATATGGAGATATCCTGAATCCATCAAAATCCTGCAGTACCGCTGGGTTTACAATCCTCAATCCCTAAAAATCCCCCAGTTTTTAATATGGAGGTATCCTGAATCCACCGAAATCCTCCAAAACAGAGGTATGGATTTTGATGGATTCAGGTAGGTTGGGATTAATTTATCATTCGTCAAACAAACCACCAGGTAAATTTGAATAAATTTTCAAAGTGAACAAGAAAACAAGGAACGGGATTCGAACCTGCAACGCTCTACCAACTGAGCCATCTTTCCCTATGTTGGCAGTCTCCCTATGTTGCCATATAGCCAGGGATCAATTATACATTAAGAAGTCGTATCCTCATTAAAAAGTGATCCCCACAATGTCACTTCCCAGGTTGTATCGCAAAATTGGGCATGATCCCTGGCTATACAGCATTATGGTTTATGACTTCTGACTAGCGCCCCCCGAACAAAGATACTGACAATTTGGGAGACCGCCAACATAGGGCAAGATAGCTCAGTTGGTAGAGCACCGGTATGGTATTCCGGTGTTCATAAGTTCGAATCCCGCTCCTGTCAGTTTTCTTTGTTGACTTTGAGAATTTATAATTCATTCAACAAAGTACATATTTTCTATGATGATTCTCATTCCATAATTCCCTCTTTACAGATGTTCCGCGACGTCCAGTCAGGGGTGTCCATGGTCACCAGGATGAGGATGTGAGTAGGGCCAAGACAGCACCCAGCAAGGTGCAGAGGAAGAACTGGTTACAGGTGGGTACAAAGTCACCCCTCCCCGTACCCCAATGTTCCCCCTCCCCCATCTCTGTTTCATTATATTTTATTTTATTATTAGCGGTTCCGCATACATTGTGAAACCAATACTGTTTTCCTTAAAAAAACAAATTTTTATCAATTTTTCTTTTTTGGGTGGGTGGTATTGGTTCTTAAATTATTTTTTTTACCAGAAACCCATAGACATTGTGCACGCTTTTTCTGGACCTCACTTTGGCCATCAAACAATGTCAGATCTTAACCTCTTGAATACGGACGACGGCCATAGCTGCGGTTTGAAAAAAGACTACCTGGCTGGTTGTCATCTATACATGCATGCTCAATCCATTCATGTTTCAACTATATTGTTCTTGAATGGGGGTGTAATGAATAGATGGAGCTTTTTCAAACAAAGCTTTCATACACCTGAAAGGGGGGGCTCCAAGTGTGATGAATAGCACCACTCTATTCAGTGTGGTGCCTGTTGTTTGCATTTACGCTTTGCTGCACAGCCCCCGTTCTTGGCATATCAGCCCCCATCAATAACAGCCGGACACAAGGGGTTTTAGATGGTGGTAAAGTCACATACGTAATAATTTTGATTTTTTTTTTTACTAAAACGAATCGGGCACTGCAGGGGTGAGATTTGTCAGGATTTTCCCTGATTTCAGGATTTTTTGTCCGGATTTCGGAATTTTTAAAGAATTTCTTTTGCAATCTGGAATTCCCGAAGTGTTGTCCTAAATGTGTTTTTACCTGTAAAAGTGGATATAGACCAATAAAAATTGATATTTTAAGGGGATGCCTTTAGGAAAATACAAACTAACATGTATACATGTATGTTGATCTGGGTCCTCGTGGATTTTTCATGGATTTTCCGTGGATTTTCTTGGATTTCATGGATTTTTCAGTTTTGGCCAATCTCACCCCAGAGGCAGGGACTGAAAATCCTATCCATATAATGATCCGGGTGGTATTCGAACCCGGGCCACTTTATGTGGAAGGCAAGGAAAGTACCACTGCGCCAACCTGACTCACAAAAACCTTCCATTCTCACTCCAGCACTAATATGTATAGCAAAATCACCCAATAGAGGATGTGTATGGCATATTAACCTTGAATACGAACGACGGCCATAACTTGCATTTTTGAAAAAGACCACCTGGCTGGTTGACGTCTATAGGCACATTCCTGTGCCTTACTCAATCCATTCATTTTTCAACTATAGGTCTCTCTCAAATGACGTCACTTCCTACAGATTGCCACACCTGCATTGCCATTTTGGGCGTCAAATTTTTGTGACGCGCCATCGGCTGCGGCGTATTTCGAAGAAATTTAGAGCAAGATTTGTGCACGCTGCGCACACACTCACCCCATGGCATTAAACACACAGTTGTAGATTTTCTACAAATATGGCGTCCTATGAGAGAGATCTACATGTATATTGTTCTTTAATCCAGTCAGCAGTTTGCAGCAGTTTAATTCATTTTCATTTTTTTATATTTTTTTTTTAAATTGACATTTTTTTCACACAGATGGAAAAAGAACATTAGTTCTGTTTGTTTTGTTTTTTACGTGTGAGAACTTGTAGCTAGATGAGCAATTGTTTTATTATTATAATTTATTCATTATTATAATTTATTCAGCCATAAAAACTTAAACATGTGCATACAATAAGTACTGCCTGCTGTACAAAAGGACTTTCATTAAGATGTGTTAAGGCCGGTTTATAGTCGGTCGCGTGATATAATCGTCCGACGCTGATGGTCGCTGGACGCTAGGCCTTTTTTGTGCAGTTTATAGTCGTCACGCGACGTTTGTAAACACACGCGCAACACACGCGCAGCACACGCGCAGCATACGCGCAGCATACGCGCAGCATACGCGCAGCATACGCGCAGCTTACGCGCAGCATACGCGCAGCGCATTTGGAATTTGAATGCGATGTGTGACGATCACGCATCGCCACTGCTGAACGTAAAATTATTTTAGCTGCGATAATTACTAATTATCGGATTTAGCAGCTTTTTTGTATGTGCTAATAATGTCTGTCCCCAGCTGTTTGAATAACAATAAATATTAAGACGCATAAATAAAATATAGAACGTTGTCGCTGTTTATTGATAGTGATATATATTTTTTATGCTGTGTGCAATATTTGCATATTTATCGTTTCTTACCGATCAGGCAATTCTATTGGCCCATTGAAAAAAGTGAGGTCAGCGACATGTCAAAGTTCAATTATTTAAACTCTGTTGCGACGTCGCCAGCATCTTTCAGCGACTAGTCGCTGGTGCTTCCGCGTCGACTAAAACCCTGCGTAAGAGGATCGCGCGTCAATTTTTAGTCAGCGACCATCGCGCGACCGACTATAAACCAGCCTTTAGTGGCAATAAAAGTATATAATTTCACAATGCTCCATCACGGTTCGTCGATGTTGATTCTTATTGCTGTCTCACTCCAACTAACTTCACATGTTTTGACAGGTTGATTTTTTTTCTGTTTCACAGCAATCATTCGACATCAAAACCAATAGCGGTGAAAAGCTACGGGTTAGGTCAAGATGGGGCAAAGGTCAGTTTGAAAAGATAAAAATAAGATAAATACAGGTTTCATTGAAAGTAGATATCTTATGTGTTTCCTTAATAGCAGGGCACTTCACACTTCTTAAGTTAAAAATGTTCACAAATTTTGGTGCGTTGTTTTTGATCCAAGGACTTTTTTGATCAAGATATTAAGCAAATATATTCATTTTTTGTTCTTTCCTTTTTTCATACTGAAAGTTCCGTTCATTAGACGTATGAATCTTTAATACGGTCTTAGTTTTTACTTTGTGTCCTCAGAGCAGTTTGTAAGGGAGCATTTCATATTGTCCAGATGCGGTCCTGATTGCGGTACCACTGTTTTTCTTTGTGACACTGCATTCAGTACCTCAAACCTTGCTGATGAATGTGTAAGCCAGGCAGCTTGAATAACTGAATAATCACGAGGTCAAAACTGGATCTGGGGCTCAAAAAGCAGTACCGCTATCGATACCGCTTTCAGACAATATGAAATGATCCCTAACCTTGGGAAATGGTGATTTATAAATGTGTGTGCAATACTAAATAGGTCCCTGGGAGACATGCATCCTGCTAACGTCAAAGGAACCCTTTTCTAGAAGGCATTTTTGGGGTTTTAAGGTGTATGATTGTGGGTAATGCTCTAAAAATATAGTTTTAATAGGGGAGATAAAAGGGTTATTTTAGAACAGGCAAGTTCAGTTTTGTGCACACTATGGGAATGTCTCCTAAATGTGCCATTCTCTGTTGTTATCATTATCATTATTAACCTTTTGAATACGGACGATGGCCATAGTCACGGTTTGAAAAAGACCACCTGGCCAGTTGTTGTCTATAGGTGCATTCCTGCACGTACTCAATCCATTCATGTTTCAACTATATTGGGTGCGTTCGATCAAGCTTACAGACCGCTCGATTAGTCATCACGTGATACTCGTGTCTGCCCCGGTGTCAACCACCACTACCCCAGCTAGCGAGCGGGTCTCTGGTGGCTGCCCGGGTGTAATGACGTCACCGGCTAGCTGAAAACGTAAACATGGTGGGGAACTCGATTTGGACATGAGTAAATGTACAGATTGTGACACAAATAGGAAAACTGTGTTTTCCTGACAGTGACAACAGTTGCCGACCGTAGACTGTGCAAGATGACAGTGAGCCTGTGTTAACATTTTACACTTTTTAAAGTTCCCGTCCCAAATGACCTTTTATCTTAATACACCGCAGCGTTCGATTAGCCTCATAATTCGTGGCTTCCCCGCAGTGTAACCCCGTGTTTTAAGTGTAAACTAAGCGAACGCAACCATTTTTCTTGAATGGGGGTGTAATGAATAGATGGAGCTTTTTTAAACAAAGCTTTCGTTCAGACAAAAGGGGGCTCCAAGTAAGATGAATTGGACCACTCTATTCAGTGTGGTGCCTATTGTTTGCATTTATGCTTGGCTGCACAGCCCCTTTATTGGCATATCAGCCTCCCATCAATAACAGCCTGACACATGGGGTTAAAACGTTCCCTCTTTGTTTCAAGATGCCGATGATGCCGAGGGGGATTATGAGGATGACTTTGAGATGTATGAGAGTCTGCAACAAAGCACCCAACTATCTGTTGATGAGCACCCTGAACAAGAGGATTACGATAAAGTATGCCTCATGTTTTTTGCACTTTCTATTTTTCATTTTTTTTTTTTTTTTTTTTTTAAGTGCACAAATGAGAAAGCAAGGCTTGATTTTTTTTTCAATTTGAAGTGTTGTACAAAAAAGACTAGTTTTAGGCCCAGCTGTACAACTACCTTTTTGAAATGTTGTTTGTGTCTTAGCCTCACATCTGTTTAAATAGTCTTGTCTTGCCCAAGTTTTGGACCATTGTAGTCTCAGTGTCAGCTGGTCTTAAAAAACTCCATCACATGGAATTCTTCACAATTCATACTCATGTTAAAGCAAGATACTTTTTGCTTGTTTAGTATTGAGAGTAATACATACATAACCAAACATTTCAATTTTTTTCCTACTATTTAACGATGTACTGTCCGCGCTCTTGAACAATTTTGTTTTATTTTATTTGATCGATTTCATTTCCCGATCATTTTAGACTTCTACAAAGCCAGTGAGGGTGGTAGTTCACTGGCATTCGCGATATTTTAACTCAACTTAATAGTAGCATAGCTATAAGAAAGCTGGCCACCATTTTGAATTTAAATGCTTGGTGGCCACCTTGGGAACAAAAATACAAAATAGAAAAGCACTCTTTTTGAAAAAACCCGGACGATCATCTTGTTATCACATGGCGTAACTAAACATCTGCAAGTAAAACTTTGTTATAAGGAACACCGCTATACCGAACATTTAGCTATAACGAACATCCTCTTTGGCTCCCAAATTGATGCATTCAATATTCACTATAACAAACGACCACTATACAGGGTGTCTTAAAAAAAAGGAAACCGAGATTAATCTGTTTATTTCTAAGATACTGCTCAATTTTGTTAAAAATTGTAACCACCATCTATTACTTAATGATGTCCTCTTTCTTATGACACCAAGAAATCCATGCTACCATCACGAATGACTGAGCACAAAGTTGTGCAACGGACCATGTCAGAAATGGCTTTGCACCAGATGTACCACAGGTCTATTTAACATGAGAGTAATTGCTTTGAACCATGAGATTGAGTGGCCACCAAGGTCCCCGGACCTCACGCCCTGTGACTTGTTTTTGTGGGGGCATCTTAAGGACAAAGTTTACACGTCACCGCCGAGAGAATCGTGGCTGCAGTTGAAACCTTAAGAGGACAGAGAGACGTAATCAGGAATGCGGTCAGAGCAATGAGAACCAGGGCAGAAGTTTGCGTTGAAAGAAATGGGGGGCATGTTGATGGACACTGGGGTTAGGTTGGGACAGGGATAAGCCTCCAACTGTTTAATCATTGAAGAAATGATTTTGGTCTTTACGTACTGGTCTTTGTTTTCTTATTTTTAAACATGCTGAACACTGTGTGAATAGACCTGTGGTGCATCTGGTACAAAGCCATTTCTGACATGGTCCGTTGCACAGCTTTGTGCTCAGTCATCCGTGATGGTAGCATGGATTTCTGGGTGTCATAAGAAAGAGGACAGCATTAAGTAATAGATGGTGGTTACCATTTTAAACAAAATTGAGCAGTATCTGAGAAATAAACTTGATTAATCTCGGTTTCCTTATTTTTAAGACACCCTGTAGTGAACGTTTTTTGTGGATCCCATGATGTACGTTATAGTGGCGTTCTACTGTATTCTAGTGGCATTCTACTGTGTTGCCGAAATATAATATTTACTTGTTGATTTTTGAGAAAACTCTCCAAAACTTGTCCTGTCAGATTGCACAGAACCTGACGCTGATCCTCGAGGGTCCCACCGACGGCGACAGTGACATAGAAATTGATGCAGAGGACTACAAGAAAAGTGGCGTTGCCAAGACGACTGATGATGAGGACGAGGAGAATGAGGAGGAGGATGATTTGGAGTCAAGCGATCATCTGCTTCTGAGTATTGAAGATGTCAAGGTGAGTGCTGTGATAATTGTTATTACCCCTGATCATCAGGCCAATAACCATTTCTGCATCCATTGGAAGGCCCTACAGGCATGCATAGCCACTGGCCACTACCAAGAGAGACTCGAGGCATGGGAAGGCACGTGCCACTCACTCCCCCCCCCCCCCCCTCCCCCTTGCACCCCGAGGTTCTCCACCCACTATAAAGATTATAATTGTGCAAGAAAGGAAGTCTATTTTATTTTCTTCCTAAAGTGCCCTGAAGAAAAACGTGGTGTCCGCAAGGGAAATCAGACATAAGTCGCACGACCTTTTTTGTTGTTGGGTAATTGCAATTTACATGAAAATCGTCAAAAAATCACGATTCCTGTTTTTGTCAAAATAATGTAGTTTAAAGCATATCTAATTCAATATACCTGGTTTGCTTTTGTGTTGAGACCATAAGATGTGTACAATTTGACATTTTAGTCTGGCGTACTTCTGAAAAAAATTGTCTAAATTACGTTCTATTTTCCATTCTCAATGCTGAATTTACGGCTCTATGCGAAAACCAAAATACCACAGTGAACTTTCCAGTACCATAGTGAACTTTCCATACTGAACTCCCCCTCCCCTTTCCCATTTTATCCTTTGGGTTAGGGGAACAATTCTGACACAAATTCCGATAAAGTGTCTTGCCTATATTAAAAGAGGACACAGGTTCCGTAATGCCCAACTGGATATTTTTGAAATCATATTCGTAAGAAGCTCCACGACCACTTAACCATGACCCTTGGAATATTACCTACGTAGGCTTACATGTCGAAGTTTTTTTTCAATATTTATAAGATACATGTATGATTGTGTGATCAGTTAAATGTTGGAAATCTCTTAATTTTAAGAATGTATATTCTTTTGTGTGTCTTCCCTTTAAGACGTTACGACGAAGTTTGGAAGCAAATGCCGATATTCAAAGAAGCATCTCAAAACAGGTATGTGTCTGCATTTAATTTGTTTGGGGGGGGGGGGCGCGGGGGGGGGGGGGGATGGCAATTGAAATTGATAAAGTTCTGCCATAGTATTGGCTTTTAAAGGTCCACAGAAACCAAAATAGGACAAAAAAGAGCTATAATTGGTTTGAAAACAATGATGACTACTTAAGAATAGAAGGTTTAGATATATTTTGGTGTTTAGTAGTTTATCAAGACTTACGACAGAACAAAATAATCATAGCACTGCTCGCTAATGCCGTCAAAATGTTTGCATGAATAATATGCACATAGCGTGTGTGATTGGAACTTGCCTCATGCGGTCATACGCACAAACGGTGACATGACCTGACCTGACCTGACCTGACCTGACCTGACCTAGGAATCATACGTTCAAAGATTCCAAGGTCAGCTCATGTCAATCGGGTCATGTCACAGTTCATGCAACTGCACGCTGGATGGAATAGTGAACGCTCAGCGCCCGGCCCACTTGCGTCCTCAGTTTATTGCTTCCAAACGTCAAAGTGTTGTTTGGATTATCCGTGCGTAGTGCATACCCCGTCGGTGTGAAACTTTAATCAGGGAAACAAACGTGCGATGCATGTCCAGGTTAAGTCAGGTCAGGTTGTGTTATGTATGTACAATGCGCGTTTGGATGATAAAATGGTGATCGCTCTGCGTCTGGTCTTCGCGTGCCCTCATTAAATTTCTAGGGATCTATTTTTAGGCCATTTAGCTAATAACAAACAGTGATACATGTAGTGGGTGTGCCCTGCCCACAAAAATATCCTTTCATGGCTGTGACATCATTGAGGTAAAAATGTCGCATGCTATGCCGCTAAAGTCGGGAGCCGTGTACCAACTCACTTTGTATGTGTGTGCTAGGGCACGACAAGCCATTTTTTTACCACCAGTGACAGGGATATTCTTGGTGGGCAAGGGTATTTGTTTGTCCTGTATCTCAATAAATGACTTAAAAAACAACAATTCATCAAATGTTCTATTTCTTATTAATTAGCCCTCTTCAGCAACAAGCCAGTTTGGTATCTCAAAGAACGTAGTCCAGGTCAAAGGTTTTTCGGGATTGAAAATTGCCGACACATTAGTTACCCAAAACATGACCCGTGATTTTAGCTCCCGTAAAATCTTGTTTTCACACCATGTAGCCTAAAGGCTCGTAGTTTATTAGCCTAGGACTAAACCGCGAAGAGGCCTCTGACCTGCAACCTCACAGAAAAGAAAACATATCCAGACCCCACACCTTAGAAATGCCCTTGTTAACTGGGGATTTTCACTGTTCAGTCTTCGATAAAGACTGGAATTGCGGGTAACACCATGTGAAAACAAATCTCTTCTGGGAAGATGTGTGGTTCTGAAAAGAACCGGGATGAGTGTGTAACTCGACGTTTCGGCCAGTGTGCTCTGTCTGTCCTCAGGAGTGTGAGTGTGAGATTCTTTAGTCTTCATTGTGCACAATTGATACTTTGTACAAAAACATATTTTTTTTTATTTTAGCTGGTCACAGGAAGGTTGTAGGATGAAGGTGCATACACATGGTTGTTAGGCTTGATCTGACTTCAGATTACATGGAAAACAGGGAAAAAATTGCCCACTCAACAAAAACTAGCACCTCCGTCTGCAGAGGGTTCTTCCCCCATATTCTTTGTTCAGTCAAGCATAAAACCACTTACACAGAAAAAGCAGCTGACTGCTTGTTGAATGGTTGTACATGTATTTTTAACCAAAGATTTCACCATCAAAAATTGATTAAACAGGAAAATGTTGTGTGTAAAGTTTGTTCCATGAAAATGTTCTCTTCTGGCCCACTTTATCAAACAAGAAAGTTGTTTAAATGTCACATGAACAAATGGCACTCCATACACATACAAACTGTACAGGGAAACTTCGGTTACAGTTTTTTTTCGGAATATTGTAATGGTGACACGTGAATTTTCTAGCACCATTGGAAAGATCCGAACAAGCTCTTTCTGTTGGTATGGACAGCGAAAAACACAGGCACTACAGTTCGTTGAAACATGGTGAATAAATGTTTTAGTTGGATACTCTGGTGTGTGGTTTCCTTGTCGAGTAAACTTGACATTGGTAAGCAGGAGGGGTGCTGTGGCTTATTGAGTAAACTTGACATTAGTAAGGAAAGGGTTAACATTGTTTCAGCACCATTTGCAGCATGATTTAGATGCACAATTTCAACAGATATGTGTGTGACTATTTCCATCATTCAGCCCGAACAAAGTCGTCTCTCCTCGGATGAGGATGCGGATGACGATACTGGAGACGGCAGCAAGGATGGACTGGAGGAAGACATTGAGGAGGACATCAACATCATGGCAGACAGTCTGGAGATGAAGCAAGACGTCACGCTGGAACCAGGAGACATGATCGTCCTGGAGTTTGCATCCTCAGACATAGGTCAGATGCGTCCCATCATCTACATGGGATCGTCCAGCTGTACCTAGATGTAGAACAAAAAGCTATACCAATTGCTTATTCCCCGTTCTAGAATTCCTTGCTTGGTGCATGTTTCCCTTCATCTTATGATATTTTCTGCTTCAGGAGGAATAGTCCTGCCTCTTGTATCTTTGGGTTTTGTTTTTTTCTTTTTGTAGGTCTGTACCTCGAGTGGCTTTTAGCCTTGTTTGGGGCAAACTTTAATAAAAGAAAAAAAAGAACTCCCAAGGAACATCTCTTACCATTATTAAGGCCATCTCTCAAACCTTGGCTTCGGCTTTGATTTCAGCTTCTAGTTTTATGTCCAAATATGCAGTTATATCTGGGGCTCTTTTTGTTTTAAATATATGTTGCACATTATAATGTCGTAATATCGTCAAACAAACCACAAGGGAAACTGACTAGATAATTTGGATGAATCTTCAAACCAAACAAAGAAAACTGGCAGAAGCGGGATTTGAACCTGCAACCTCCGGAATACCAGCGCTCTACCAACTGAGCTAGTCAGAGGTCTACCTACTAGTCAGAAGTCGTAAACCCATAATGCCGTATAGCCAGGGATCACGCCCCAACTTTACTGTACGATGACAATGACAACTGACACTTGACAATGTTATATGATTTTAACAAAAACTTTTTGTCCCGTGAATAGGTCCCAGACAGCAAAAGATCCTGTCTGCAAAGTAAGTTATCCGTGTATTTTTCAGAGTTGTAATCGAGTCAGTCACAAGTCAATCACAAGTCAGATCAAAATTCAGATCACAAGTCAATCACAAGTCAGCTCAGAAGCTACATGGGATGAACAATGACAAAGGAATGCGTAGTGTGTTGGCTTGAGACCAGACTTGTGAAGTGACTTGTGATAGTGTTGATAAAAGGGTGTTTTAAATTAGTGTTTTAAAGGGGGAAGATGAGTTGGTCTCACCAACGGTGAAATTTACCCCTCCTGAGTCTGTAGGTCTGAAAAAGTACAGTGGGTATCTATTTCTCCTCTATTTAGATCTGGACCCAGGAAAACAGGGTTTTAGGGCTGGCAACCTAAAATGTGGCCAACCCCACCACCTCTGTTGTAGCCCTTTACCTAGAGTGGCTTTTAGCCTTGGATTGGGTGACTTCCGTAAAATAAAGTCAGTGATAAGGGGTAAGCTTGAAATAGCATTGCGCTTTGCAGTGAGAATTTAGCTTGAGAGCACATATTTGTTGGCTGTTTGTAAACTGGTGTAACAATCCATTTATATGTAAATTTAAATCATTGTAGGAGGAAGCCGGATGCAGAAGAGGTTTCCATGGCAACAAGACAACCAAAAGCTGGCGTGATGCCAAGTCAGCCGGACTCCAGGAAAACCACCGAGCTGAGGGAACTACGAACAAGCTCGGGTATGCCACAGGAATTTATCCAAAAAATTCCCTCGTAGAAATTATTACCAAGAATGTTTAAAATTCCCCCAAAATTTGTTTCATTGAGGTACTGAATTGGATGTTAAAAAAGTTTTTTTTTTAAGATTTTTATTTTATGACGTTTATTTAGGTTAATTTCACGATTGCTTTAGCTGTTTCCGATATACCTGTTTCCGTTATAGCTACCTCAAGCTCTCTACATCTATTTAACGGGGGTGAGATTTGTCAGGATTTTTTGTCAGGATTTCAGAATTTTTTAAGAATCTCTTTTTCAATCTGGAATTCCTGAGGTGTTGTCCTGAAGGTGTTTTTACCTGTTAAAGTAGATATAGACTAATAAAAACGGATATTTTATTAAGGGGGGTGCCTTTAGGCAAATACAAACTATATGTTGATCTGGGGCCCTCGTGGATTTTTCGTGGATTTTTCATTTTTGGCCAATCTCACCCCTGATTTAATAATATCAAACAAAACTGAAGGATAACTGACTAGGTAATTTTGAATATATTTTCAAAGTTACACAAAGTAAACTGGCAGGAGTGGGATTCGAACCTGCGACTAAGACACTGACAGTTTGGGAGACCGCCAACATAGGTCAAGAGAGCTCAGTTGGTAGAGTGCCGGTACAGTATTCCGGATTTCCATATTCCTGCCAGATTTCTTTGTTCACTTTGAATATTCATTTCTTTGTAAAATTACGACTATTATTCCTGAATGTATTCTTTTCTTTTCTCTACACGTCGCCTTCTAATTAATATTCATAGGCCTATTCCTTTTGATATTCCAATAAGCCAGTTCGGTATTCCAACTGCACATCAAGATTTCACAGTTTTTCTTTCGGGAGAAACATTTCATCGTATGCACGCAAAAGTACAGTGGGTACCAGCAAATTTAAAGAGATCGTCGTGTTCTGATGTAAGATTTGTCAAAAAACATTTGGACAAGTGTTTCCATCGTCTTTTCGATTGCACGGAAAATTGCACAGAATGCAGATTCGGTTACCACGTCCCCCAAGAGAAAAATTGTTGAATCTTGTTGTGCACATGTGCAGTTGGAATACCGAACTGGCTTATTCAAAAGAATTCTACATTTCTAGCGTTCTTTGTTCTCATTCCAGCCCCCTCACCGCGCAGACCTCTCTCATCTCAGAAGAAGCGATCGGAGAAAGACTGGCGAGCAGCGGACGACATGTCGGCCATACAGAGTGCCATGAAAGCAGAGAATGAGGCAGCAGTTACTCAGAAGCGAGCTAGTGGGGCCAGGAGTGTACCCCTGCAAGAATCAGTCAAGGTATGGAGTCATCCCCCCCCCCCCCCCCCCAGCTGTCCGATCGAGGAAAATTTGTTGATGTTCAGCAGTTGCAATAGATCCGAGTCTGAGGCAGCAGCAGAGCTGTAGTCGAGTCCTTACAAGTCCTTTCACAAGTCCTTTCACAAGTCCAGTCAGAAGTCCTTTCATAAAGCTGGTCACAAGTAACTGGATGAACAATGACAAAGGAATGCCTTTGTCAAAGCTCATTTTAATAGCTTGTGATTGGAATTGGAAATGGAGGGTTTGTGATGGACTTGCAGGGACTTGTGATGGACTTGTGATGGACTTGTGATGGACTTGTGATGGACTTGTGATGGACTTGTGCTGGACTTGTGCTGGACTCGACTACAGCGCTGGGCAGTAGCAGCAATATAGTAGACTTGAATTCCACTTCAGTCCAAAACTGGACAAGTAGGCTCAAGTCCAGACCAAAGATCATTAGCCTAGGCATTGGACGAACTTTAAGATGATTTAGCTTGTAAATATATAAATTGCATCGGGATGATGTAAATTAGAAGAGAAATTTTGTTTGCTCTTTTCCGACGTAGTGTATGAAACACTGTATGCTCAATGCTTTTAGAGAGGCTGTGTGAAAAATATTCACAGGCTTACTTGGGCAGGACTCGAACCCATGACGACCTCCTTACTAGTGCAGATGTCTTAACCACTTGATCACACGTTTCCAACCGTCGGGCGGCAGTTAACTGGATTTGTTGTAGTGCCCTCTTGTAAAATAAGCCTAATTTTTGTAAACGGGATCGTTTTCAATTGGTCACATAACTGCGCGAGCCGACTGGTTACAACCTGTCACTTCGGTACACTACGCAACACACTTGCACTATAATTGCAACCTTGCGCCCCTTTTCGGATTGTTAACCCATTTTAGACACAATGCGGACTATTCGGTCAATAGAGCGCAGTATTAAAAAAAAATCTGTAACTTTTTTCAACGATCGATCAATTCACAATTTTTTTTTGAGGATTACCAATCGTGTACACTACCTTTGAGTAGGTCACTGTGGTGTAGCAGTGCGTGTATATTGTCATGGCACACCGCAGGGTTAAAGGTAGTGTACACGATTCGTAATCCTCAAATTTTTCTTTACTGAATTATTACGAAATACCTTACTAGACTGTAAGTTAATAGTAGTCTAATCATCCTGTGAAATGATGGCACAGGTGTGCTGTCGTTGTCAAGAAAAGTGGAAATATATATCGTTTTCCAACGATTTCCAGCTGGAAATCCTTGGAAAACTGCCCTGTAGCCTTTAGTCAAGGCGCGCGTGGCTACCCGGACGAGTGGCGCGCCCTGGACATGCTGGCATTCAGGGCGCGTCACGCATCCAGTTAGCCACGCGGGCCTTGACTATTAGGCTATCATCCGCCCGACGGTTGAAAACGAGCGCCGTTTTTCTCTTGTTTTTTCGCCATCCAACAATGCAAAACTTTGGACAGGTCAGTGGAACGATATTTCCTATAAAATACTAAACCCCCAAATCCGCCCATTTCTGAAAATTGCAACAATGACCAATCATGTACACCACCTTTAACTTTCTCCCTAAAAAGAGACAAGGGCAAACTCATATTTTGGGGTTTTCTGTTTGTGTGTGTTTCTCATCTTTGACCTTCTCTCAGGTGTCATCCCCACTGCCGTCACACCCAGCAGAGCAGCCCCGATCCACCTCTGTTGGATCCCCCGAGCAAGCTGCAGCTGGTACAGAGCCAAGACTAGCCTTGACGTCACCCCAAGATTTGCTGTCCTCCCAGAACCTGAATAAACACAAGCTGGCCTTCGTTCTTGACAGAGTCAAGCAGATGGATGCGAGGTGAGGAAAGACTCACGCTTGACACTCACAATTTGTTTTCAATATTTCTGTTGTTTTTATTTTTTTTATGGAACTCGCCCAAATCAAGGCTAAAAGCCACTCTAGGTAAAGGGCTACAACAGAGGTGGTGGGGTTGGCCACATTTTAGTTTGCCAGCCCTAAAACCCTTACGTTTTTTCTGGGTCCCGATCTAAATAGAGGATATCAATCTCCAATAGATACCAAAGAAATTATCCCAATTTTCAGACCTATAGACCCAAGCGGGGTAACTTCTACCGTTGGTGAGACCATCTCCCCTCCCCTCTTTGTGCCGAGTTTCTAATAGCTGTCTTGTTGAGCAATCTCGACATTAGTATGGAAATGGTAAAGTGGTGTCCTTTTGTTGGTAAAACTCACCAAGACTACGGTTGCCGTTATACCTCAACTACGGTCTTGATGAACATTCCCGTGTGAAAAATCCAAGTGCGAACAGTGGTATAACCGTGGGAATTATGACCAATGCCTGGGTTATATTTCAGAAAACAGTAAGTCAAGTGTAAGCATGGTATAGTAATGAGGTAAAATTGGGGTTCCATAACGGTAACCTCTAGTGAATGAGGTTTGAAAGAGGTGACTAGTGATTCCCAACTACAGTCTTGGTTACACGTGTGTATTTAGGGAGGGCATCTTTATCTAACACGTGGTATCATTGGCGGTACCACTGTTTTAGCAGAGGTGCTGGATTCAGTGCTTTGCATTCAAAGGCTTTTGACTAAAATTCCGAACTTTTTGAGTGGTAGAATAAACATGAGGTTACATATTAAAAGGTGAACTCATTAACTTTTCGATTGTAAAGAATTATTTTTATGACAAACCACCTTCGCTGAGGTACCGCATTTAGTGCTTTGCATTTGGCTTTTGAATAAAAATCCCAACTTTTTGAATGTTAGAATAAACATGAGGGTTGAAAATTAAGAAGTGAACCCACGAACTCTTCAGTGGTAAAGAATTATACTGTGATAAACCACCTGTGTTTTGTCAGAATTCAAGAATGTGTTCATTATCAGAGCCGCCTACTGGGGTATACTAGTACAGTGGAACGCCGCTATAACGAACACCGCTATACCGAATATTCGGCTATACCGAACACCATCCTAGGCTCCCAAATTTTGTGTACAAAACTTTAATACTGAACAACGGACGGCCGCAGCTTTATGTTGAAGAGTGACAGGTGGCTATTATTTCCCCGAGGAATACAAGGGAAAATTCAACTGTTGCTTTAAAATTTGGTATGCTTAAAAAGTTGAACATGTAATTACATGATTCAATGGGCGGCACATGTTCAAAGTTGTCCTTAAGCAACCGCCAGGGCGTGCAGGGTGACGTGCTGCCAAGAGTAAGTTCGAGTGCCGACCATTTGTCGACCATTTGTCGACCACTCGTCGATTTTGCCTATATGTATTTCGTGTACATGTTACCATGGAAAATCGACTAGTGGTTGACAAATAGTCACCGCTCGAACTTGCTCTAAGATGAATGGACAGTGGTTTCGTACACTGACAATGGTCAAAAGAGGGCGCACTTCAAATACTACGCAAGAGGGCACTATTTAAAAGAACGGACGCCATGTTGAAAAATGGGCATTTGGCAGAAAATCGCTATAACGAACGATCGCTATAACGAACAAAATCTGTGAATCCCGCGATGTTCCTTATAGCGGCGTTCCACTGTACCTAAACTCAACAGTGGTGCTGCTGATAATACCATCTGTTTAATTAGGATGGTCCTCCCTTATATAAGCCTACTGAAAGAGTAATAAATACTGAAACCTACTTCTTTGTTGTTGCCCTTGAGAAATCTCTTCAATAATTTAAAAAAAATAAAAAATTTCAAGGTTTGCTAATTTTGAAAACATGATTTTCAAAAATTCTGGAAAACTTTTGGGAATTCTCCAAAAAATGTTCAACGCCTTACAAACATTCCTCACAAATTTCCTGCAATGAAAAGAGAAAGAATCGGGAATTCCATTTGAATAATTGTGGAAACAGGTCACAGAGGAAGCTACTGGCAGTGCTGGGCAAAGTTGAAAAATCGGCCTGGGTCGGGGGTGATGACGCCGCCCCTGCCCACACACCCGGACAAGATGGTGGACAGACAGAGTCAGACAACAAGCCGCCTATTGACAAGGGTGATACCGACAGGTCGGGCGTGTTCACCACACCCATGCTGGCCCCAAGGGCAAAGGTTGGTTTTGTTATATACAAACTTATACTTTGGGTTTGTTGGGTACTTGCATGTTGCTCCCATTATCTTAAATTTCTATTGTGGGCTACCTTTACACAAAGACCAACTTGTGGGGTCCCATTGTTCCCATTGTGTGAGTACCCCACAAGGCTGTACTTGTAAAAACACACAGTCGTGTTTTCCCTATGCTACTGAGCACAATGCTTTGTGTTTCCTATTGTTCCTTTAATATAACACATAGACTAAAGCACATATTTTTACATCCGAGGACCGATTTTTAACAAAAGACAGACTCCCGAAGACAAGAAAGATTCCTTTGTATTTTCTTTCTCCTCTTGTCCTCGAACTTATATACAGTACATGTACACACACAGCCAAGTGTGCACACCCAGTCGTACTTCCCCAATACGTCCGAGGACAATGCTTTGTGTTTCCTATTGTTCCTTTAATATAACCAACCCGCATAGACTAAGCACGTATCCTTACGTTCGAGGACCGATTTCAACAAAAGACTCTTATGTTCGAGGACTGAAAGGTTTCTTTTGTGTTTCCTTTCTTCTTTTGTCCTCGGAGATATATACAGTGCACGTACACCCATTCTTAAATCTATAGTCATGTCTTTGTCTTCTTTTTTGTTCCTGTATATAAACCTATACACACTTTCTACACCTGTTTCCTTGTCGAGACATCACCCTCTTTAGAATTTCCCTGTGGAGACCTTTTTACTCTTGTCCTCTATTGTCCTTTTGTCTCCACAGGGTACCGAAAATAGAAACACACCTTCAATTGAGGACCTCCTATTGTCCTCTTAAACAGGCCTCAAATTTAAGATTTTCTAGGGCACGGCCATTTTGCCTTCGATAATGACAAATTTGGCAGGGCACCAACACCAAAGCAAAGGGCACCAAGGCCAAAGCAAAGGGCACCAAGGCCAAAGCAAAGGGCACCAAGGCCAATGGCTTTTTATTTTAAAAGGGCACGGAGGCTAACTATAAAGGGAAATTTAAGTGTATTTACATGTATGGTCATGGCAATGGCAAACAAGTTCTGTGCTGCGAGCTAGGTATGAACGGTGGAGCGCGGACAGCAATGCAATGCTAACCGGCCACAGCGCATGCACACATGGCCATGGGCGCGGTGGGCCGGCCCGATTTTTAGGAAAATCGCGTTGCGCTACACAAATTCGTTACCAATACGAGGGGGGCGTTAAAATCTCAAAATAAATACATGAAACAGGAACCAAAAATACACATCCTGAGAAGAATGAATCCAGCTTTGGAATTTATTTGCTGACTTGGCGAATTCTTCATCTTTTGATCGCTTTAAATTAATCCAGCGGAAAAAAATATACGTAAGTGGAGAGTGATTCCGCTACGGAAAGCTCCAAAACGGTTTTTGAACATTACTGGAAAAATCGCTCCCGTGCATCTCCCGTGATTTTGGGGAGAAAATTTCAACTACAAAAATCTACTAGACTGAGTTCGTCCTAACAACAATGGTAAATCGTTGATCGCATTGAATTTTGATCGTTCATTTCTTACCTTATGAAATCTCCATCCAAAGTTGGACAGAAATACATTAGCACGTGTACCTGTTCGTGCTCGCCAAATACATGTACGTAAACAACTGTTTGCCAATAGACTTCACATTTAGTCTTTAACCCCTTGCGTACGGATGACGCCATATAGCGCAAAAAAAAATTCCACCAGGCCGGATGACGCCATTGGCCGCTGTTTGTGCAGTTTCAATCCATTGTTTGATTAAACAGTGCCACCAGGCCGGATGACGCAATTGGCCGCTGTTTGTGCAGTTTCAATCAATTGTTGGATTATTGTGTATATGTTACGCTTGACTGCACAAACACACTGTGGCCGTTTCGCTTGGCTGCCAGAGCCGCCGCGGCACCCCGACGTCTCCCGTAAAATATCGTACTTAATTTACCATATTTCGTTCTACATACGTACATGTACAAGCACCAGTCCACATGCAAAAATACACGCGTTCATCACGGACTAGTCTACGGAACTAGTCTACGGAACGTACGTAGCGAGAATTTAGTTGGTCGGTGGCCCGCTGCATATGTAGACTTCAACAAATACGCTGCTTCCACAGTGCCCAGCGCAATGTGTAAAATGAAGCGTTGTACTTCTTTGACAAATTCTTTATACATGCTAGGCCGAATCATTACATGTGTATACAATGGGTAAACTCGTACCCAGGTTAACGCGTACCCCAAAATTTAATGTTTTCATCGTTGAATCTTCTATCTGCAGCAGCCGTACACACATTTACATGTACATGTACGTACTATATAGTGCCACGTTTAGCTCTCAATCGGGTATGTAACTGGTACCGTAAACGGTCTGATCCTTGTGCATGCACCGTTGCCGCGCCGACGTCCCGTGGGACGGGTACGCGTGGGCAACGAGCTCACTACGGCCAGTTGGGAAAAGGGCATGGCAAGACTACCCGTGAAGAGTACGATTTTGTGAAGGGCACCACGGTAAACTTAAGGGCATCGACGGCACTGGCCGTCGTGGCCGCCGTTAAATTTGAGGCATGCTCTTATTGTTCCCTTCTTTTGTTCCCATTGTTTGTACTTTTTCTCAACAAGTCCCATAAGGTTTGTACATGAACACAACCAAGGACTTGGGCTCAGGTCCTTAGTTGTTTTGTTATCACTTATCCCCTATTGCCCCAAGTCCTCAGACGTAATGGATAACCTCCTTTACAAGTGTGTAAACACCTTCAATCTGGGACCTATTGTTGTCTATTGTTTATACTTTAACTTTTTGGCAAGGACCCTCATTGGTTTTGTGCACAGTTTTCAAACGGGGACCTTTCTCAACCGGGGACCCTGTTGTCCTCTATTGTTAAAGCTCCCCTATTGAATGCAAAAACAAACCCTCACGCACAGACTGTGGACATTCCTTTGCTTTTATGTAGTTAAGAAAAACGGAGGAAAAAGCTAATGACTTCTCCCTTGCACAAAGACATTGACAGTTTGGGAGACTGCCAACATAGGGCAAGATAGCTCAGTTGGTAGAGCACTAGTACGGTATTCCGGAGGTCGCAGTTTCAAATCCCACTCCTGCCAGTTTTCTTTGTTCACTTTGAAAAATAGATGTTGCTCAAACATTATCAAAATCTAAATAATATGAACACCTCATTTAAAAGTTAAGATTTTTTTAAACCTGACTGCCGTTTTTTTATCATTGTATGCCATATTTTACTATTTGACATCACCAGATTTACTTCAAGTAATATCTTTTTACCATACAGAGTGCAGTTGCCCCTAGATCAAACCAGCTGGCCCCGCCCTCCCCACCACCCACCACCATGACCCTGGAGGTCACCCTAGAGGCCAGCACCAACTGGGGTCATCCCAACCGGATCGGTCTGACCGATGTCCAGTTCTTTGACCTGAATGGGAAGAGAATCGGCCTAAGTGCTGACCAGGTCAGGACGGTTGGAGATTGCGAGAAGGCTAAAGGGGACCTTGAGAATATCATTAATGGCAAAGCCAAGGTGAGGGTCAGGTCTCGTGCTGATATTACTCCATGCTGATATTACTTCCACCATGCTTTTAAACAATCCCAATGCTGGAATCACCCAATGCTGAAATTACCTCATGCTGGATTAACCCAAAGCTGAAAGCACCCCATGCTTAAACTTCCTCCTGCTGAATACACCCCACATGCATTACCACTAAGGTTGAGTACCAATGCTGACAAAACCATCATGCTGGAAATAACACCATGCTGGTGTTACTCCATTACTTCATGCTGAAATTACCCCAAGTTGAAAGCACCCCAATGCTTAAACTTCCTCCTGCTAAATTAACCCCACCTGCATTACCACTAAAAGGTTGAGTACCAATGCTCACAAAACCATCATGCTGGAAATAACACCATGCTGGTGTTACCCCATGTTGAAATTTCCCCATGCAGAGATGACCCATAAAAAAATTTACCTTTGTGTAGTTTTATACACGTACATTTTTTGAGCCGTCCTTAAAATTTAGCTTTGCTTTTGGAGTTGGTTCAGTGCTGGAGTAAATTTCACTGTTAAAGGTGTGTTATTTAGCAAGATTTGGCAGTGAACTAGCCACAAGCAATACACATTACACTGTGATTTTGGCTACCAACCTGTTTTTGCTTAAAGATGCTGTGTCCGTGCTTTTTGGGCGTGGCACCTCGAAAAATAGATATTTTAAATTGAATTGCTAATTGGTTAGCTTTAGATAAGTTATCAGCTTTCTAATGATACATTCCACACACAAAAATTGAGCAGCGATATAAAGTAACAGTGAATAAGTTTCAATTTTAGCAATTGGAGTTCGATGCTCCTATTAGTACAATGTTATAAATGTATAGGGAATTCATCACTCGTGAATTTAAGACCAAATAGATTGCAGCATGTAGTAAGCATTTTTTTTTTTTTCAAACGTGCAGTTTCTCTCCACTATTTCGTTTGTAGGAAGAAATTGATGAAATTAAAATTTTCAGCCAGAGCACGGACATTGTCCATATCGGCAGCTTTAAATGTAGTGTACACGGTTGGTAATCCTCCAATTTTTTTTACTGAATTATTATGAAATACCTTACTAGACTGTATAAATAGCAATCTCAATCATCCTGTGAAATGATGCCACCTGGTGTGCTGTCATTTTCAAGAAAATTTGAAATTTATATCATTTTCCAACGATTGTTCCGCGTAACAATCGTTGGAAAAAATAACAGATTTTTGTAATACTGCCATCTATTGACTGAATGTAGTTATTCCGCGTTGCGTCTAAAATGGCTTAAAAATCCGAAAACGGGCAAAAGGTTGCAATTATAGTACAAGTGTGTGTTGCGTAGTGTACCGAAGCGACGGGTTGTAACCAGTCGGCTCGCGTAGTTATGTGACCAATTGAAAACAATCCCATTTACAAAAATTAGGCTTATTTTACAAGAGGGCGCTATAACAAATCCAGTTAACTGCCGCCCAACGGTTGAAAACGAATGCCGTTTTTCTCTCGGTTTTTTTCGCCAACCAAGAATGCAAAACTTTGAACAGGTCAGTGAAACGATATGTGACCCGCTCCAGAAAAAGGTGATATAAGTCGCGCTATGCATTTACGTGTAATGGCCTTTTCAACGTTGAGAGGGTGAAATTTTTCGTCAAAATTCATTTTTTGTTTTTTGTCTTTAATGACATCTTAAACATCTAAAGTTTCAGGTTTGGTGCACAACAATGTTGATT
Source organism: Hippasteria phrygiana (assembly GCA_037893225.1). Lineage (NCBI taxonomy): Eukaryota > Metazoa > Echinodermata > Asteroidea > Valvatida > Goniasteridae > Hippasteria > Hippasteria phrygiana. The sequence continues at coordinate 334,272 of JAZGUH010000610.1, read as the reverse complement.
TCAGTGAATAAAGTGAAAAAAATTACCTTTTTAGAGTGCATTGTTCCATTGCATTGTATTAGAACTAGCTATTTCAAAGCCTGTTTTCTCTGTTGTGCAATTTGAACTCCATAGAACTAATTAATATGCAAAAACGCGATATCTCCAGAACGGAAAGGGCTTTGGAGCTCTATCATGTACCAAATGAAAGCTTACATTGTGGGCTTTCCAAACATACATAAAACTCATTTTTCATAATTTGCGACATAATATACCTTTTTTCCAGAGCGGGTCACATATTTCCTATAAAATACTAACCCCCAAATCCGCCCATTTCTGAAAATTGCAGCAATGACCAATCATGTACACTACAATTTACACATGTAACCTCTTTTGTGTGCTCAACAAAGCTGTGTGCTTTAGAAGACACAGGGAAAAATATAACACTCAAGTAAAGCTTCATGTATGTTTTGTCTGTTGTTTTATCCTCTACTTTTGTTCCCATGGTTACAGACAACAAAAGAAAGGAACATGTGGAGTTGTGCATATCGCCTGGGCAACAGCGTTAAATTGCTGTTCATTATCCCGACCGTCAGTGATACCCCCCCAGCAGGTATCTCAAGGATCGATGTGTGGAACTTCAACAAGAGTCTGAAAGTAAGTCAAGCTGACTCTTAGGGGTGTCAATAGACAACCGGAGTTCTTTTTCGGATGAATTTGTCTGCTCGCAATATTTGTTTCAGAGGCTCTCAGGTCAGCACCCTAGCCTGCAAAATGACCCTCCTTTAGTCTCCTCTATTGTCCAGGCCCAAGTTTTTTCGGTTCTCGGAAATTGCCCAATACAAGGCTAAAAGCCACTCTAGGTAAATGGCTGCAACAGAGGGTTGGCCACATTTTAGGTTGCCAGTCCCCCCACCCTTACGGTTTTCCTGGGTTCAGGTCTAAATAGAGGATAAATCTTCAATAGATAGGCCTACATACCAAACAAATTATCCCAATTTTCAGGCCTATGGACCCATAGACCCAGGCGGGGTAACTTCCACTCACCTCCCCCCATTTAACCCCAGCCTCACCTAAAGCTACAAAATAGTACTTGTAGTAAACTGTAGTACTCTTACTACACTGGCATATTAGAAATGATATTGTATTTTGTAGTATATTGTACTTTACCCCAAATGAATACCTAGGATGTTTGGGTTAAAGTACTTGAACAAGATGTTTCTGTGTTCAGACGCTGGCCCACACAGCAGCATGATCCCTCTCCGGCCAACCACACAGGTCTTTTGTGTTGATCTTAAAGACCAACTCCAACAATTTCCAAGTGTTCTTATGTTCAAATATATTGAGAAGAACTATGTCTTATAAAGCAGGTACTTGTCAATATCCCTATCTTTGACGCCATTTTTTATGTAAAAATGCATTTGTGTAGCCTTTCTTTCCGTGAGTCAACCTCAGTTTTGCGAAAAGGAGCGTGACGTCAAAGCTCATTTACATCTAATATTTAATACCGTGTTCGTGGAGAGCATGAAACACGACACACAACACCGCGTGAAATACATGTATGTAGGCCTACATGTACATGTACAGTGCACTGCATTTCTGCAGGATAATTGTGCAAGTTTTGTTGAAATTAGAATGTCAGAAAGTGACAACTCCTGGGAACAACACAGCTTCGATGAATAAGTATATTCAGATGAATCTTTATACTCTAGTTTAGTCAGCAGTTTGGTTGGTTGGTTCGCATACTCGCCGAAATTGTTTGCCTGTGTGCACTCTGAGTTGCAGCCGGGGCGTAACAGCCGTGCCGGGTACCAGTTGTCTTGCTTTCTCCGGTATGAAGTCAAAGATTTTTCATTTCTCAACAGCGAAAGTTTTCATGAACTCAAAAGAAAATTTTAATAATTTCTCGCAAAATAACACAACATTGAGATGCAAAACAAACATGATTTTGTAATGAATAAGTATTTCATTATATATTGAACACAACAATGTTTAATTCCAACACTTTTCAAAACCGTTGGAGGTGATCTTTAAACCCTAACCCACCTCAATCCTCCAAAATCCTCCTTGCAGTTTTGGAGGATTTTGGAGGATTGAGGATGAATGGTATTTTCTTTAAAGAGGATTTTGGAGGATTGAGAATGAATGGTGTTTCAAGCGAGGAAGATTTTGGAGGATTGATGATGAATGGAATTTGTTTTTGTTAAAGAGGATTTTGGAGGATTTGAGGATGAATGGTGTTTAAAGCACATGAGGATTTTGGAGGATTGAGGATGGTTCCTAGCAAAAAGGGTCTAGGGTGGTAGGGTTAAAGCTATAACAAAGAACTTTTCCCCCATTAAATAAACCTAGTCCTCCTCAGGGATCTCCCACCTGGTTGAAGTAGGCGGTCAGGCCAATAATGAGCTAACAAAACATCTCTTCCCTGGATCAAGTATGGATTAGCATTGGTGTATGGCTTTTATAGTGTCAGCATGTAAAATGGCAGTGGTTTAATTCAGATTGAAAGGGTGGGGGCCGAACTATTAAGTAGCCAAAAGCCGAATGTGGGTGATTCATCACAGGAGTTTTGGCAAAAGCCCATTTGAATACGGATGATGCCCATAGCCCTGGTTTAAAAAAGACCACCTGGTAGGTTGATGTCTTCATCGCCTATTGTGTGTTACGCTTGGCTGCACAATCCCATATTGGCATACCGGCACCCCATTAATAACAGCCAGGCAGAATTGGGGGTTGAGATTACTCAGATATTCAGGAAAGTCATAAAATGGACTCGGGTGGGGGATGAACCTACCAGATCATTCCAAAAGCAGCTAGACGTTTTACCAAGTGTGACCGAAGCTGTGTACCTTTGCTTTCGAACTTGAATGGATTTAAAGTAAAATTGTGTATTTATTAGTACTAACATTTATTTTGTATTTCACCTCAATTTCTTTTCTTTTTTTTGGAAGGAGCTAAGCATAGGTGTGAGAGATGCGCAGATATTCATAGGAGGATACTTAGTATGGGCGGGGCGGATTGACAAAGGGTGTGGCAATCAAGTCTTTGATTACATGACGACGATCGTCGTCAGTGACACCAAGTCTGTAGAATCTCAACAAAGCAAACCTGACCAGGATGCTAGCAGACGACAGATTCCAGCAGCGTCGTCAAATCCAGTCACTCGGGACATGAAACAGCTCGTGCATAGAAACAATAATGGCTCCCACGACAGGCAACGCATCGCTGAAGAAATTGACAGAGAGCTGTTCTCAAAGGAAAGGACGCCCTCTCCGAAACCAGCTAAGGAGACATGCGAAGTCTCGCAACCCGCCGAAGGAAAGGCTGATCCGACAGACAACGCTGAAGAGACCAGGCCAGAGTTTCCACGCAGCAAGACCAGGATTCTGAAGAGCTCGACGGATAATTTGGAGATCCCTACCGTTGATGACAGTCTCGAGATCTACGCGACGCCAAGAGCATCAGCAAGATCCCCGACACAGCGGTCATTAGATGAAGCAGGAAAAGAAAGATTTGTGTAAGTTCATTCAGTTCTGTTTGATATTTAACATATTTTTCATTTCTCGAGAATATTCAAAAGCGCTGTGAGTTCTGTTTGATATTTAACATATTTTTCATTTCTCGAGAATATTCAAAAGCGCTGTTCAATACAAAAATAAACATTATTAAAACATCTGTAAGACTTCAAGAATTAACACAAAAAGCACAAAAACAGCAAACTAATAGAAATTACAAGGACAAGTAGAAAATCATGGGTAATTCGTCGTGTGCCCGGCAGAAGGGCGTAAGGACGAAAAATGGGTCAAAAGGTCAAATTGGGGTTTGGGGGGTAATCGATAGAGTATTGAAATATCTTTATTTTGATACACATTTCGTCTCAAGGGGTTACGTCATTCTGACGTAATTAACAGAATGAAAAGGGCGTAAGGGGGTTTTGCATTGTTTGTTCCCGGCAAAAGGGCGTTAGCGTGTAATACCAATGTAACAAAACATGATAAAAGTTTGTTCACCTCTCCACTTCAACGGGACGCAGTGCGCTTGGAGCAAAGTTTGTTCCCGGCAAAAGGGCGTAAGCATTTCACATGCTGCTTACGCGCACGTTTAAGGCAGAAGGACTTCCCGGCAAAAGGGCGTTAGCATAAATATGCAAATAACTGTAAAATTAAGTAATAATTCTGTTTAAAAATGCACAGCATTATTGGAAATATTAATGAATTTGCATCTGACAAAAATGAACCTTCTGCGATTCTTAATTTAGAAATGCCAACACAAAAACTTTAAAATCAATTTTCTCGGAAAGTGTAATTACGCGTCAAAGCGCGCTTACGCCTTCTGCCGGGCACACGACGAATTACATGTATTGATAAGACGACAACAACATTACATGGAAATGCCATTAACCCTACCTCTCCAGGTGCCAAATTGGAGCCAACTACCCTATCTATCAAAACCTATCGAGTGACAGGTTGAGACACACAAGCTGTGGGAGAGGAGAGGATTTGGTTTTTCGATATGTTGTGATAGTTATAATAGTAGGAGGGGTAATCATTGTTATTTTTGTTTAAAAAGATGTGTCTTGATTGCACGCTTAAACTCTCCTTCACTGGTGATGCACTTTATAAACTGGAGTGGCAAGGAGTTCCACAACACAGGTCCAGCCATGGCAGATGCCCTGTCATTCAATCTGATTTATGATTGGGTAACAACAAGATTTAAAATATCATCACTTCGTAAGCCCTAACCGTACGATGGGATTTCACAATATAATTGGACAAATAAGCCTGTGCCTTATTCTGTAAAACCTTGAAAACCAAAAGCAGAATGTCCGTGACGAAACAACTACAGAGGAGGTACTCACAACAGCTGAACTTGTTTTTAAGACTACAAAGTGTTTCATAGATATTGCGGTTAAGTGTCTTGCTCAGGAACACAAATCCCACCATTCTCAGACTGGGTTTTACAAGCCATGGGCCGATTTCACTCAAACTGCTGTGACACGATGTAACTCAAGTGGTGACACAACACATCACAACTTGCGATGCGTCTTCCATGCCAATTCACTAGGGCTGTTCATTTTCGAATAATTTAGTATTCGATTAATTTAGTATTCGATTAATTTAGTATTTGATTAATTTAGTATTCGATTATTCGAAACTGGTTTTGACCGAATATTTGATACTCGCCGATCACATTTTGTTCACGCTTCAGCTGCAACTGCATGCCGCGCCGGTAAAAAAGTTGCACGCAAAGCACGCCGGTGTTTTACGTGCGGCCATCAATATTATGGACCGCCAGGCTGCTTTTTTGCAGTAATCTCATAAGTGTCCAGCGATTGTACAGACAGGAACAATATATAACCTCCATCCACAAAATGTTACCGTCAACAAAAATGCGGCATTTGACACTGCTATTAGCACCATAACTTTTCAATTTTTTTATTATATTCAAACTGGCAAAAAGGTACTCAAATATTCGGTTAACCATCAAATATTCAAATATTTGTTATATTCGGGACAGCTCTACAATTCACAAAATTTGCAATATGTTGAACACATCGTGCTTCTTGAAGCCAGTCGATATAAATTTTTATACCTTGATTTTTCCTTCCCATCATAGTATTATTAGAGCTGTATTTTCAGCTCTGTCGGAGAGCCTGTGAAAAAAATGATTTACAGGTTTTAATTACGCTCCTGTTGCTGCCAATAAAAGGGTTAACCTTTTTCCATGGTTACATTTGGTTTGCACAGTTCTGGAAGAGTCACAGTGGTCTTAAAGGGGAAACCGGACGATTGTGAGAACAGCTCCCCATCGCAGCCAGAGGGGGTAGAACAGAGCTTGGAAGAGCCGTCTATGATGAAACAACTACAGAGCATCACAGGGTATGTATTATAATTGAAAAACTGTGTCATCATCCCTACAGAGTGTTCCCCCATTCTTAAAATCCAGGGTGTTAGGGTTAACTAAGTTTTCAGAATCAGTCAGAGATGTAGTCGAGTCCATCACAAGTCCATGCAAGTCCCAGCAAGTCCATCACAAGCCCTCCAGTCCTAATCCCAATCACAAGCTATTCAAATGAGCTTTGACAAAGGCATCCCTTTGTCATTGTTCATCCAGTTACTTGTGACTGGCTTTATGAAAGGACTTCTGACTGGACTTGCGAAAGGACTTGTGAAAGGACTTGCAGGGACTCGACTCCAACTCTGGAATCAGTCAAATTATGCTGCCCTTCCATTAACCCTAACCCTCCGGCTGCCAATTTCACGAAACCTTGCGCAATTGCGTAACTCTACTTTACGCCACAATTTATTGCGTAAGTTGCGCAACATCTGTGACATCTTTAAAATCGATTTCACGAAAGGTACGCAGTGCGTAAGTCGCTGACTTGCGTCACAAATTATGGCGTAACTTACGCACGCTTTTAAGGTGGCTTTAGTTGTCCGCACAAACACCGAAATGATGACTTGGCTAGCTGAGCCGTTAGTAGAGCCGTTAGTTGCTCAAATCATTTATTTAATTCACTAGATAATTTCAGAGAGTAATGAAATGATCATCAGGTTTACCTGAGATATTTCCGAAATTTGCCATCAAATTTTTTTTTGGAGCAAAGTTTCAAAAGTGAAAAGTTTTAAAAATGGCGCCCCACAGTTCAATTGCACGACTGTTCCATGCATTTTTATTGTTGTATTAAAACAGTCGTCGTAAAAGCGGCATTCAGCCTCGTCCGCGATGTATAACACAAATAGAACATTGCGCAGCTACGCACTGTTTTGTGAAATGGATCGCAAGGATGTAGCGCAGCTACGCAACATTTTTCGTTGAATTGGCTGCAGGGCATTTTGGCTAGAACCCTGCCAGATGCATCAGATTGCATACTTTGTCACATTGACTTGTGTGCAGTGTCCAGCAAAGTGGAGCTGTCAGCACAGATGCACTGTGCTGCGTATTGGAGGGTTAGGGTTAAAGTGCCCTTACATTAAGGTCTTCAAGACAATTGTTTAAATGAATTTTATTTGATGTAGCGTAGGACTGCACATTAGAGATTTTTGCTCGGTGTCATTCATTCCTGTTTATAGTTTTTAGCCTCATGCCTGTTCTTGAATACATCCTTTCTGGCTTGTGTGTGATATGTCCTTGGTCTAGTGTCAATACAAGTGTTTGAATTGAATATCACTTACTTTTAGTCCGGCATTAGACGACTAGTAGACCGTTTGACGTTTGGCACATTCATTCTAATGCGGTATCTGAATCAGGTATTGTGTGGCTGTGGCTTGCGTGTTTGCCATTCGCACACTATAGCGGCTAGCCACAGGCAAAAAGTCCTGTATCAAACATAGCTATGTAATAGTGTGATAACCCACAGTTTTCTGTAGTTCTGATGACAAGCCGTTAAGGAAATTTATGCCATTTTCCAATGCATTTCTAGTACATTTAGTTTATAAAATACACCATTAGCATTGGGAAGGCCTTTGTTAAATTAGAAAGAGCAGTACCCCCCACAAATAGCAAATTTGTCCAGCAAAACAATTCCCAATTTTCCTGATTCCTCAAGAAAAAAAATTGAATTTCTTTCATTTGAGCAGTGACTGAATTTGATATGTACTTTTGACGTAACACACTGTCATTTGTGATTGTGGAACGGGAGACTTTTGAGACACTGGTGGCAGCAGACATACCGGTCCTTTCTGATAGATCTGAGCATGTGTGCATAGTTCCGAGCATGTGTACAGGTTCTGTATGTACTTCCGAGGAAAAAAAGGAGAAAGAAAATACAAAGAAACCTTTCAGTCCTCACAAGTTAAGTCTTGAAATCGGTGTTGAAATCGGTCCTCGCAAGTAAAAATACGTGCTTAGTCTATGGGGTTGGGTTATATTAAAGGAACAATAGGAAACACAAAGCATTGTCCTCGCAAGTATTGGGAAAGTACGACTGTTTGCGCATAGTTATGATCATGGGCGCAAAGTTCCGAGCATGCCCATAACTGGTGAGAACAATGGAAAAGGACCGGTATGTCTTTGCCACCAGCGTCCAATCTTCCCCAACAAAAGGAAAAAAACTGAAAGTGGTTTTTGGCTTACACGACCACTTCATGGCTAACCCAATGGCAATTTTCTTTTCATACCCACTTGCACCAAATTAGATATTTTTCCATTCCACCAGAAACTACATACATGTATCACAATGAGGGATTGGTGTTAGTTTTTCATTAGTAATATAGCATAGCATTTATCGTTCATTTTGTTGGCAGTGATGTAGTAGAGACCATCACAACACCCTGCAAGACCAGCACAAGACCAGCACAAGACCTTCAGTCTTAAAGGCCGTGTACATGATTGGTCATTGTTGCAATTTTCAGAAACGGGCGGATTTGTGGGTTAGTATGTTATAGGAAATATCGTTCCACTCACCTGTTCAAAGTTTTGCGTTGTTGGATGGCGAAAAAACCGAGAGAAAAAACGGCGCTCGTTTTCAACCGTCGGGTGGATGATAGCCTTTAGTCAAGGCGCACGTGGCTACAAGCTGGACACGTGACGCGCCCTGAATGCCAACATGTCCAGCGCGCCACTCGTCCGGGTAGCCACGCGCGCCTTGACTAAAGGCTACAGGGCAGTATTCCAACGACAGCACACCTGGTGCCATAATTTCACAGGATGATTGAGACTACTATAAACTTACAGTCTAGTAAGGTATTTCGTAATAATTCAGTAAAAACAAATTTGGAGAATTACCAATCGTGTACACTACCTTTAATTCAAGTATTCAAATAAACTGTAATGAAAGCTTTCCTTTGTCATGGTTTATGCCTGTTACTTGTGCCTGTAACAAGCTGGTCTTGTGCCTGGTCTTGTGATGGTCTCATCTACATCACTGGATGGTGGTACTCTTTCCCACGTCTGTTTTCTCTCCTCTGCCCCCCTCTTTCTTCTTCTTGTAGAAGCAAACAGAAGCCCAAGTGGCTCCGCCCATCCTCTGATAAACAAACTAAGTAAGTCTCTTTGTGTTCTGTGTAAATGTTGGTAATTTTAATGGCAAAAGCACAAACCCTTTTACAATTTTCGAAAACTCTGGGTCGAACTAGATGAATCATCTCAGAAAATCTGCCTGTGCACTCGCGATAAAAATACAAAAACTGCCTGTCCACTCTTTGCACACTGATACCCTTTGTTGCCGTCTGACCATTTGAAGCGTTTTAACCTCTTGAATATGGACGACGGCCATAGCCGCGGTTTAAAATAAGACCATCTAGCCGGTTGTCATCTGTATGCGCATTCCTGCACGTACTCAATCCATTCATGCTTCAACTATATCGTTCTTAAATGGGAGTGTAATGATTAGATAGAGCTCTTTCAAACAAAGCTTTCATTCACACGAAAGAGGGGCTCCAAGTGCCACGAATAGGACCACTCTATTCAGTGTGGAGCCTATTGTTTGCATTTAATCTCGGCTGCACAGCCCGTTCCTGTCATACCAGCCCCGATCAGTGATGGCCGGATACAAGGGGTATAACCACAATTGTTATGAACAATTTAAAGCGCCACTGTCTGTGCTCTGGTTGAAAATTTCTATTCAGTGGATTTTCTCCTACAAACAGATAATGGAGGAATACATTTTGAATGAAAATATGCTAACCACACTCTGCAGGTTTTTGGTCGTAACTTTACGTGCAATAATTCCCCGAGAATTACACTATAAGAACAGGTGCATCCCGCTCCTACATGTACAATGTATTGCAGAAATAGAAACTTATTTTTTTTCTGGAATGGTTCATTGAAAAGCTAACAACTTATCCAGTGATACCAAATTAGCAATTCAAATTTGACATTTCCTTTTTAACTTCAAGATAAATTTTAGAAAGTGCTGGCATATTTTTTACAAACAAACACGGCCATCCAAAATGATTTCTGTCTGTCCATATGGTTAGGTGGACAGATAGCTAGATGAGAGTTTGGGTTGGGCCCTGCAGGTTGTGGGTTCGAACCAAGTCCTGGGCTATAATCACTTCTACGCCTAATATGGGTAGAGGCATTATTAATGTCTTGCATTGAACTACATGTAGTTACCCATCCCAACCCTATACTGTGAAGAGATCCGATTATCTTGTCTTGTTTCAGTGTGAGGGGCTGGTTCTTCCACACTTTCCTCTGTAGCCCACACCTCGAGTGGCCTTTGGCCTTGTGATGGGCGATTTGCATTAACCCCTTGCGTACGGATGACGCCATAGGGCGCAAAATAAACAGTGCCACCAGGCCGGATGACGCCACTGGCCGCTGTTTGTGCAGTTTCAATCCATTGTTGGACTATTGTGTATGTCATGCTTGACTGCACAGACACATTGTAGCGGTTCGCTTTGGCTGCCAGAACCGCTGCAACACACCGACGTCGCCCGTAAAATACCATGCTCAAGGGGTTAAAAAATCAAACAATTCATTACACTCCTATTCAAGAACAATATAGTTGAGTAATGAGCAGGAATGTGGCTATTAACGTCAACCAGTCCCGATGTCTTGCCTCACACTGCTGCTATGGCTATTATCCGGCTACAAGGTGTTTACGGTCTAAAGCTTGTTGTTTGACAACCTTCCTCTTATTGTCAAGATATTTTGCATGACCAGTTTAGTCAAAAAGAGACAAGGTAAAGTGTGATGCCTCTGAATCCTCTGAACTTTTCTTGCTTGCAGTTCTCTGATATTTTATGCTTCATTTACAGTCAGCATTTTATTCCGCAAAATGCAGTCAACATTAAAACCCTAACCCCATGGGTAACTTTACTAGAAAGTATCCTGAATCCACCAAAATCCACCTATTTTGTCATGCACAAAAAGTTGAGTTCAATATGGAGGTATCCTGAATCCGTCAAAATCCTGCAGTACCGCTAGGCTTACAATCTTCAATCCATCAAAATCCCCCAGTTTTCAATATGGAGGTATCCTGAACCCGCCGAAATCCTCCAAAACAGGTGTATGGATTTTGATGGATTTATGTAGGTTTAGGGTTTAATGCTTTACTCTTCTCATTTCATGCTCATCTCATTTATTACTTAGTTGCCATGGAATTAGGTAATTTTAGCTCAATTCATGCCATGGTACATTTTTGTGCTTTCATTGTACTTTCTTTTCTAATTCTCATTTGATTATTTGTGATCCAATTCAATGAAATGAGCTATAAGTCACCAGAGGTACTTTATAGTTCCAGGTCTTTACATACATGTACATGTATGTGTACATGTGACTTATACATGTATGATGAAAATGGATATGGACCACGTTTTCACCCACATAATGTTTATGTTCATTAGGAGGTCACACTGACTGAGATCAAAATGAAGAGCCAACAATGCTCCTTCTAAATGCACATGAAAAAATGAATAAGAGAACAAAAGTGCAAATTTCATAGGATCGGAGAACCAGGGGCGCCAGGCCGGGTTGTGCAGCCAAGCGAAATGGAAACAAGAGGCTTGTGCAGCCAAGCATAACTTACACAATAATATTTACCCCACTAATGGATTGAAAATGCAGAGATTGGCACACATACATGTAGATGTCAACCGGCCAGGTGGCAATTTTCAATCAGCACGTATTTGGGGGAACCGCTGGCAAGGGGTTAAAGGTCACATGAAATGGACTTTTAAATACCTGAGCCATGAACTTTCAACCTTTGGTTTAGTATTCAGAAGGCGTTTAAATGCCCCCCCCCCCCTCCCCCCCCTTTTAGCGATTTCTTGAATTTGATTGCTAATGCGCTTCTCTTTGTCCAAGCAGCGGAGTCAGGCCAAAGAAGAAATCCAAGAGACCGCCATGGCTGAGTAATTTTAGTGAGTATCATTGTCAAAACTCTCACAACTGTTTTCTTTCGCAGTTAATCTGCATGGTCAATCTGCAGGTAATCTGTGCAGAAGGCAAAGATACCTGTTTTTTTACGGAAGTCGCCTAATACAAGACCACAAGTCACTCTAGTTAAAGGCCAATAACAAAGGTGGTAGGGTTGGCCACATTTTAGGTTGCCAGCCCTAACACCTTTACGGTTTTCCTGGGTCCAGATCTAAATAGAGGATAAATCTTCAATAGATACCAAAGAAAGTATCCCAATTTTCAGATTTGTAGACCCAGACCAACTCATCTCCCCCACTACAGCTAATGATCTCAGGGTTCCCACGGTCATGGAAAATCCTGGAAAATCCTAGGGAAAAAAGTTGTCCTGGAAAGTCATGGAAAAGTCATGGAAAATTGGGAAAATAAACAAGTCATGGAAAAGTCATGGAAATCAAGTGTACATAGTGTATCTTGCAGGTGGATCGGATTGCTGTAAGGGGAGGCGGCGGCCATTATTAATTAAAAATTATTTCCAAAAGCTAACAAATAGTTAGCCCAACATCAGCGGTTCATCAGTATCATAATACCAAACAAATTTTCTCTGCAAAATGGCGTTAAATGTCATGGAAATTGTCATATTTTAGTCCTGGAAAGTCCTAGGAAAAGTCATGGAATTTGGTTTTCAGATTTCTGTGGGAACCCTGTGATCTATTTCTTGATCACAAGTTGTTTCAAGTTTTTAATTTTTTGTGCACGGTGCAGATGATGATAGTTCGACGGATGCAGAACCGAGTAGTGATCTCATAGGAGAAGTTAAAAGAGAAGAGGACTCACTGAGTAAGTTGTGGTTTGAGACTTTTCTTTTCCCCGCCCCCAATCCACAAAGTGTTTCCCCGCCCCTAATCAATAAAATTGTAAAGTCAAGGAATACATTATCCCTAACCCTCCAGGGTATTTTGGCTAGAAACCCTGCCAGACGCATCAGATTGCATACTTTGTCACATTGACTTGTGTGCAGAGTGCAGCAAGGTCAAGCTGTCACCACAGATGCACTGTGCTGCGCCTGGCAGGGTTAGGGTTATGGTAGTGAGTGTGTATGGGTGTTTTTATACCTTTTCCATACCAATAGGTATGTTAAGACAGGGGGCAGCATTTGAGCTAGCTCTTTTCCAGTAAATGAACTCAACAGGGTTTCTGTAGAGCTAGTGATAAAATCTAAAATGCGCTCACACTCATACAATGATGGTTAGCTTCTGACTAGATTTGCAGTGGAGCTAAAAGGTCTCCAAATACGTTATGTCATATGTGTTCATGGGGTGATGGTGAGTCATACTTACATCAGTGTGGGCTAGTTGCATTCAAATGAACAATTACGGTGGAGCTAGGTCGTAAAAATAGCCCCGCTGAGCTGAAAGCCGAGCTAGCCCCAAACATTTTGGGGGCTAGAATTTGAAGCTGGCTAGCCCCGGAGCTGGCTCAAAAAGGGAGCTAAGTTGTGGTCCAACGACAGCTCTTTTAGATGGAGCTAGCCAGATTTGTGGCTATCTTAAGAGATAGCTGAACGATTTATATGTCGAGTAAACGCCACAGGCAAAAGCACTCCGCAAGGAAACCACACACCAGAGCATGCAAAAACAGGTATATTCACCATGTTTCAACAAACTGTAGTGCTTGTGTTTTCTAATGATTTTCAATGATGGAGACGAACACCCCTTGAAAAAATGCCTTCATCTGGAAATTAGTTATGAAAAACTACGTCTGCTTTGGGATTTTTAACGGTCCAACTTTCCCGAACCAAACCGGCATCCCATGTCAGTGATTTTCAAACAAATGGTGCATTTTCATTGGCTGGTCATGTGCGTCATGGTATTCTACTTTTTAATGATCTTTCCAATCATGGCATTGGGCTTGAAATATCCACTGCACCGCTGGACCAAATGCAGTAGTTTGAGCGTCGGCGGTCTAGTGAACTCTTGACCGAGCTACACACACCTGTAGTCCGGTGGTCTAGTGATTTTTTTAGTTGAAATGTTATCATTTAAGTCCCATATTTCAAAATCTGGCGAACAGAAAAATCCCCATATTTTCTGGAACAGCTGTTTTTAGCTAAGAGGCAGGGGTTTTTCGAAAGGGTTTCTTAGACCAAACCCCTCCATTAAAGAGGTCACCAAAGGAAAAATCAAAACAACAAATGAAATTTTTGTGTACTCTTATGTTTATACCATTGTCTAGTGAAATACCTTCCGGTCTAGTAAATTTTTTAAGCTACATGTACTAGCCCAGCTGTCTGGAAGATTATTATCTGAAATTGGAGCCCTATAGCAATTTTGGACGAGTGCTTTTTGTGCTACAAAAAGTGTATGGTTGGCTGTTATTGATGCAATGCTGGGGTGTCACGCTCTCACTAAAAGGGCTGTGCAGCCGACCGTAAACGCAAACAGTAGGCACCACACTGAAAAGTGTGGCCCTATTCATCGCACTCTGAGCCACCCCCTTTTATATGAATGACAGCTTTGTTAAAAAAAGCTCATTCATTATACTCCCATTTAAGAACAGTAGTTGAATAATGATTGTCAAAATTGTACTTTAATCAAAATTGTACAATCTCTGCCTATTGAAGTCTGTGTTTCCTTCTAGTTGGAAGTTGGATTCTGTTGTTCTGGTGTTCAAGGGTTCTGGGGAGAAGTCTGATGCCTCTAACTACAGTATCAGCCTATCATCCTTCCTCCAGTCATGAGTAGTTGAATGCCTGATCAATAAGCATCTCCTAGATTATTTGGAGGGCCACAATCTTCTCACTGATGTCCAGTATGGCTTCCGGCATTCACGGTCTACTTGTGATGTCCTTGCTCTAATCACCGAGCATATGGCCTTGGATCGTCCTGGTGAAGCCAGGCTTGTGGCCCTTGACATTTCAAAGGCCTTTGATAAAGTTTGGCACAGGGGTCTCAACTACAAATTGAAATCATATGGTATCACTGGTCAACTACGTGCAACATCCTCTGATTTTCTTAGTGATCATCATATCTGGAAGGTTCATGAGGGTCAATCCTCCCCCACTCATAGTGTTAATGCAGCGGTACCTCAGGGTTTCGTATTAGGTCATACGTTGTTCTTACTACATGTATACATCAATGACCTGCCTGATTGTACCCTATTATTAAAAAGTTAGCCATCTATGCTGACGATGCAACGTTGTATGCTACAAACCCAGGTTCTTCGTCAACTCTTCATGCTCAAGCCAGTGCTACTCTCAACCAGGACCTTACGAATATCACTGACTGGGGTAACGACTGGCTTGTTACTTTCAATCAAATGAAGACTCATCTGCTGTCCTTTTCCAGCTCAAAATTACCTACCTTTCCTGACTTATTCCCGGACTCCACTCCATTGCAGGAACACACCAGTGTTGTAGGTCTCGAGACCTGGTCTCGGTCTCGAGACCGTCTCAAGACTTTTTTGAGGTCTCGGTCTCGGTGTCGTCCTAACAAAGTCTCAAATAAATAAATAACTCAAATTTGTGGAATCCTTGAATTTACAATGTATATGTGTACGCTGTGAGTCTTTATAGTTGAACACTTAATTTTATATAACTTGCATAATTAAAGATAGTGGACCTTCATAAAGCTGACTTCATATCCCTATATAAATTTATGAGATGATCCCCGATGTTTACCTTTTGTATGAGTTAGCACAAATAATCATCTACGCGTTTTTGAACCTTTTAATCGAAAGCAGGGCACAACACCCGATCAGGGAAATCGGCTTTATTAAACACCATAATTTATTTTTTTGGTCTCGGTCTCGGTCTCGGAAGTTGTGGTTTCGGTCTCGGTCTCGGCCTGCAAAAGTCTCGGTCTCGCAAGTGTTTGTCTCGGTCTCGAAAGCCTTGGTCTCGGTCTCAATCTCGGACATGAAGGTCTCGACTACAACACTGGAACACACAGGTATCCGTTTGCTTGGATTGGATATAACCTCCAACCTTAGCTGGGACAAATACATCTCTGTGACATAGCTAAAAGAGCATCTCGTGTACGTCAGTATCTTCCATCAACTGCCATACTCCATCTATACAAGTCCACTATACGATCAGTCATGGAATACTGCAGTCATATCTGGGCTGGGGCTCCGGCCTGCTATCTGTCTCTTCTTGACTAGAATTAAAAAGCGGGCTGTTAATTTGATAGGATTGGACTTAGCATCATCTCTAGAACCTCTTTCTGTTCGACGCTCTGTTGGTTCTCTTAGTCTGTTCTATAGATATTATCACGGTAGGTGCTCAGAAGGTCTCTCACTTGTTGTCCCTTCTGTTTGCACTTTCACTCGCAGCACACATTTTGCAATCTCCTCTCATCCCTTCACTGTATCTGTTCTGAAGGCCAATACTGTGAAATATTCTTCTAGCTTTTTTCCTCGCATTGCTGCACTTTGGAGCTCCCTGCCTGTATCTTGCTTTCCACAAACTTGCAATCTGACCATGTTCAAAAGAAATGTGAATAGATATCTTCTCTCCATTTAATTTTCTTTCTTCTTTCTTCTGTAGCCCATACCTTTGAGTGGCCCTCGGGCCTTGTGATGGGCGATTTCCAGTAAAACAAATAAATAAATACATTAAATAGACTCATTAAATGCATTACAGCTTTCCTTAGAGTCGATTTTAGTGCAATATAATAGACACGATGTTATATTGTTAGGTGATTTTAACCTCCCTGATTTTAAATGGTATGACGATGATTCGTATGTTTTAACTAAAAATAATGCTACAAACACCTTTTTTAGTGATCACATCCTAAACGGTTTTTCTCTTGTGCAACTCAACACTAAAGCAACTCGTTTGGATAACATTTTAGATTTAGTCCTTTGTAATGACCATTCTAGCCTCAATTGCGATATTAGTATTGGCGATAGGATTTTTGATTCTGACCATGAATCTCTACATATTGATTTTGATTTAGAGAGAAGTATTTACAGCAAACACAACAATAGAACTGTGTATAATTTTGCTAAGGCAGATTGGTTGCTCATGTTGACTAAATTTTACAATTTTCCTTGGGGTGCAATGGATTGTTATGATGTCAATGATGCCCTTAATTTGTTTTACTCTGTCGTTGAAAATACAGTGAAAGAGTGTGTTCCCACAGTAAGGTCTTCTAAACATAGTCCCCCATGGTTCGACAAAGAAGTTAGAAAGGCCTTCAAGCTTAAGAATTCTAAGCACAAACTTATGAAAGCTTACAAAACACATTTTCATAATGAAGAATTCAGGGTTGCCAGAAGGAATTTTAAACACTTGTGTCGGGCTAAACGTGAAATGTACATTGCCAAATTATCTACAAAATTGCATGAAAACCCCAAAAGATTTTGGTCTTGGTTGAAATCCAACTATAAACAGTCTCCCACTACCTCCGTGATTAGTTTAGATAATAGATACGCTTTTACGGACAACTCAAAAGCATCCTTGTTTAATGATTATTTTTGTTCTGTTTTCAGGATTGACCGCTTTGATGCTTTTCCAGATCTTCCTGAGTACCCTGTTGGAGCTCTGTCGAA
This sequence comes from Hippasteria phrygiana, assembly GCA_037893225.1. Lineage (NCBI taxonomy): Eukaryota > Metazoa > Echinodermata > Asteroidea > Valvatida > Goniasteridae > Hippasteria > Hippasteria phrygiana. Next base: position 316,935 of record JAZGUH010000610.1, on the reverse strand, counting down.
AATTTTGGTGAACCGCAATCGTGTGGAACAGCTTCTCAAGAAAATTCAACCTCACAAAAGCTCTGGCTGTGATAATGTCAGTAACAAAGTTCTGAAATCTTGTGCTGTTCCCCTGAGCATTCCCCTCACCATGATTTTTCAGAAATCCTTGAATTCTGGCATTTTCCCTACCCTTTGGAAATCGGCCAATATATGCCCAGTGCATAAGGGAGGTTCCCGTACTTCTGTAACAAACTTTCGTCCGATTTCACTTTTACCCACATTGTCAAAGATTCTGGAGAAAATTGTTGCTGAGAACATAGTGGATCACATATCTCCAGTGGTGTGTGATAATCAGCATGGTTTTGTTCCTGGTCGTTCATGTGAAACTAATCTTGTCACAATGCTTTCCAGTGCTTATCAGGCACTGGATGAAAAGGTACAGTGTGATGTTATTTACACCGACTTCTCAAAAGCATTTGACACAGTCTGTCACGATCTCTTATTGTACAAAATCAGTAAGTACGGTATTTCAGGTAACTTGTACAGTTGGATCCACAGCTACTTGACTAATCGACAGCAACGGGTTTTACTCAGCGGAAGCTTTTCCAGCTGGAAACCTGTGACTTCTGGTGTCCCCCAAGGGTCTGTTTTGGGCCCTTTATTCTTTAATATGTTTGTCAACGATATTCCCCTAATTTTTGATCATTCTCAAAGCCTTTTATTTGCTGATGATTTGAAGCTGTTCCGCACGATCCGGGTACCAGACGATGCTTTACTTCTTCAGGAGGATCTGGATAGGCTCTCTGCATGGTCTTCTACATGGAGGTTAATGTTGAATCCTTCTAAATGTAAGGTTCTTACTTTAACACTCAAGAAGCAGCCCATCTTGCATAATTTTGAATTAGCTCAATCACATCTGGAAAGGGTAAACATTCACAAAGATCTTGGTATTCTAATTGACTCGAAATTAACATTCAATCCACATATTGACCACATTGTTGCCAAAGCAAATCGTATGTTGGGTATTTTTTGGCGTCACTGCAAAAATTTAGACTCCAAAACTAAAAAAGTGCTTTACTGTTCTCTTGTAAGGCCAAGTCTTGAATTTTCTTCGGTCTGTTTCAACTCAATACCTGCTTCCCAGGAGGCACGTATTGAGCGTGTACAAAGAAAATTTTATCGCTTTCTTGGCAGCAATGAGGTTGATATTTCTCTGGATTCACTTAAGCAACGTAGGCAAACTCTGGATCTGACTTTTCTATATAAATGTATAAATTCTCATTTTTCTTGTGATTTGATTTCTTTTTTTCCTTTGAAGGTTTCTCGTCCTAACCTCCGATTTCCTGATGTGTTTTATGTTCCAAATAATAGGGTCTGTGCTACAACAAATGGGTTTATTCATCGATTGACTTCTTCATATAATTCCATTGCTCGTGTTAGTTCTAATATTGATATTTTTAGTCAGTCGTTTTTTAGTTTTAAATCAACAGTTAAGCAGATTTTTTAGTTATTGTCTATTCGTCATATTGTATGTTTGACATTTATATCATGTTTACCCGTATATACTGAGTGCAATTTACTATAATATTTATGTCTCTTTTGTTTACTTATTTTACTTATATTTGTTATATCCATCCTATTTTGGCGTTCGCGCTGTTGGATGTTGTTGAAATAAATAAATAAAATAAAATAAATAAAATAAATAAATTGTGTATGAGCAGGAATGTGGCTATTCATGTCAACCAGCCCAGGTGTCTTGCCTCACACCGGGGCTATGGCTATCATCCAGCTACAACGGATTAAGCCACCCCCCCCAAAAAAAAATAATAATAATAATAATAAAAATAGAAGTCTTTGGGTCAAAATTGTATTATATTATTATGAAATTCTGATAAAACAATTTGAAGATTTCATCAAATTGTCGCTGAATTCATTTGATGCCAGGGCTGTTAGCAGACGAGCACGAGGACACCAGATGGAGACAGCGAGGCATTTCGGTCAGCAGCGATGATCTGGGGGAGGAGCCAGTAGGAAGCAGGAGGCGGACCCAGTGGCAGTCTCATCGGGAGCTGAGCCTGGAGGAATCTTGGACCTCGCTCAATCTCTTCAACAAGTCCCAAATGGGGAGGATCTCGGCCAACGTCAACACAGACGTCGCCGGTATGATGACTTGCTTAACCCCTTGTGTCCGGCTGTTATTGATTGGGGCTGGTATGCCAATAGTCTTGGTTCCAAGACGTCCTTATCGCGCGGTGCGAAGCAGCGCGAACATGTTAATGGCTGTACAGCGCCCTCTACACATGCACGCCAAGGCCACATCGCCAAGGAGGTCTTGGCCCTTTCGTAGTTTCACTCGCGAAATCGCAAGCAGAACTGTGTGTGTATTTTCAAGTACGTGTGACGTAGAAATATGTAATTGCGTGACCTGCATTGCATGCATTGTATAATCGCTAACTCACTGGTCTAGTTTCCCCGCGCCATACAGCTTGAGGTATGCATGTACGTACGTACGTTACCCGACTAGCTAATTACTAAAACATTATTTCCTCCAGTGCGCAAGCACCATTATTCTTTTGACCTGCCTGTTAAATTATGCATATACAGGCCGCGCGCAGTTCCCTACGAAAGGGCCAAGACGTCCTTAGCGATGTGGCATTGTGTGCATGTGTAGAGGGCAGTGTACAGCCAATATAGGAACGATAAGGACGTCTTGGAACCAAGACTAGTATGCCAAGAATGGGCTGCTCAGCCAAGCATAAACACAAACAATAGGCACCACATTGAATAGATTGGTCCTATTCATTACACTTTGGAGCCCCCTTTCGTGTGAATGAAAGCTTGGTTGAAAATACAATCATTCAGCAAGTAGTCGGCTGCTCTTTCTGCTTGAGTGGTTCATGCTTGACTGAACAAAACCATGTGGTACTGGGGGAAGATAAGCCAAAAAACAGTGTGATTCCAAAAGGGTTCCTTTGAAGCATGTAGACTGATTTTCAGGATAGTTGTCAAATTGATGTTCATCACTCAGGAGCCAGTAATTTAATTTAGGGGCTTGGGACTAATACAAAACCTGACAGCTGTCTGGTTTTGTGTGGTCAAAAGACTTGCCTGTACTGAACTATGTAAGATGATGAATGGTAAATCAACTTGACCTCCGTATGGCATTGTAAGGTTTTGTATGATTGTACAGGCTGTGTATGCTGGTACAGGCTGTGTATGCTGGCAGGTGCAAGGTTTTGTATGGTGAACCAACTCCATTGTGTACTGGGGAACATTAATGAATAGGCCTATACCATTTTAGAATTAGGGTGGTTTCTCTTTATACATTATATATAACTCAACATAGCCCCAAGTAGTCTGTTGATAAGCCACAATGAAGTATATTCACCACACAAAACCATTTGGCATACATTGTACACCAAAGTGAAGCATGTTTACCATACAAAACCATTTGGCATACACAGTGAAGCATGTTTACCATACAAAACCATGTGTATGGTTTTGCCATGTCAATAAGCTTGCTATAGCATTACACTGTATGGTTTTGCCATGTGTGTGTTAATGCTATGGTAAAATTTGGACATGAACATTTTGTAAGGTTTTATAATCAAGGCATATTCCTGCCCCGTCTAGTCATGAACTCAACTCATTCTCACAAAGTGGGTAATGCGCGTCATTGTGTTGTAACCACTTTTTTGTTTTTTTGCAATATCAGGTGATTCTCTGGATGAGTACTTGACAGGACGGAGGTCGACACAACTAGAAGAAGCCAAAGATGACAGCAGGTGAGGTGTTTACCCTGAACACGTTTTAATTTGTTTCGTCATTTTATTCATTCTGGAATTAAATGACAAATTTGGAGAAAAGTAAACTTGATCACAATCTTCGGGTCCTAGATGAGACAGCAAAGAAGGAAATGTCAGTGTGAGATGTAGGAGAAGTGGCAGCAGACATACTGGTCCTTTTTGCTAGTTCTGAGCTTGCGCGCATAGTTCTGAGCATGTGCGCATGAGCATGTGCGTGTGTAGATGTGAGTATGTATATACCGGCAATCGTGGACTAGGGACAAAGGGGTTAGGACATAGACAGAGGGTCCACGTTTGACCAAACGTCCACGATTGAAAATCGTGTACAAAACATATGGGAGGCCTTCCGAAAAAGTTAAAGAGTATAAACAAAAGAGGAACAATGGGAGGTCCGCGATTGCCGGTGTTTAATTTACGCACCTCTGTGTACGCCTATAGGGGTGGTTGTGGGGTAGGTATAAGAAAGGGCAACAATGGGGACAATGCTACCCCAACGAGGGTGTCTTTAGAAATCGACCTACCCCATAGAGTTCACGCTATGGCTTTTGAGATTTCAATGGGGACTAAGGGAGAATAAAAGAACGGAAGTAAAGTCCACAATAGAGGTACCCCGTATCTATACGTATGTGAGAATGTGTGAGCATGCGTGTGTAGGTATACTCTTGTATTGTACTACGTTCAAGGACAAGAGGAGAAAGAACACACAAAAGAATCTTTCTTGTCCTCGAGAGACGGTCTTTTGTTAAAATCGGTCCTCGAACGTAAGGATACGTGCCTAGTCTATGGGGTTGGGTTATATTAAAGGAAGAATAGGAAACACAAAGCATTGTCCTCGCGAGTATAGCAAAAAACGACTGTGTGTACAGGTTCTGTATATATCTCCGAGGACAAGAGGAGAAAGGAAATACAAATATACCTTTCAGTCCTCGCACGTCAAGTCTTTTGTTGAAATCGGTCCTCAGACGTAGAAAGTACGTGCTTAGTCTATGGGGTTGGGTTATATTAAAGGAACAATAGGAAACACAAAGCATTGTCCTCGGAAGTATTGGGAAAGTACGACTGTGTGAGCATGCCTGTGTAGTTTTAAACAGTGGAAAAGAGTGGTCCTATTCATCGCACTTGGAGCCCCCCCCCCTTTTTTGTGTGAATAAAAGCTTTGTTTGAAAGAGCCTCATTTATTCATTACACACCCATTCAAGAAAAATATAGTTGAGTACTGAATGGATTGTGTATGAGCAGGAATGCGGCTATTTATGTCAACCGGCCCAGATGTCTTGCCTCACACTGCGGGTATGGCCATCATCCAGCTACAAGGGATTAACCCTCGGAGCCACCAGGTCAAAAAAATCACGCGGTTGTTCCTGTGGACTGTTGTGAACAGTCCGTTTGTATTACGCGTATATACCCTTGTTTGGGGGACATAATACAAGTCTAATACTTTGAAAAGGTCGAATGGAGGTCCCTGGGCCCACATATTACTAATTCAAGCCCACTGGAAATGTACATGTTGGTTCACCCTTGTTTTTTTTACTAATAAAAGTAACGGTCCAAATCCATGGCCCCAAACCATGTATAACTGCCATACAGCCAGACTGCCAGACGGCTATAGCCAGCCAACCAGCAACCCCTGAGGCCATTACAGGTCATCAATTGGTTGGAAACAGCTGTGGTTTTCCCAAGGAACTGTCAAAGTAACAGTGATTGATTGCCAACCTTGATAGCCAGCGGCAAGAGTAGCTGTACACAAAGGGATCAAATTTGTACACAATTCCATATGGCTTAGTCACACTGCCAGTGCTTCTCAGATTTATTGCTCTCAATGGGGAATCCCCAGGTTATAGGTGACCAGAGAACCTCAAACTAGAAGCATTGATTGAGGAATACATGGAGTGTCACCCTTATTGGCCGAACAAATTTTTAGTAATTAAAAAAACAAATTATTTGTCAAGTTGTTACAGTCCGTTGGTTGAGCCGAGGGTTTTAAGGGATCTGCCATTTTCATTCATGATACTTTTATTATTGTGGTTTCATGTATTCAATTTTTCTCATTCTTTGAAGTAAAATATACCAGTTGAATGAAATTGGTTTTCTGGAAAGGTTTTCACAGATTAACTGGAGAGATTTATGTAAAGATTAGAACTTTGTGATTGTATTTGCTTAGAATCTTTCCATGTTAAAGGTTTTGTGAATAACGTATTATTTAACATATTTGACTTGTTTACAGTGATGAGTTTGAGATCCCATTACTACCAGTGGGCCAGAGGCTGACCATCAACATCCGTACGACCTGGGGTGACAAACACTACGTCGGTCTCAACGGCATTGAGATATTCACAAGCAACGGGGAACCAGTCAATATAGTCGAGGTACGTTTTGCGAGTGGATTTTTAGGTTATAAATAGCTACGATATATTTCCCTATCATCAGACAGACAAACAAGGGGCACCGACTAGGTAATTTGAATGAATTTCCAAAATGAACAGGAATGGGATTTGAACCTGCGACCTCCGGAATACCGTACCGGTGCTCTACCAACTGAGCTATCTTGCCATATGTTGGCGGTCTCCCAAATTGTCAGTGTCTTTTGTTGGGGCGCTAGTCAGAAGTCATAAACCCATAATGCCGTATAGCCAGGAATCAACTTTACGATACAACCTGGGAAGTGACATGGTGGGGATCACTCAATGAGGATACGACTTCTAACTTATAATATCGTCAAACAGACCACAAGGGAAACTGACTAAATTTGAATGATTTTTCAAAGTGAACAAAGAAAACTGGCAGGAGCAGGATTTGAACCTACGACCTCCGGAATGCGTACTGACGTTCTACCAATTGAGCTATCTTACCCTATGTTGGCGGTCTCCCAGATTGTCAGTGTCTTTATTAAGGGGGTGCACCCTCCACCCCTGCCAGTTTTCTTTGTTTACTTTGGAAAGATGCATATTTCCATAGTAAGGAAGGGCATCCATATTAAACAGGCGGTACTGTTAGTAGTACTACTGTTTTTGCTGAGGTACCGCATTCAGAGCTTCGCATCAGGTTTTTGAATGGAAATCCCAATTGTATGTAATTCCAATTTTATGAAATCCCAAATTTATTTTAAGATAGATCAAACATTAAGCGGAGAACTGATTAACCCTTTGTCAGTAATTTATTATTTTATGTCGAAACCACCTGTGTGGTTTCACAAATCCAGAATAAGGTCACTATCAGGGCAACCTGGCGGGGTATTCCAGGACCTCAAAAAGCAGCGGTACTGCTGCTAATACTACCTGTTTGATAACAATGTCCTCCCTCATAATCAAATCAAAAAATGGAAACTTGGACCTAAGAGGACAGAAGATTTTGTTGAAAACATTTTTAGTTGTTTTTTTTGCAGGGGGGCCTAGCTAAACAAAATATTGAGTGTAACCAATGTTCACGTAAAGAACATGATTTGTGACACAAATTAAAGGGATACAGTGAAATCTTGATAAGTCGAACCTCAGGTGAATGGGCTACAATTTCGAGTTAAGCGGAGTTTCGAGTTACCCAAGGTCCCTTTTTTTCCCTAAGATTACGTACGTGAATACCAAGCGAATATCCAATGTAACGGCCGTGAAATAGAGCACGAAATCATGGCATTTTTAGGCGATCTTTGCTTCGCTTTCCGCCGTTGCAGGTCTCCCTCTTTAGTGTGAGGTAATGGTCCAACAAGAGACAATAAAACAGGCCCGTTTCATCGCCGTTAAAGATGGCACGTCCTCCAAAACCTTGGGCAGTCCATTGCGTAGCCATTTGTCTGTCATCTCCGTAGTCACGACACAGCGCCCTCTCTCGAGATGGCATGCGCCCTCTCTCGAGATGGCATGCGCCCTCTCTCGAGATGGCATGCGCCCTCTCTCGAGATGGCATGCGCCCTCTCTCGAGATGGCATGCGCCCTCTCTCGAGATGGCATGCGCCCTCTCTCGAGATGGCATGCGCCCTCTCTCGAGATGGCATGCACCCTCTCTCAAGAAAACGATCCCGTGCGGCGCGCCGGCGTGCCTTGATCCAGCCACCCGTCATATGTCACTGCAGCAAGCACCTGCGACTGTGTGATTGGTCAGCAGTTCACTTGAATCATTGCCAACTGCATCGTGGTGTGGGCACTTCTTCAAAGGATTGCAGTGACAATTAAGGCCGCATTACGTCTTCGGCCTTCCTGGGCGGGTCGCCAGCAGTTCCCTCTGATCCTTGTAAGTTGCACCGCAGCGAATAGGCAGCTGCTCCAATGATACTATGGACGCTAATACTCTCTTTTTTGCTATCTATACCCGAGTTTAGGTTTATTGATTGCGGTCCTGGGAGATTTCTTAACCTAACAAAAGGATTCCAGTTTCTTCCGTAGCCTAATTATGCAAGTTTATTTCTGCACCTGGCGATTTTGAGTTCGACTTATCCGGAGTTAGTGTGGGCATGTTTATACATGATTTGCTATTCTTTTCACGGGAATAAATTCTTACTTCGAGTTAACCGGGTTTTTGAGTTAACCGGTTTTGACGTATCGAGATTTCACTGTAAATAAAAAATTTGTGTGGAAATATTTGTGATTTTTATTTCTAAATTCCAGTCATACTCAAGAAACTTCCTTTACTACAAAATTGTCTGGAGAACCTTCCTATTTACCATAACTTTTTTTTCTGGCCAGATTTCTGCTAACCCTAGTGACATCAACATCCTATCTGACTATGGCAACGACCCTCGTGTGGTATCCAACCTAATTGATGGCGTGAACCGTACCAGGGATGACACGCACATGTGGCTGGCGCCCTACACGCCGGGCGCCGACCACCTCATTCATGTAGTGTTTGAGTCACCGGCCAAAGTGGCCCTCATCAGAATATGGGTAAGATGACCACATTATCAGTTGTGTGTATGGTATTGTGAATGGTATTTTGGGTTGCTATTCATGTTGATATTTTGAATGGAAATTATGAATGGTGTGGCTGGTATTTTGACTGGTAATTAATTAGGAATTTTGAATGCTTATTCAAGAAGTTTCAGTGATATTTTGGGTGGGTATTCTGAATGGTAGTTTGGTATTTTGAGTGGTAATACTTTGTGTGATATTTTGATTTGGTATTTGTGAGTGATAGTTTGTGTGATAGTTTGAGTGGGTATTCTGAATAGTGTTTTGGGTGGCAGTTTGAGCGATAATTAGGAATTTTGAATGCTAATTTGAGAGGAAGTTCATGTGATATTTTGGCTGGGTATTCTGAATGATAGTTTGGTATTTGAGTTGTATTTAGATGGTATTGCAAATGGTATTTTAAATACAACTTTGGGTAGGCATTTGTGTGGTATTTAGCATTCTGGTGGTAATTTGAGAGCATTTGTTAAAGGGGTAGTTTTAGAGGTAAATTGAATGGTTTTCATTTGAGAGGTCTCTGTGGCTGTACTATTGCTGGATTTGTTATGACTTCTCTGCCTGATTGTGTTTTCATCCCTATGTGTTATTTAAATTAATGTTTTCAAAGTGAACAAAGAAACTCCGGGTTACCGTACCGGCGCTCTACCAACTGAGCTATCTTGCCCTATGTTGGTGGTCTCCCAAATTGTCAGTATCTTTGTTTCTTTGTTCACTTTGAAAATGTTTTCAAATTTACCTAGTCAGTTTCCCTTGTGGATGTTTGACGAATTATAAGTTAAAAAGTCGTATCCTCATTGAGTGATCCCCACAATGTCGCTTCCCAGGTTGTATCGTAAAATTGGGTGTGATCCCTGGCTACACGGCATTCTGGGTTTATGACTTCTGACTAGCGTCCACCCGAACAAAGATACTGACAATTTGGGAGACCGCCAACATAGGGCAAGATAGCTCAGTTGGTAGAGCGCCGGTACGTTAACCCGGAGGTCGTATGTTCGAATCCCGCTCCTGCCAATTTCTTTGTCCACTTTGAAAATGTATTCAAATTAACCTAGTCAGTTTCCCTTGTGGATTGTTTGATGATAAATAATATTTTAAAAGATATTTTTTTTTTTTATAATTGTATTTTTTGACTATTTGATGCAGAACTACAACAAATCTCGCATCCATTCTTTCCGCGGAGCCAGAGATATTGAAATCTCATTGGATGGCCAGTACATCTTCAAGGGAGAGATAGAAAGGTAGGAACTGTTTTAACCGTGTTATAATAGGGCGCCAGGATGCCATGCTGGCTTGTGCAGCCAAGCAAAATGGACACAAAAGGGCTTGTGCAGCCAAGCGTTACACACGCAATAACCCAACAAAGGATTGAAAATGCAGAAAATGCGGCTACAGCAGTCAACCGGGCAGGTGGCATTGTTCAAACTGCGGCTATAGAGGTCAACTGGGTTCAATGGGCTAATTGAAGCAAAAGTTGCTGAAGTATGAATGCACAGGTTCCAAGTTTTTTTGGAGAAAAGATAAGGAAGGTAAAGTCTGCTTTTAGATAAATAGGAGTGTTGAATTAGAAAGCTAATACAGTTGTGGTAATTTTTTTTTTTTTTTTTTAAATTAAAATCACCCAATACAAGACTAAAAGCCACTCTAGGTAAAGAGTTAAGATCAGAGGTGGTGGGGTTGGCCACATTTTGAATTCCCAGCCCTACACCTTATGGTTTACCTTGGCCCAGATCTAAACAGGGGATACTTCTTCAACAGATTCCGGGGTAACTTCCAGGGTCGGCAAGACCAACTCACCTCACCAAAATTTGTATCTGATTTTGTGTGCATAAACTGTTTCAAAATCTCCATCTGAAAATACCGGCAGCAACAGCGTTTTTAAAAATGGGAAAATAACCTAATTTTGTGACTCAGGTTTAGATAATAGGATAAATTTTGAATTTTTTGAAGTTTATTAATTATTTATAATTTTTTTCGTGTATATGTTTGGGAAAATTCTCTTTACGGGACATGAATTCATACAAATTGTCCGCTTGTTATTGCAGCGACCAATCAGAGAAAATGAGAGGTTCTTTCCCAGCCAGGGTCTACTATTGAGAATTGAAAGTAGACCCTGGGAATGAGGTTGATGAATTGGGGATTTGTGTGCAGGACTGCAGTGCATGTAAACTTTGACTGCAACAGTATTAGCCTTTTAGAGGTATGGCGGACACAATAGGAGGGCGCTATTTGATTTGGGTAAACCTTTTGTGCCATACAAAAGGTTTACCCAAATCAAATAGCACCCTCCTATTGTGTCCGCCATACCTCTAAAAGGCTAAATGCTTATGCTCTGAGCCCAACAGGCGAATTCCATATGAAGTGTGGTCAAACAATGGCACATTATGTCATTCATTCATTGGTGAAATCATCAAACTTGATGAAAATGTGCCAACAAAAGTTTGAAGAAGTGCACATCAGTGGTATAAGGTATAGAGGAGGGTCGTGGGTTTGTTTTTGCATTCAATAGGGGACCTATAACAATAGAAGATAATAGGGTCCCCGGTTGAGAAAGGACCCTGTTTGAAAACCGTGTACAAAACCAATGACACTGTGAATCCCTTGGATGTGATTTCCTATTCAAAATGGACATGAGGATTAAGAGGATGTGATTTTTAACAATGAGGGTCCAAAATCACATCCTACTCTATTTAAAATCACATCTGAAGCCTGTGAACTATTATCCCACCCTGACAAAGAGTACATTGTGACTTCTGGGTTTAACAGCTTAAACCGCATTGTGATTCTGGACTCTGGATGGGATTTTGGACCCTGATTGTTAAAATCACATTCTCTTAATCCTCCTGTCCATTCTGAATAGGAAATCACATCCAAGGGGTTCACAGTGTGAGGAGGACAATAGGAGGTCCCCGGTCGCAGGCGTTTACACACTTGTGTGAGTTGGTCTCACCATCGGTGAAATTACCTCACTTGGGTCTATAGGTCTGAAAATTGGGATAATGTCTTTCGTATCTATTGAAGATTTATCCTCTATTTAGATCTGGAGCAAGGACAATCATAAGAGTGGTAGGGCTGCAATGTGGCCAATCCTACCCCCTCTGTTGTAGCCCTTTTACCTGGAGTGGCTTTTAGCCTTGTATTGGGCCACTTCCATTTAAAAACAAATTTGTCAAAACAAGGCTAAATATCGGCCTCTCAAAATCTAGAAAGTTTAATCAAAATTCTAACATTGGTTTCAGCTTTAAATTTTAAGACATCTTTTCCCCTTTTTTAAATTTGATATTTTTAGGGCGTCTGGTATAACGGAAGGAGAAACAGACAGCTTTGGTGATGTAAGTAAAAGTTTAACAACTGAGCATTTTTCTTTTTTATATTATTATTTTGAGTAGATCCGTTCGTAGCTTCGGTTCAAGTAATTCAAGATGCTCTGTGCTGTTACAGTTCCTGTTCAAATGGAATTGTATTTGGTTGTTTATTAATCCATTGGTTAAGAAAATTTGAACAACTCGAACCAAATCACTTGGACCAGTTGAAAAGTGCAGAATCTATTTGTTTCGTTTCTGGTGGCATTTATCTTTGACCGATTTGATCCAGTTAAAAACTTCTACGTAAAACTTCTTGCGGTCCAAATTAAATTGTATTTATTTTTTGTCAAACAATCCACAAGGGAAACTGACTAGGTAAATTTTGAATACATTTTCAAAGTGAAGAAAGAAACTGGCAGGAGCGGGATTCGAACCTGCGACCTCTTTCTGGTACTTAACCCATTCTGTCTGGCTGTTATTAATGGGGTGCTGGTATGCCAATACGGACTTGAGCAGCCAAGCGTAACGCACACAATAGGCAAACAGTTGATTGAATATGTGCAGGAATGCGCATATAGATGACAACTGGCCAGGTGGTATTTTTCAAACCGCGGCTACGGCCATCGTCTGTATTCAATGGGTTAAAAGTAAGGATTCATAAAAGTGCATATCTTACTAATATAGTAATATGTAGTTCAAAACAGGAACCAGGTGTACAAATCTAGAACCAGTCAAATTTGCATTCTACTGATTCAACAAGTTCAACTGGATCTTTCTGCACCATCTTGTTCAATAGACCATCTTATTCACGGAGGATGAAGATATTCTCGAGTTGATCTCAAGACACGATGAGGCATTCGTTCCTGATGAGGATTGGTTCAGCTCGAGCCAAGATGAGGACACAACGCCAAGACCCAAGACGGCGGACCAAGGAGAAGTGAGCATAACCCTCCCACCACTCAACATTCTTGCCCTGCCCCCTCTCATCTCATGTCAAGTTCTTGACATGAGTATTTGTGCCGTCCACAAGGGAAAATGGACATAAGTCGCATGACCTATTTTTGAGTAATTGAAATTTACATGAAAATCTTAAAAATATCACAATTCCTGTTTTTGTCAAAATACTATAGTTTAAAGCATAATTAATTCAAAATACCTGGTTTGCTTTTGTGTTGAGACCATTAAATGTGTACAATTTGACATTTTAGTCTGGCGTACTTCCGAAAAAATCTGTAAACTACCTATTATTTTCCATTCTCAATGCTGAATTTATGGCCCTATTCGAAACCCAAAATATTGTATTTTTCACCATTACAAAGCTTACATTATATATTTTCTTATGGAATGGAAATCTCAATTTTAAAAATTTCAAACTTTTGTTTGATTTTGCTTGATGGTGCCACATTTCAAAAACATTTTTTTTTTTTATTACAAGTGAGCTTTGAGCCTGCAACCTCCATGTTAACATACAGGTGCTGTACAAATGCTTGCCCTTTACCAATTTTGTCAATATATTTTTGTTTAGAGAGCTCTGGCAGAAGTTATAAATGCATAATGCCATATAGCCAGAGAAAATATTGGTTAAGTCTAACCCCCTTCAGTGTTTTTCATAAAGCCCTGCTAAATCTAACATTTTCAACCTAACTGAAATGAGAAGCCTGCTAAATACAACAAAAATTTGGTTGGATTCTGCAGTGTACCACCTACACACCAGCCTTGGCATTTTGCAACTACCCTGCTGAATCCAACAAAATCCCACTCAAATTTACTAGAAGTCTGCTTCTCCCTCCTAAATATGACAAAATCCAACAGGTATATTTGGCTTCCACCCTGCTAAATACAACAAAATCCAACCGGTATGTTTAGCTGCTACCCTGCTGAATACTACAATATCCAACAGATAATGTCATTTGTGTTAAATGACTGCTAAATCCAACAAATTACAACAATTGTTGCCATTGTTCGAGTTTATTGGGTTTAACAAGGTTGAACCCGTCAGAAGATGAAATGTTTGCATCGGGGGATGATGTAAATTGGAACAGAGATGTTTTCTCTTTTGCCCTGTCCTGACGTAATATATGAAGCACTGTATACTCAGTGCTTTCCGAGAGCCTGTGTGAAAAAATTCACAGGCTTACTCGGGCGGGAATCGAACCCACGACTTCCTGCTTACTAGTGCTTACTTGTGCCCAGCTTTTATAATGGGGCTCCCGTAGTCCAGAAGGGTTTGTGAAACCAAGCGTAACGCACACAATAGGCGAACAATAGAAATTAATACACAGGTATTGATGTCAACTGGACAAATGGTTTTGTTTTTTTTAAACCGCAGCTATACCCGTCATCCGTACTCAAGGAGTTAACAGGGTTAATTACAGAGTCTGTTTCCCTGGTGGCTTATTTTTTAAATTTTATTTTATTTACATATACGTTTGAGTAATTGTGCTTGATTCCTTTTAGGGACCCACTGCAGTAATGAGACCTCAACTGAGCACCCAACCTCAATTCCAGTCGGTAACCTATTCAGCATTTAAAGACTGCTGCAAACTGGAAATCTTTGACAAGCCGACTAGGCTTTAATCAGGGCTGTTGTCGAGTCCCTGCAAGTCCTTTCGCAAGTCCTTTTGCAAGTCCAGTCACAAGTCCTTTCGCAAGTCCAGTCAAAAGTCCTTTCGCAAGTCCAGTCACAAGGCCTTTCATAAAGCCAGTCACAAGTAACTGGATAAACAGTGACAAAGGAATGCCTTTGTCACAGCTCATTTGAATAGCTTGTGATTGGAATTAGGACTGGAGTGCTTGTGATGGACTTGCAGGGACTTGTGATGGGCTCGACTACAGCCCTGGCTTTAATGAACTCCGAGCTTCAGTTTTTACCTCAACTTTGTTCAGTTATTGATAGCTTCCCATCAGCAAGTCTTGAGATTAAAGGAATGCAGCACCGCAAAGAAAAATAGCGGTACCGCAATCAATACCGCATCTGGACAATATGAAATGCTCCCTAATTCAATAATAACTCTATGGCCATAACTTGTTTCTTTCGCAGGAGCGACCCATGACCCAGGCTCGGATGTACCGTGATAAGAAGACCAAGGATGACAGTGAACCAGTGATGAGTCAAGCAGAGGACCCGCAGCATCCAGGGTTCTTCCCTGGGGATGAGGATGAGGCAGAAGATACCCAAACCCCTACCCCACATCTCGCTGGGCTGATCAGGGGGACTGGAGGGGAAGAGGACATTGTGTTTACGTGCAGACGTAAGTTATTTTAGGTTCAGGCATCGTTCTTGGAGGAGGGGCAACTTTTATTCACAGAAATTCAGACTTTACTCTTCACCTACAAAATTTGTTATTGAGGTATGTGTACATGTAGTATAAGCCGCTAATGGTTAGTCATTTACAAGCTGGTGTGTATGGCTAGCCATAGCCAATTTAGCTCTGCATGGTAACAAGTGAATTTTCTTTTATATCTAAGGGTGGGGGGGGGGGTCAGGACAGGTCGGGGGTATCAATTGATAGGCGCATTACAACATGCATGAGTTATTTAAACCTAAAGAGAGGAATACTGTATCATACATGCAGGTAGTACATTACACCCACAATGTACTTCAGAATCATATGCATTGTACACAAGATAAATGTAGTACACTGTTTCAGGAAACTGGCCTTATACATCCCTTTAGAGTGAGTATAAGCGATTTGAAGTTAATGACAGTCGGGTATGAATAACAGAAATTGTTTTTACATTAAACAAATAACAGAAATTTAAAAAAAATCAAAACGTGATTTTGTATTAGTGATTTTAAAAAAAAATGTACAGTGATTTTAATCATGATTTAAATCAATGATTTAAATCGAGTGATTTAAATCAAACAACCCTGGTTTCAACTATATTGTTCTTAAATGAGAGCGCAATGAGTAGATGGAGCTTTTTCAAACAAAGCTTTCATTCTCACAACAGCGGGCTCCAAGTGCAATGAATAGAACCACACTCCAGTATGGTGCCTATTGCGAATTTACGCTTGGTTGCACAGCCCGCTCTTGACATACCAGCCCCGCATCAATAACAGCCAGACACAAGGGGTTAACTTCAGCAGGTCATCCACGGCATATCAACATCAAATATTTTGTGTCAACAAAATGTTGTTCATTTTTCAACAGATGTCAAGTTGAAGTTTACCTCCACCTGGGGCGACATCCACTACCTTGGGTTGACTGGTTTGGACATTCTAGATCCAGAGGGGGAGGCTATCCCTATCACAATGGCTATGCTCGATGCGGAACCGAGAGATCTGAATCACCTGCCTGGATACGGAAGGGATGACAGGACATTGGACAAGTTAGTTAATTTAAATTTTGTTCTTTTGGAATGGTAGAAATGGTAAACGTGATCTGTTCCCACAAAATGGGCGGAAAGTAAAAACAATTGAAAATCAAGATTATGGTATTTTCTTAACCCTAACTCACATCATTTTTCCTACACTAGTGCAGTGCCCGTTCGAAATGTGCCTGTTGGAAACGGACAAATTGCTTGGCTTTCGTTAAAAAAAGCCACGGGTGTATGTTTCCATGCCACACGCGGACCACAGTTTTGGAAGTGAGTTTTTTAGAAAGAGCTTTTTGGTACTACTGATTCGCATGCGTGTAATTTATTTGCATATTAAATCAGGCCCCATTGCATGCGTGGTGGTCTATACCCGTGGTGCAGTGCCCGTTGAAAATGTGCCTTAGTGCGTGGTGGTCTATACTGCCACGTTTGCAGATTAATTAGGCCTCCGGTTTGCTGTTTTTTGCATATTTTGTGAGAACCGCTGATCCAAACAACTTCAAAATTGGCACTACACATTCTTGCGTCCTGAGCAATACACCTGACGATTTTCAACTTCATACAGTGCCCGGTTCTGGGGATAATCGAATTACAAACAGACACACATACACACACACAGTCGTACTTCCCCAATACGTCCGAGGACAATGCTTTGTGTTTCCTATTCTTCCTTTAATATAACCCAACCCCATAGACTAAGCACGTATCTTTACGTTCGAGGACCGATTTTAACAAAAGACCGACTCTCGAGGACAAGAAAGATTCTTTTGTATTTTCTTTCTCCTCTTGTCCTTGAACGTAGTACAATACAAGAGCACACATACATACTGACAGACAGAGATTCCTTGAATTATAGTAAGATGAATCCTCCAATATCCTCCGATTCCCAAAATCATGCAATTGTTACTGCCGACCACTGCCTGAATCCTGCAAAATCCTCCCTTTTTAAGGTTAATTGATGGTGCCAATGTCACCACCAGTGATGAGCACATGTGGCTGATACCATTCACTGAGGGGGAGGATCACATTGTCACGATAGATTTTGGCAGGGAGGTGCAGACGTCGGGACTGAGGATATGGAACTATAACAAAACACCAGAGGACACTTACAGAGGGGTAAATAAGTAAACAAGGAAAACATATTTTATTAGAGTTTATTTAAGCAGTTGTAAACGGCCTGCTGTAACAAAAAAGTTAATTATGGCGTCTGCAAGGGAAATCGGACATAGTTCGCATGACCTATTTTTGAGTAATTGCAATTTACATGAAAATCCTAAAAAAATCACGATTCCTGTTTTTGTAAAAAATGCTGTAGTTTAAAGCATATTTAATTCAAAATACCTGGTTTGCTTTTGTGTTGAGACCATTAAATGTGTACAATTTGACATTTTAGTCTGGCATACTTCTGAATTATTCTCCATTCTCAATGCTGAATTTACGGCTCTATTCGTAATCCAAAATATCGTATAACAGTAATTTGTTCACCATTACAAAGCTTACATTATATATTTTATTATGGAATGAAAATCTCAATTTTCAAAATTTCAAAATTCTGTCAGATTTCGCTTGCTGGTGCCACATTTGATTAACTGAATAGACATGCAGATCTTCGAAATGGATATAAGAAAAATGGCACGATATCTTTTAATACATGTTTCCCCATTAATTTTCAGTGCGATGCTGACATAAGGAAAAAATTGCTACGATTAAGAATTTGCTAGGGTGAAATAATTGAAATATATTTTTAATATGCCCAATTTGCATCATGGTTAAAAGTCATGCAATCAATATGCAGATTTATGCAAATGTATGCACATTTTAATTGCTATTTCATTTCCTTTGTTTCCAAGGCTAAGATAGTACATGCCTACATGGACACTAGACAGATATCGCCAAGCGAGGGCTACCTGATCAGAAAAGGGCCAGGGTTCTGCCACTTCGACTTTGCCCAGGAGATCAGCTTTGGCGGATACAAGTCATCGCCTCTGCTCAGCCAACAAGTCTCTCAAACGAAAGCTGTGCCAGAAGCACTTAGGTGGGACAAGATAATTCAGTGTTGATTTCCTTTACACCGATCTTATTTTCCAGACTAGGCATGGGAGTACTCGCAATTCCATTTGGAACGGGAAACTTTTGAGACGCTGATGGCAGCAGACATACCGGTTCTTTTTTAGCATGCGCACGTAGTTTTGAGCATGCGCGCGTAGTTTTGAGCATGCGCGCGTAGTTTTGAGCATGCGTGCGTAGTTTTGAGCATGCGCGCGTAGTTTTGAGCATGCCCGCGTAGTTTTGAGCATGCCCGCGTAGTTTTGAGCATGCGTGCGTAGTTTTGAGCATGCGCGCGTAGTTTTGAGCATGCGCGCGTAGTTTTGAGCATGCGTGCGTAGTTTTGAGCATGCGCCCGTAGTTTTGAGCATGCGCGCGTAGTTATGAGCATGCGCGCGTAGTTTTGAGCATGCGCGCGTAGTTTTGAGCATGCCTACAACTGGTGAGAACAATGGAAAATTACTGGTGTGTCCGCTGCTATCAAAAGTCTCCCATGTACGTCAGTCGTCAAGACGGTATGTCCTTTTCTGCAACAGGAAACGGGCTGCTTTTGTTGTGCGGCTTTCGGTAGGGTTTCATCTTCTACATAGAATTGCGCAAACCTTTTGAGATCGGCGTGCATTGGCTGGATTCGACTAAAAGGCAGCAAAAATATACGTGAATACAAAAATACAAATACTCTGTGCAGCGTCGTGATGATTTCATTGATGAGACAACAATGGGAAGACTAAGGTGTCGCATGCCGTTTTTCAGGAAATTTGCAATTTTTAAGAACTTAACGTGACCTCACCGCCTTTTGTGAATCGGGCACATTGGATTTATATGAATTACTTTACCCTGCGAATTGTCATGGTACTGTTATGTACTGTCCATTGTGCATTTTTTTTTTTACTCCGTAATTTTTTCCTCAACAAATCTGAAATTGTTTTAATAAACGGGTATACCAATTTTTAATACGATGTTTGAAAGTAGAACTTAAACAATTTCAGATTTTTTAAAGAAAAATTACAAGAGTAATAAAAATACCATATGCACAATGGACTGTACAAAACAGTGCCATGGCAATTTGCAGGCTTAAGTGATTTTTAGAAAGCTTCATTTTCATAAAAGGGGTTTACTATGTTTTTGTTCTTTTTCAGGCAAAGTCGGGTGGCAATGGAGGAACCTAGTCAGGAGTACGTACCAATGCATATGCCTTGTGGATGTATCCTTTATTCTACAGGCCTCTGGCAACATATCCCCCCAGCAATCCCCCACTTAGTTTTGCTCATTGTGCAGATCTACAGTTTACCCTTTGTGCTGTACAAGTGACGTCGGATCAGTTTCTTTTTTTTAAGCAATTTGCGTTTGGATAGGCATAATGGTGTTGCGTAATTGAATTGCATAGTAGCCTTTTACAAGCAGTGATATTCATTGATTTCCTCTGTTGCTGTCATAGTTTTCATGAAATTCTTTGAAACCGGAGTTTTTACAAGAATGCGATTCCCATGGAAGTGAAGCTAGCGACCAACTTGAAACCTTTCTGGTGATTATTAGTGAGCAATATTTTTTGGGGGTCAGATTCACGAGTTCAAACCCGGTGTAGGCTGTGCTTCGATTCTGTAGCAGCAATTGATTAACTGAACCAGCGATCCCGGTGATTTTCGAATAATGCATAATTCAATAGCTTTTAATCATATCGATACCAATCACTATAGAAATATGACAAGAATCGATACTATCTACTTCCGACTTTACCCGACGATGTTACAAAGAAATCAATCAATATTACGTTAAAAAAATATTGCCCGCCTGATTTTATAATGTGTGTCTTAGGAAACTTCTTGTGCACATATATTTCTGGGGTACATCTGACAGAAAACCCCTATAAGAGATATTTTGAATGGTTCGTATTGTCATAGTGTTTGTACAGTATTTTGGCAACACGCATAGATGCATCACGATGTAAGACTATCTCACAGACATTATTATCAATGGCTACGGCTCTTCACCGTAGCCTGTCAATGGCCAACTTCGAAGCCGCAGCCACAAAAGACCTGATCCGGGCAATGGCTTATACTGTGCGAGTGCAGCATACGTGCCTGTGGATAGACTTATTGGCGCACCTGCTAATATACGTGAACATACGTGCCCCCTCACCCTCCCCTAGAGTTGTACTCGAGTCCCTGCAAGTCCTTTCACAAGTCCAGTCAGAAGGAAATTTCAGTTTGAGTAGCGGTAGGAAAACCCCAGAAGAAGTATTCTTGGGGAAACCCACACAGTCACACACCGTAATAGGCCAGTTCGGTATCTCACAGGTCAAAGGTTATTCGGGATAAAATTGCTGACGTAATCTCACCCCATGTTACGCGAGCGCCTGTTCTGATTGAATTTAACACGTGCGCGTCGTGCGACCACCTTTTGCGTTCACACGCGCGTGTTAGGTCACGCGGGTCATTCGGGATAAAATGTCATTGTGCACATGCGCAGTTGAAATACCGAACTGGCTTATTGTGGGGACATACACTGGTCATGCAATAGACGTCGTGGGGACCAAAATCGTTATGGGGACAGAGAAATGTCCTAATTAAAAATGCTCCCACTATGCGGTCGATGCCTACTCACACTATCCGGCAGGGACTGAAAACCCAGTCCACATAGTGCTCCTGGTGGGAATCGAACCAGGGTCACCTGAGATGGAAGGCGAGTATAAAAGAACCACTAGACCAACCTGACCACCTATAGATATAAATGGACTGCCCCTGTCAAAGGATAAAAGTAAGTATGCAGTCCGTGAAGCACAGGATGAGATTTTCCTTAACCTCGTCCTCAGTTGTTTTCCAGTTGCAGCTAATCTCTACGTGGGGTGACCCCTACTACATCGGGCTGAATGGACTAGAATTCTACGATTCTAATGGAGATAAGATCACACTGACAGAGACCAGTATCCTTTAGCACTGAATCTTGAAGTACCTTAGAGGTTTATCTGTGGCATCTCTACACTTTGATACAAAAATCTCCCTGTTCTTGCAAATGACAGCACCATGACAGCACCAGTCAAGTAAGGTGTTTCATAATAATTCAGTAGTTTTGTTTTTTGATGTTTGCAAATGTTGTATATTACCTTTGAACTGCTATATCCATGCTTTTGGGTGTATCTTCCTGAGAAATTCAATTGTCAAATGTATTTTAACTGTCCTAACAGGTTTCTTGCGTAGGGCAAATCCATTAAATTGACATTTTCATTAAGAGCCAAGGACATATAACAGCTAAAGAGTAAACGTGGCAGAGTCAATCACAAGTCAAATTACTAGTCAATCACAAGTCAGCTGACAAGCTACAGGGGATTAACAATGACAAAAGAATGCTTTTGTTACAGTTTGCTTGAATAGCTGGTGACTTGGCTTGAGACCAGACTTGTGATTGACTTGTGATGACTTTATTGCATCTCCGAAACTTAGTATGGTTCAAAAGATTATCTGACCTTACATTGCGCATCAGACATAGCTGCTTATCCCTCTAGTGTAAACGTTCTGGAGGATGTAACAGACGATGTCCGCACCCCAGACAAACTCATTGATGGTATCAACGACACATCAGATGGAAGTCACATGTGGCTGGCACCTATACTCCCTCACGTGGTAAGTGAAGGAGAAAATAACATCAACCCACACCATGCAATGGTACCATTGTATATCACTTCTGCCATTCCACTGGGTTCCACGTTTACATGTAGCTTGTAGCTCATTTCTTCCCAGCAAATGCTACAATGAAAACCTTCGCATAAAATATACTTCCAAGCACCGGGAGGAAAGAGTTGTATGCAACATACTTTGTGGTTTTTCTTCATCCTCTAATAGAGAGGTTGAGATTTTGTAACTTGTATGTATGCGTGTCAGAGTTGCACTCGAGTCCCTGCAAGTCCTTTCACAAGTCCTTTCTCAAGTCCAGTCAGAAGTCCTTTCATAAAGCCGGTCACAAGTAACTGGATGAACAATGACAAAGAAATGCCTTTGTCAGCGCTCATTTGAATAGCGTGTGAATGGGATTAGGACTGGAGGGCTTGTAATGGACTTGCAGGGACTTGCGATGGACTCGCGATGGACTCGAATACATCTATGGTGCGTGTACGTGAACCGTACAAGTACACGTACAAGTTGCAAATCTCAACCTCTCTATTGTCACAGTATTTTCATCAACCACAAGGGAAACTGACTTGATAATTTAACCCCTTGTAGCCGGACGACGGCCATAGCTGCAGTGTCAGACACCTGGGCCGGTTGACGTGAATAGCCGCATTCCTGCTCATACACAATCCGTTCATTGTTCAACTATACTGTTCTTAAATGGGTGTGTAATGAATACATGGGGCTTTTTCAAACAAAGCTTTCATTCACACGAAAGGGGGAATCAGCATGCGGTGAATAGGGCCACTCTTTTCAGTGTGGCGCCTATTGTTCATGTTTACGCTTGGCTGAATAGCCCTTTCAGTGAAAGCCTAAAGCCTGGTTCATACTTCATGCGAATGCGAATGCGAATGCGAAGCGAATTTCATGACGTCAACAATTGAAGTTTTATTGTGACGTTCTCCGTTAACGAATTCGCTTCGCATACGCATCCGCGTGAAGTATGAACCGGGCTTCACACCCCAACATTCCATCAATAACAGCCAGCCGCTGGGTTAATTAGTTTCTAGAGGAGACAAAGAAAACTGACAACAGCAGAGTTCGAACCTGCAACCTCTGGAATACTGTACCGGTGCTCTACCACCCGAACTATCTTTTTCCTTGTTAGCGATCTCCCAATTTGTCAATATCTTTGTTTAGTCGCAATATTACGTTACTCTCTCTTTTTCACATCCTTGCATTCCTGTCGCCGTTTTGTCCAAATGTTTCGTATCCTCATTGAGTGATCCCCACAATGTCGCTTCCCAGGTTGTATCGTAAAATTGGGTGTGATCCCTGGCTATACGGCATTCTGGGTTTATGACTTCTGACTAGCGCCCACCTGAACAAAGATACTGACAATTTGGGAGACCGCCAACATAGGGCAAGATAGCTCAGTTGGTAGAGCGCCGGTACGGTAACCCGGAGGTCGCAGGTTCGAATCCCGCTCCTGCCAGTTTCTTTATTCACTTTGAAAAATTGTTCCTGTTTTGTTAGTTTTCCATCTATTTCTTGCTAATTTGTTCAAGTTTGTTCAAATTGAACATGGGGTGCGTAATCAATTTCAAATTGAACACGGGGTGCGTAATCAATTTCCTATTGAACACAGCGTGTATGTGTAATTTGATGTACAATCTGAGGTGCGTTCTGTGTTGCCCATTTCCTCTGACCATTGATTCTTTTTCCGTCTTGGTATCCCAGATCAACAGAGTCTACATCATCTTTGACCAGCCCCTGGCCGTCTCCATGATCAAAGTCTGGAACTACAGCAAGACCCCCCACAGAGGCGTCAAGGAGTTTGGGGTGAGCGGTGCAGAAAGGAATAGTACACGTCTTAACATTGATGAAATTCTTGACTATGTATAATGAGATCAAACAAACTAGTCATCAGCGGACTGATTGGTTTTTGTCTGCTGCGGAAGTCTCCTTCTCCATGCATAACTATTGAGGGCATTATGGGGCATATATATTTGAAAGGCAGGTGTTTGCGCTTACACTCCACTGCCTTTTTTTGTGGAAGTCGCCCAATACAAGGCTAAAAGCCACTCTGGGTATTAAAAGGGCTACAACAGAGGTGGTGGGGTTGGCCACATTTTAGGTTGCCAGCCCTACCACCATTATGGTTTTCCTGGGTCCAGATTTAATAGAGGATAAATCTGCAGTAGATACCCAAGAAATTATCCCAATTTTCAGACCTATACACCCAGGCGGGTGAGACCAATTAACTCACCTCCCTCTTTCTGTGCCCAGGAGCCAAATTCTTGTAAGCTGAAGTCAGGCCTTGCACTAAAAAAGGCACACTGTATGTTTCAACTGAATGTGTACAAAGCTGTGTTTATGTTGGTGTGAGAAAAAAGCACATGACTGGGTAAGAGGTAGCAAAATTGTGCTGAAAGTTTGCACCTAGAAGTAACCTTTCCATTTTCACTTCTAGAAAATCACATGCTGCAGTGTATAGATTTACTACATGTAGGTTTGGAGAAAAAAATGGTTACACAATATAAATAATTTGAAGTGCTGTAGAGCAATTATAGAGTAAAGTTAAAAAAAGGACTATAGTTTACTTGGACTAACTTACTCCAAACATGAGCTAGTTTGACGATGGTTTAAGGCTAGTTTGATGATGGTTTAAAGCTAGTTTAACGACGGTTGAAAGCTACAAAATGTAGTTTGACGATGGTTGAAGGCTAGTTTGACGACGGTTGAAGACTAGTTTGATGATGGTTGAAAGCTAGTTTGACGACTGTTGAAGGCTAGTTTGACGATGGTTGAAGGCTAGTTTGATGATGGTTGAAGGCCAGTTTGACGACGGTTGAAAGCTAGTTTAACGATGGTTGAAGGCTATAGTTTGACGATGGTTGAAACAGGGGTGTGAGAGTTCAGCTTTTAACCATTTGCGTACGGAAGACGCCATATGGCGCAAAAAAAACAGTGCCACCAGGCCGGATGACACCATTGGCCGCTGTTTGTGCAGTTTCAATCTATTGTTGGATTACTGTGTATGTCATGCTTGACTGCACAAACACATTGTAGCGGTTCGCTTGGGTGCCAGAACCGCCGCAACACCCCGACGTCTCCTGTAAAATACCGTGCTCAAGGGGTTAAGCTGATTTCAGCTTTTTTTGTTTTGACTTTGAGCTCTTTTTATACACTTGCTGTGTACAAAAATATAGGAGCTTTCCAAAATTTCAGCTTTTTGTCAGCTGCTTTCAACTTTTTCAGCTCTTTTTATACGTAGTCACTCACACCCCTGTTGAAATCTAGTTTGACGATGGTTCAAATCTAGTTTGACGATAGTAGAAGGCTAGTTTGAGGATGGTTGATGGCTAGTTTGATGATGGTTGAAGGCTAGTGTGACGATGGTTAATGGCTAGTTTGACGATGGTTGATGCCTAGTTTGACAATGGTTGATGGCTAGTTTGACGATGGTTGATGGCTAGTTTGACGATGGTTGAAGGCTAGTTTGACGATAGTTGAAGGCTAGTTTGACGATAGTTGAAGGCTAGTTTGACGATGGTTGAAGGCTAGTTTGACAACGGGTGAAAGCTATTTTAACGACGGCTGAAAGCTAGTTTGACGATGGTTGAAGGCTAGTTTGACGATGGTTTAAGGCTAGTTTGACTATGGTTGAAGGCTAGTTTGACGATGGTTGAAGGCTAGTTTGACGATGGTTGAAGGCTAGTTTGACGATGGTTGAAGGCTAGTTTGACGATGGTAGAAGGCTAGTTTGACGATGGTTGATGGCTAGTTTGATGATGGTTGAAGGCTGATCTCCATGTAAAAATGGTTTGGCTACAGGTCGACTAGAAAACATTTGCACTTCAACATGAACGTGCAGATGCAAAGTATGAGACAAATCAACCACTGGTTAAACAGTGTTCATTGATCAAACTTAAATTGTCAGGTGATGTGTCAGCACCATTCTCATCATCAATTTTGTTTGCTTCCCAGCTTCTTGTTGACGACCTCCTTGTCTACAACGGCATCTTGGGTCAGGTGACGGCAGGAGCCAGAGGTATCCTGCCCACCCTGGACTTGCCCACACCTTACCATACCATCATCTTCACTGAGAATGAACAGCTCCGACACAAAGAGCGGCACACCATTATCCAGTAAGATTGCTCCCCCATCACTGTTCCTTCCCTTATGTTTTCACACTGTTGTATTATAGACCCTCTTCATATGACATTAGGGAGCATTTCATATTGTCCCGTGCGGTATTGATTGCGGTACCACTGTTTTTGTTTATGGTGCTGCATTCCTTACCTCAAACCTTGCTGATGTATGGGAAGCCACGCCGATTCAATAACTGAATAATCATGAGGTCAAAACTGGAGCTTGGAGCTCATTAAAGCCCAGTCGGCTTGTCAAAGGTTTCTAGTTTGCAGCGGTCAGACCATGGACAAACAACCTATTAGTGAATATTTTTTAAGAGCTCTCGTTTGGAACACTTTAATTCCCCATTGTCCACCGTGATGGATTAGCCAGAGAGCCAAGGCATTATTAGTGGTACCGCAGTTGGATTCTTTGTAAAGCACTCGCGGAGAGAGCACCACACACTCCTCATGAATATTGCCGTGATGAAACTGCCTGTGTGCACTGACCTGTATAGAATGAGCTCATTAGATCAGCCAGCTGCTTGTTAATACTGGTACCGCAGCGTTACTGCAGTTGATACCACTTTCAGACAATATGAAATGATCCCTTAAGCTAATACTGTAGACCTTTTTCACCCACGTGACCAGATAGTATGAAATGTGAACAAAATCGTATGGACTGCTTCGGAGTGACCATCTTACGTGTAACATATGGAGCAGGTTAAACCACGTGCACGCACACAGCATGCTTCACTAGTTTGATTATTAGCACTTCGTTACCATCACTGCACTATGCAGTCCATGGCGATGCAAGAAAAAGGTCTACACTTGTAGTATGATAAGCCAAAAAAAAAAAAACTTGTGTTGCCTTAAATAGGAAAAATCGGGATGGAGGGTCGGTCGGTCGGTCGGTCAATCGATTTTTTTTTTGTACTTTTTTTTTACCATCCATGAAAACATAAAAACAATTCTACATGTCGTGTAACTCGGAAGTCGGGAGGCAAAAAGTAATCTTATTTTAAAGTGAGATGGCGAAATGCACGACTGTGAACAAGTTTTATTAAAATCATTAAAGACAATGATTTTAATAAAAACTTGTTCATTTCGTGCAGGAAACGGTGATATTTTGAAAATTTCTTTTTTTGTTGGGGCCTGACTACAAGGTGGTCCACATGTTGTGGCATTGTGAACATCAAGCGTTATCTGGTCACATGGGTGAAAGGGTCTGTAAGATTTTTGCTGTTAATTCACAGAAAAAATATTACCAACAACTGGTCACAGTATCACAAGAGCTAGAGAGAGGCCAAAGTTTTTTCTCTTTTCTAGAAATGCAGTGCTTGCAATTCTCTGTCATGTGTCTGTCAGGCAGAGAATCTCAACCAGCTTGTTCACCGGGCATGATTTTTTAAAAACTCTATTGCATGCATGCGTAATAGTTTGAAGTAAAATTCAACATGGAAACAAAAAATCTATTTATTTGTTTTCCTATGCAAAAACATACCAATATAGTGCATTGGATGTAGAAAAATTACTTACAGAGCAACTCCAACGGTTTTGAAAAGTGTTATTGTGTTCAATATATAATAAATTACTTATTCTTTAATACAAAATCATGTTTGTTTTGCATCTCGATGTTGTTATTTTGCGAGAAATTATGACCATTTTTTTTTTCTCGAGTTAATGAAAAATGTCCACAAATTGGCTGCTAGTGGCGCTGTTGAGAAATGAAAAAAACATGATATAGTACCGGAGAAAGCCACACGTGATGTTATGTGCATGTGTACGGGTCGCATTGTTGCATGCTCACCGGTAATATGTCAGAAATTAACATTCATTACATGTAAATGAGCTTTGACGTCACGCTCCTTTTCACGAAACTGGGATAGACTCGCGGAAAGAAAGGCAACAAAAATGCATTATTTTTACATAAAAACCGGCGTCAAAGATGGGGATCTTGACAAGTATCTGTTTTATTTGACATAGCTCTTCTCAATTAAATCGAAACCCAAGAAAAGTTGGGAATTGTTGGAGTTGCTCTTTAAAGTTGCTTCTTTGAACCAGTTTCTTCAGCTGTAAGATTTGATTTTCAATTTTTAGACTTCCTTTCCTTGCATGTCACATGAATTTGATTTCCCGCTTGTTCTTTCCCACCACCAACCCTTTTCTGCCCTTGCTTTTGCTCTTCTTCAAACCTTCATGCCCACATTTGCTTTGTCTTGCATTTTCAACCTTTATCCGCACCTACTCCTCTTCAAACATTTCACTGTCTCACCCATCATCTTGTCTATCCTTTGCTGCCTGCTCAATCCACCCTCATTTTGGTCCTCTGTCCTGCCCCCGCCCCCTACTGCCCACTTTTGCCCCTGCCCTACTCCCTGTCCAGTAACAGTCCCCATGACCAGGACGTTAAGATGACCAATGATTACCACGTGATGACCAACCATAGCAATCCCAAGACGCAGACCAACCGGCCGGCAGACCAAGGTAGGGCTGACAGAATAGATTGTGGTTGGGCTGCTTGCCTGATCGTCCCGTGTGGCCTGGTTCGACTCCCGCTGGAGTCATTTTGGATTGGATTTTTGGTTCTTATCGACTACTGTGACATTCAATTGTGGGGAGTGGTACCTTTCTCACCATCCTTTGGGACCACTCCCACCATTTCGTTTGGTTCCATATCACTATGTGAACCCAGATCATCTTAAGGCCTTACTTGTCGGACATATTGGGCGTATTCGAAACCACGCTCGCGAGTGAATTGAGTATAGTGTTTTCCCTGTACAGTGCATCTGGGCGAACATTCAAGATGGCAGCTGCCATATTAATACTCCGAATGAAGGAAAATTCATGGTAATAATTGGCAAAGACAATCCCAATCCAATAATCACGAACAATTTTATTTTATTTTATCATTTATACTGTTTTTTACCGATTTTTACAAAAATTAATGCAAGTTCTACAAGGGGCCTAAATCCACCATCTTTGTTCTTGACATTCTTTGTTCTACTCCCAATAAGTGCGGAGTGAAAATCCTGTTCGAGAACACCGTTTGCG
Source organism: Hippasteria phrygiana (assembly GCA_037893225.1). Classification (NCBI taxonomy): domain Eukaryota; kingdom Metazoa; phylum Echinodermata; class Asteroidea; order Valvatida; family Goniasteridae; genus Hippasteria; species Hippasteria phrygiana. The sequence goes on along the minus strand of JAZGUH010000610.1, from coordinate 287,792 downwards.
TGTTGGTTCTCCTCATTCGAAACTCTGTTCGCGTGTTCATTCAAAACGAGAACTGGGTTTCAAATACACCCTTAATGTCTGAAATGCGATGTATTAAAAGCACAAGATTTTTATAAACTAAAAATGTCTGGAGCATACTCCCTGCTTATGTTTCACACATTACCCGCATTCTTCCGCAAATTCTGGCATACCAGCGCCCCATTATAAAAGCCGTATTCAAGAGGTTGAAACAACATGAAACATCACGTTTCAGACATGTTGAAGGTCACAAAGGCATTACCGGTACAGACATTCCTGGTTTGTAATGTGTGTGGCTTGGTTTTTTGGTTTCTCTTCATGGTTGCTGAGATTGGGATAGTGTGGTACTTTCCTTGCGTTCTCATGTGACCTGGGTTGAAATCCTGATGGGGTCAATTTTTGGTAATTATTGGCTTGAGACTATGTATGTACATTGTACCTTCGCTGTGTCCAGGATTTATTTAATTTCGTTGACGATGAAGGTACCAAGCATATACTCGTGCCTGTCGTAGAGGAACAAAGACATGCTCTCGACATCAGGGCCCAATTTCATGGCTCTGGTTACCGCTTACTTTTGCAGAAAATGATGTGGTTACGGCAAGCGTATTTCACACATTAGCGGGGAATTTTGGTGCCTGAGCTTGCGTACATCCCGTAACTAAGGATTCTGTGCTCACAGGGTTAGCGCTGACGCAAAATGGTGATCGTAAGCGCGGAAAGCTGTGGTTAGCAGAACCATAAAATTGGGCCCAGGTGATGCACGGTTTCCGAGTTCTGTTGGGGTAGTGGTACCGTCTCTAGATTCCTCTTAGTCCGGGATTCGAAACCCACCCAGGGTTTCACTTTCTGATTTTGTTGACCATTGGGAGGTTTTAAATTGTTAGTAGTATTGTTCCCATGCACCTTCCAGCGTAACTTGCGTTCCTACTTGTGTTTAACAAACCACAAGGCAAACTGACCACGCAATTTTGAATGGATTTTCAAAGCAAACAAAAAACTGGCATGAGCGAGATGTGAACCTGGGACCTCTGGGATACCTACGTGAACTCTACCAACTGAGCTCTCTTGTCGGTGTCTTTGTCTTTGTTCAAATCAAATCCTGCTCCTGCCAGATTTACTTTGAAAATTCATTCAAAATTACCTAGTCAGTTTCCCTTGTGGTTTGTTTGACGTTACTGTAGTTTTAAAAAGTCGAGTAATCCCCACAATGTCGTTTCCCAGGTTGTATCGTAAAGTCGGGGCGTGATCCCTGGCTATACGGCATTCTGAGTTTATGACTTCTGACTTGCACCCTCCGAACAATGACACTGACAATTTGGGGGACTACCAACATAGGGCAAGATAGCTCAGTTGGTAGAGCACCAGTTCAGCATTCTGGAGGTCACAGGTTCAAATCCCACTCCTGCCAGTTTTCTGTGTTCACGTTGAAAATTCTTGTGTTTAATTTGCGGATCAGGTTTCTATATCTCTTGGTCACAGGGAGGTTTCATAGCCCAGAGTCTAATAGATAGGTCACTGTGTCTCTGTTGCAGCTTTGCGGCCCAAAACCAGCGTACACGGCCACAGTGGAATGTCGACCCGGCGAAGGTAGCAGAACGGGTGATCCTGAGTGGAACAACAGAGTGAGGGCAGGTCGTAGAGCACCATTCAGATCCTGGTCTAGAGGTTTAAACCAGCCTCACTCTTCAAGTTTCTATGTCTGACCATTTTTAGGCGTGGCACCCTGAAAAAATTTCAGATTGAATTTGGGAATTTTCTAGCATTATCAAAGTCATCAGCTTTCAAATGAGACAGTACAACAAAACTAGTGACCAACTTTATTTATCGAGTAATCACTTTACAGATTTCAAATTATTGGCGGATTGCCGATAATTTAGTTCCAGCAGGGAAGGTCATCTGAACTGAGACGCAACGCTATCACAATGTAGAAAGCCCTTTTTTTTTACATTATCAGGGCCTGCAAATTATTAGAGGGCATTGTTTTCCTGAAATTGAAATAATGCAGACATCCTGGTATACAAGCATATCCATTCAGATGTCAAATCACATCTCGCTTTAATTGTCTTGGAGGCACCCAAATCAGTTACAAAAAACATTCATCGTAAAATTACTTGGAAAGATCATTCAACATTAGAATGTATTTATGAAAATGCACCATTTGTCTGAAATTTTTTTTTACAAAAATACTCTATTCAGAAAAGTCTGACTGTTAGAAACCAGATGGTACGCATAGTTTTTTTCGTAAATAATTTTCAGACAAACGGCGCATTTTCAAGGGCTGATCCTGTACATTTTATATTCTGCTTTTGAACGATCTTTCCACCCACAGCAATTTTTTGATAAATGCTTTTTCCGCCTCAAAGGCAGTGTTAATATTCCTAGCATGAATAGTTCTTTTTAGAAGATATGCTGAAACCTGTCAAGGAATCTGTGGTTTGCAATTCTTAAAAGAGAAGTGCCTGTGACCGAGTGGCTTTTAAATTATTCAAATGCCAATAACTATTGTATTGTGTCTATTTCTTACACAGAATTTGAAATTGTATATAGATATTGGCTTTGAGTCAAAGTGCACTATATGAAGTTATAAAAATCAATATATAGTACTTAAGTTATAGTATTTTAAATGTTGTGTTCACTGTATTTTTGTTGTGTATTCTATCGTATTTTATCTGTGTGTGTGTGTGTGTGTTTGATAAACTTTGTGGTTTTGAACGCAATTTATGAAAAAAAACTTTGGCCGCTGGCAAATGTCACGTTTTTCAAATTTGTAAAATCTAATGTGCAGGGTGAATTAAAAACAAAATGGAATCCCTGTTTTCTATATTGTACGAGAGCTGTGAACAATCCGTGTAGAGACATAGGGCTTCACATAAATGGACTATGGATGGTGAAGTCTGTCATTTTGTAGATTGCGTATTGTAAAATTAAACAGCCATGAATGACTTGAGAGCTATTTTTTATCAAGTATTTTACAATACGCAATCTACATTGTACATAAAACTACAAAATGTCGCAGACTTCACTCAGCGATCAACATCCTCTTTAAAGTGAAAATTTGGAAAATAAATGTGAAATGACCAAAAATTCACCTTGTGTATTACATGTACATGCACTGGTTTTCTGGTAAGATCTGGCAAGATCCATTTTGCTTTTTTCTTTTTCTTTTACTTTGTTTGTATTCATTGAAGTAAAAAATAAACTGTACTCCTCCATGGAGAATAAAAACTAGCGGCCACCCGAACAAAATTACCGACAATTTGGGAGACCGCCAACATAGGGCAAGATAGCTCAGTTGGTAGAGCGCCGGCACGGTATTCCAGAGGTCGCAGGTTCGAATCCCGCTCCTGCCAGTGTTCTTTGTTCACTTTGAAAATGAGAATAAAAAATGACAGTACATGTATGTGTGCCTGAACTATTTGTGGTGTAAAGGCCAATTTACAAACACAATTTTCTAAATGCACGTCACGTGGCATGACTTTGTTGCATAAATGGAAACATTTGCGTGTATGTGTAAATTGGGCTTCAGTGTCATTTAATTTGATGTAATTTCAGAAAAGGCCTGGTTTTGGACCGAAAATATTTGGGGTGTAAAACAAAACATTTTAACTTGAATTTCGTACAATTTGTTTTCATCTTTTGGTGAGGCATTGTAAAGTGGGTTGGGCTTATGGCCTTGAAGTTCCCCCAACCCTGCAAGTTTAAGAAATTTGTATTTAAATCCGAAATTTACGATAACCCAGAGGTGTCTGTTTCATGTTAAATTCTTGTTTTTTTTTTATGCATCAAGGAATAAAGACACAAAAACAAAATATATTTTTAGAAGTTTCAAGTACATGCAGGTAAACTTATCAAGTCATGAAATCAAACCGACGGACCCTGAACAACACTAAAACGGGAGAAAACATTATTTTAAATTATTTTAATTATAACTTCTAACATTCTCCCAAACAGAATCAGTATTACTTGTGACAGTATGGCAACAACTTGGATTTTGCTACATGGTGTTCGAGATGAACATAACATTTAGTTTGAAACGCTTACTTTCATTGGTATGAAAACTACTGTTGATGTAAACACTTCTAGGCTTTACACTGAACAAACATCAGGCCAAACTGCAAACACGCCATGAGTGTTATGGGGGGTTTCTGGAAGAGTGGTAGAACTACTTACATGTAACTTGTGTTTCGAGGGTCCATGGTTCTAATCACTATGTACAGAGAAGATGATTGAGGACAAAGTACTCTGTTCCCCATTACCACCGCGAAACAAAGCTGTTGCCATTAGATATGCACAATTCTAGACTCCAAGCATAATGAAGTGTGGTTTGGTTTTGGTTTGTACAAAAATGTATGGTTCATGGTTCAAATCCCTTTTAAGGGAACCCACAGTGCAGTACTTAGTTGAAAATCATCCCAAATTCTCTGCTAGGGAGATTAACGGGGAGACAGTGAACTACTGTACATGTTAATTTGGAATAAAGATGGCACACAGCTCAGCTTGGCTTTAATAAGTTCGTGGGCCAACTTCAACTTTTTATCAAGGCCTATATTGTGCACAAAGTAATCTAACATAAATATTGTCTCTCTATTGATGTATTGAATATAAATCGGAACTTCCTCCAAAAAATCATATTGTGTGCATGTACATGTATATTCTGATGCCACATTCACACTGCTGTCATACAAACTGTTTCAACTACATGTACGTGTACTCGACACACGGGAATACCCAACTCAGTGAAAATGTGTACATGTACCTAGCCAAGAAAGAGGAATTTAGTTGAACTGGTTAAAAAGCAATTATCAGACATATGTCATGTATAGGAAAGCGAAAAAGAACTTATGTCACACAGGTAGTAATGGAGCATCTCGAAAGTCACAACTGTCCTGTTTCTTTTGAAACATTCCCACATGGAACAGCCCTGTAAGTATGCGAATGCATACATGTTCTCATGGTTGTAGACCACTGTTCCCATACGGAATCACACGGTGTTCCTATAAAGCTTTTCCTAAATGAACAGTGGGTGTTTCCGGTTGTGATAGAAAATGGCCTTGCAGGAATGTTCTGTTCTGCCTTTCAAGACTCCTTAAAGAGGATGTTGATTGCTGAGAGAAGTCCGAGTCATTTTGTAGTTTTCCCTAATGTTGCGTATTGTAAAATTAAACAGCAAATTATTTCTGCCACGAAATAACAAAAAAAGTGACTTTTGAGAGCTATTTTTTATCAAGTCCCCTCTCGCGCGCTGGTGCCATTTGTCTAGAAGTCGTCATTGTGGGCAGCAAACAAATCTGACGTCATAACACAAACCTTTTGTGCCTAGTGCAAGACACAAAAGCTGCAAGGTGTAATGACTTAAAATTGTATTGCTGCCCGCAGCGACGACTTTTAGACAAATGGCACTATGTTGCACTAGAAGTCACAGAAGTCACTTTTATATTTCATGGCAGAAATATTTTGCTGTTCTATTTTACAATACGCAATCTACATAAAACTGCAAAATGACGCAGACTTCACTCAGCAATCAACATCATCTTTAAGCAGAAAATATGTTTGCTCCACAATATCTACAGGCAACTTCCATACAAAGTTTATGAGTCCGGGGGGGGGGTGGTAATATAACCAAAATTCTTCACTTCTTAGCTTCTGAAATATCTATAAGTTCATTCAATCCTAAACACTTGAAAATCTTTTTATGTAAACAATAAATTTATAGGAAATAAAATAGCGTTCCCGAGGATGATGGCATCAAAACGGAGACACGCCCTAAGATGTCTAAGGAGAGCCTCTCATCAAATCTTGGTGGGCCAAGTTCCATTCTCTCTCTGGTCATCCCAAGCTTCAACCTGGACGATAAAATGAAATCAGAACAAGTGATACATGTAGGTTAGTCGTGAAGTGAACATTCCGGTATAATCCATTGTGGGGAGGGTTGAACCCCCAAATGTGGACAACCCAATTTTCTCATTTTCTGCAAGCAGAATTTTAAGTGTTTTTACAAGACGCGACACCCATTTTTAAACAACTCAATTTTCTGCAAGCAGAAATTTAGATTTTACTTTGACGACTATTTCAGCGCCCAAAAAGTGGACAACAAAAAATCCCAAATTCCCAACTAGCAGAATTTTATGATGCCCCAAAGGTGGACGACCCCATTTTCTTATTTTCTGCAAGCAGAATTTCTGATTTTTTAAGTTGCGCAAACCGTTTTCCAAAATTTGTTAATTTTCTGCTGGCAGAATTTTGAGTTTTACTTGGACGTCTTTCTTGACGCCGCAAAGGTGGACAACTAAACAAGGTGATCCGCGCATCACACGGTTCGTCTTTTTTTTGTGGTCACTGCATCTAAGTTTCAAATTTTCAAATGACACCAATTTTACAGTATCAGCCTATTTTATAACTTGACCTCAGTAAGTGTCCTTTCACATCACCATCATATGCTGGTTAAACACACTGATCTCTATACACTGGATTGGCAGCGCAGCAGTGATTGCCTATGCGTGAATTGAAGCCACCGCGCGGCCAGGCTTCCAACTTCAGCCCATTCATAAACTACATGCATGGATGCAGTTTGGCAATGGGCTGAATTTGGAGACGGAGCTGAAGCTAGGGGCTTGGAAAACGGTCATTGTGTTGAATATAGCAAGATGGCCGCGCAGTGGCTTCAATCGCGGAGCTTCGCAGCCAATCTAGTGTATAGAGATCAGTGGGTTAACATAATGCACCTATATGACCCAAGTTTAATTGCAATTAGACTTGAACTTTTCAAATGAGACCCAATTTACTAAAAATCTTATGGCGATACGGACATACAGAATTCAGGACTAGTAAGTGTCCCCCTAAATTGCCTAAAACATTCGTTTAGGCGACACAAAAACCCAAATTTCTGTAAGCAAATATTCGGTTCACGACCAAATTTCTGCTGGCATAAAATATGAGATTTTGGTTTCTACAATAAGTTCAAGCCGAACATTAGAAATTTAGGATTTTTAGTCCACTTTTGGGGCTTCATTGGGTGGGGGCATCGAAAAAACACGCACACAAGTGTGTAAACACCTTCAATCGTGGACCTCCTATTGTCCCTCTTTTGTTTTTACCTCGCGATATCGCCGATATAGCGATAAAATCGTTAACAAATTTCAGCATGATTGAAATGTCGCAAAAGTTCGTTCATAACTACATAATCGCCGGACGTGTTTGTCGCCAGTCATTGTTTGAGGCCGTTCTTGAGCCAGCCATCAATATATAGTGGAGACCTATTCAGTCCCTTTGTCTTTCATTGTTTTCATGTCTCCACAGGGTACGGTATATCTCTCCACTTAGGTGTGTAACCACCGTCGAACGCGGATGTCCTATTGTTCCCTCTTTTGTTTGTACTTCAACTTTTTCGGAAGACTCCCATAGGTTTTGTACACGATCTCAATCGCGGACGTATTTTGGGAATCGCGGACGATATTGTTCCCTTTGTTATACGTCCACGTTTGTTTGGGAGAACAAATGCACACACACCGCATTTACACTGAATCCAGCAAAGAGAATTCCTGGTAAGCCAGGAACACAAAACATAATTGTCGACTTGGCCTAACAGTCATTTCAGGTCTATTTTTCTTTGAACCCACTGGTTAACCCTTTCCCTGATAAATCCAACAAAGCCCAACAGTAAAAAAAACACTTGAATCTTGTTGGACTAATAGCAGTCAACACATACTACATGTCCATGGTGTGTTGGATATTGTATTCAGCAGGGTAGCTGCTAAAAATGTACCTGTTGGATTTTGTCATATTTAGCAGGGTGGAAGCAGACTTCTAGTAAAATTTCAGTTGTATTTTGTTGGATTCAGCAGGATAGCTGCAAAATGCCGAGGCTGGTGTGTAGGTGGTACACTGCAGAATCCAATAAAATTTGCTGTTGGAGTTTGTTATATTTAGCAGGCTTCTCATTTCAGTTTTGTTGAAATAAAACGGGGTTGGGGTTAAGATTACACCCAAGCTAACTTACCCAGGAGAAGGGACACATGGACTTATAGACCCTCTTGAACCACTCGCACGGCTCGTAATCTTCACCCTTGAGCTTCTGGCACCGGTGGAAATCATAGTAGTTCTGCCAGCAGTTTTTTGTCTGGTTGGTGTTGGGGAAGCGGGCGTCAAACGGCGCCGTCTTGTAGTTCTCTAGCGCTGCTTTGACATGTTCATCACTCATTTTGCTAACGCAATTTCTGTGACAGGAAATGCACATAAAGGATGACTTTCATTAGGAGAGGCCTAGTGGATCAATGGTCCTACAAAGTAATGACATTACAGTGTGTTACCCCATTGCACTAGCAATAGCAATAGCACTAGCAGACCATTGCGAGTTTAGCCGCACCCCGCGTAGACTTGATAGAGGTATCCACTTTTGTTTTCTCTCCAATCTTTTCTGGTCAATTTTTCTTTGACAATTTTTCTCTTCAAATATAATAAAAATGGTCAAACAAACCACAAGGGAAACTGACTACATGGGTAAATTTGAATAAATTGAACAAAGAAAACTGGCAGGAGCGGGATTCGAACCTGCGAGATTCGTACCGGCGCTCTACCAACTGAGCTATCTTGCCCTACAACATACACGTACATAAAATTTCAAAGTGAACAAAGAAAACTGGCAGGAGTGGGATTCGAACCTGCGATTTTCGGAATACCTTAACGGCGCTCTACCAACTGAGCTATCTTGCCCCATGTTGGCAGTCTCCCAAATTGTCAGTATCTTGGGGATCACTTAATGAGGATACTACTTTTTAATTTATAATTTGTCAAACAAACCACAAGTCGTATCCTCATTGAGTGATCCCCACAATGTCGCTTCCCAGGTTGTATCGTAAAATTGGGAGTGATCTCTGGCTATACAGCATTATGGGTTTATGACTTCTGGCTAGCGCCCAACCGAGCAAAGATACTGACAATTTGGGAGACCGCCAACATGGGGCAAGATAGCTCAGTTGGTAGAGCGCCGTTAAGGTCTTATACATCCCTTTAGAGTGAGTATAAGCGATTTAAAGTTAATGACAGTCAGGTTTGAATAACAGAAATTGTTTTTACATTAAAAAAATAACAGAAATAAAAAGGAAATTCAAAACTTGATTGTTATTAGTGATGTTTTTTTTTTTCAGTGATTTAAATCATGATTTAAATCAATGATTTAAATCAAACAACCCTGGTTCAAGGTACATGTAAGCCCTATAACATGTCTAACTTGTGATTAAAAAAGGATTTTTCTTTAAATGGGAAAAAGGCAGCGAACACGTCATAGATATTAACCAATCAGAGATGCCTGCTGGCAATGCTCATCATTCAGAATGTTTTGATGGAGCAAAATCGCTGGCTAAACATCCTCTGCCAAAAGGAAAAACACTGTCCATGCTGTTATGCGAGGTCCCTCCACGGGTCACGACTTAAACATGCATTCGGATCGCCGCCATGACGTGGCGTTGATGTGTCACGTGATAATGGACATCACTGAACATGCGCTCGTGGTACCAGGCCAGGTGCCCCTCGGAATCAATTAGGAAATTTCACTTCTCATCCAGATTGTAAGTAAACCTTATTACCTCTATTTTAACCCTAACAGTCCCAAATTCCGATAATTTTGCATACATCCTAGGGGGTTAGGGTTAAATTAATTCTCAAATTCTACTTGTATCTCTTCAGACTTTTTAAAATTAAAATATAGGTCAATGACAGGCATTTGCCTTGGAACCTACATTTGTTCTCAACAGCAGCAGAACACTTTTGAAAGTGGGGGGCCAAAGCAGTGCCGGTGCCGGCCGGCTGCTGCCCTTTTCTGTTTTTCTTGCGCGGAACTGCCAAAAGTGGGGGGCCATTTCCCCCAAGTGGAAAAGTTGTTTTTTTCCCACCCCATTTTTCACTAGTAAAAATTTAATAATGCAAGCGGCCCCCAAAAAAGGAAGTGGGCAGGGACGCTAAAAATGTGTTTTTTTACTTCGCCAAATTTGAAAAATATACAAGGTGATCCGTGGATCACACGGGTCGCCTTTTTTTTGGTCACTGCATCGCATTTGCAACTTTTCAAATGAGACCAATTTTACATTTTAAGCCTATTTTACCACTTGACCTCCAATGACCTTTATGTGACCTGTAACATCAACATCATATAAATGTTTCTATGTTGCACCCAAGGCTCAAATTTAATTGCAATTGGACTTTAACTTTCCAAATGAGACCAATTTTACATGTTCAGCCCATTTTACAACTTGACCTTTGACCTAAGATGACATTTGACCTCATTAACATATGAAGGTTCATGTTACATGTACATGTATAACCCACATTTAGTTCCAATTGGATTTCAACTTTTCAAATGGGGCCAATTTTACATGTTCAGCCCATTTTACAATGACCTCAGATGACCTTTGACCTTGGTATTTGACCTTTGAAATCATTAACATATGAAGGTTCCCATTGCAAATTAAGTGTTATGTTTTAATACTAGAATGTGTTGTGATTGGCAGTTTGAGATCGTGCAATTAGAAATTCACAAATACTAGTGTTACATTTTTTACTGTTTCTGAATTTGAAAACTTGCTTAGCAAGTTGACTAAAATTATACAAATCATTTGTTTGTCATATCAGTATACCTCAAATAGCACAAAAAACTCTTATTAAATATACCGTGACAGCCATATTAAACATGGCGGCCATCTTGAAAAAAATAGCAAAAAATAGCAAAATAGTAAATAGTAAAGCGCTGCCTCCTCCCTTTTTTGAAAAAGTCCGGTCGAGAAACATTTAATTGTTTTTTACTTGGCCTAAGTCCAATTTTACAATTTGACCTCAAATGACTTTTGACCTCAGTAGTTGACCTTTGTCCACAGTAGTTGACCTTTGACACAAGCATCATATAAAGGTTGCAATATTGAATGCATGACCCAAGTTTGATTGCAATTGGCCTTCAACTTCGCATAAAGACCAATTGTACAATTCCAGCCTATTTTACAACTTGACCTCATATGACCTTGATTGATTGATTGATTGATTGATTGATTTTATTCGGTATTACCATATAGACAAATATAAATATAAATGTATATATATGTACAAACAAACAAACAATTACTACAATACATTAAAAACATGGTAATACCAGGGATAGCCCATGAAAGTTTTTCAACTTATTTCCAATGGTTATTTCCAATGGTTATTGCACAATAACCACAAAAAGAAAACCTACACTCCAAAAACACACAGTCTCAAAACAAGCAAAAGCAAACAATACTTATACAAAAAACGTCCAGCAAAACACAAACCAAAAACATAAAAACCACGCAGAAAAAATAAATAAAAAAATACAAGGATAATCCATACAAAACTAAAGATTACAAAAAGACCATACAATACTAAAAAGCATCATGCAAGACCTAAAAAAAAAAAACATAAAGGGAACAAAACCCCAAACTAAAAACAAACACATAAAACAAATTAAAACATTACATTATAAAAAATACATATTTAACTGAAAATTAACCCTCCCTTCCCTTTTAAAAAGAATTATCTACTAACAAAAAGAGCCCTTTCCCTCACAGTCTCCCTCTGTTCTAAAAACTTCTTTAACTCCCTCTTAAAACTAAGTTTATTGTGGATTGATTTCACATACTCTGGCAACAAATTCCACTCCTTAATGCCATTGTAAAAAAAGATGTCTTGGTGATGTTATTAATAGTGGGGACCACAAAATTATAGTTTCTAGATCTCATATTCATTTGATGTGCGTCTTGTACTTTAACAAAAAAAGAATTAAAATAAGAAGGACAATTACCATAATAAATACCATGTACAATATTCAATGTTAATTGGATGACTCTACTTTCTACGTGAAGATAACCAATGTCATGAAAGTTGAGATGATGCCAAGGATTAAAATCATGTATAAAACGAACCATTTTATTCTGGACAATTTGTAATGTATTTTTTTGGGAAGTCTTGAGGCCAAAATACCATACCATACAGGCGTAGTCAATGTGACTTTGGATAAGAGTGGAACAGAGAAGTTGTCTGGTAGACTTGTTCAAATATTGCGAATGTCGATAAAGAAATTTAAGTCTACTGGTGGATTTTTTAACAATATTGCAAACCATGTTTTCACCGGTTAAACTTTGGTCTAAAACCATGCCTAAATATTTGATATTTTCTTTAGCAGATAAAACCTGACCCTTGTAATCAACAGAAAAGTTCGGAACATTCTTGCATTTACGTTTAGACCTAAACAATAAAGTTTCACATTTCCCAAAGTGCAGAGACAGTTTGTTATCTATCAGCCATCCATTACAAGAATCCATTTCCAATGAAAGTTTATGAGCGATAACTTTAGGATCCTTATCTGCAACCATTATGATACTATCATCCGCATATAAGACCAATTTGGAGTTGACACTCATAGCCATGTCATTACAATAGCACAAATATAAAATAGGTCCGAGAAGACTACCTTGAGGCACTCCATTTACAATCGAATGTTTAGATGACATGACTCCATTGATACTAACAACTTGACTTCTATCGGATAGATATGATTTAAACCACCTTTGACCTCATATGACCTTTGACACAAGCATCATATATTGAATATATATCATATATATTGAATGATGACCCAAGTTTGATTGCAATTGAACGTCAACTTTGCATAGACCAATTTTACAATTCCAGCCTATTTTACAACTTGACCTCAAATGACCTTTGTCCTCAGCATTTGACCTTTGACACAAGCATCATATAAAGGTTGCACTATTGAATGCATGACCCAAGTTTGATTCCAATTGGACTTCAACTTTGCGTATAAGACCAATTTGTTGAAACTTTAACCAAAATGACACATTCGGACTACATGTACGTACTACGGAGTACGTACTACGGACTACGTACTACGGACTACCTACGGAATACGTACAGAAAAAGTGATTGCATAGTCTCTTTCTGAACTTCGTTTAGGCGAGACAAAAAGCAATCATTACTTTTTGGGAAAAAAAGAGAAAATAAAAATAAAAGACATGGCATGGCACAGCGTCGAACCCATACAGGCATGACAGGGCAGCGCTACCACTTTCGAGCGCTCTTCTAGCAAAATGGATGATGTGACCCAACATACACAACTTCAAGGCTTCTAAATTCTTACTGCGGCATGATGAGGGAGAATAACTTTAGAATTTTCTTACACAAAAAACTACAAGGAACAATTATGCATGTTTTATTGCCGTTCCTCCACGTCTTACACCTGTTTAAATTCTGAAAAAAATTAAGCAAACTGCCTAACGAAAAATTGAGCCAAAAACAGCTAAAAAAATTCTTAAAATCTTGATTTTTCACCGTTTTTCACCGGATAAAAAGCATCAGGTTGTTTATTACACCGTGTTTGACCAACAGAGGGCAGGATGACTCCAGAAACAACTTGTAGTTCATGTAAAGTGTAAAATCTTACAGTTGGTGCAGAACGAAAATGTTTTATTTTAACTGGCGCCGTCCTGTGATAAAAAGTCAGCCTCTACAAACTATTTCAGTCATGTCAGTGGATGAAGATTGAGGTAGATTTAGTCAAAACTGTTGCAATAATACGTTAGTATCTACATACTGAATAAATTAATATCATATAGGGACTGAGCTACATGCAGTTAGCCTAATTTTAAAAAGTTGATTTTGTGTGGTGGCACTGGCAGATTAGGCCGTTGTATATCGAGCCCCGAGGCACGCGCAGTGCCGCTGGCCGATAATCGATCGGAAAACATCGTTCATGTTCAAAAATCCGCTCTATTACTTTGTTACACAGCTGGTTTGTGCATGCACCGAAGTTACACGAAAAGTTCACTTTTTTCGGGTTTAACTTGAGCATATTCTCATTTTGAGGGGATCACAAGCTGCAAGAATTACTACTCTGCCGGTAAGGTGAGTGTTTGGTTGATATATCCCGGAAACGGAAGATATCGGATCATATCGAAAACCCAATACGAGTGTTTCCAGCTTTAAACGGCGAATCTCACGTCATGAGCCTAGAGCTGGAATTTTCAAGCTATACTCGGACAAGCCCTACAAATAGGGCTGTAAATGGTTCCGTTTTTAACTTCTGGCTTAATACTGTCACTATTACAGCCCTACTCCAACGGCAGCCCTACACGCCGACTTTGATTTCAGATATCTCCCCAAATTCTTATCGCTGAACACTTTTACATCATTGTATTCCTGAGATGTTAGCAATTTCTACAGTATATAACAAGACTTACTAAATGCTGAATTCATCCAGCTGTGAGGTCTTCAAAAATGACAAATGCCCCAAAACCTTCCAAAACGTCTTAACATGGCGGGCGCCATCTTGTTATGATCGAGAGAAGTCGGGGCACCCGGCGGTTGTAGAAAATGGTCTGTTCGTGAGAAGTCAGGGCACCATACTCGGCGGCTGCAGAAACTATGGCAGAAACTGGTCTTGTTATGAATTATGCACGAGGCGTCGCGCGGATGTATGCACGCACGAAACCGTAGACGTTTTATGCATAATTCATAACCTGACCAGTTTCCTGACTTCTCACGAAACAACCGCTGCGCGTCGTACATCTCTCTGACTTCTCTCTGACTTCTCTCGATCTATAGCGATGAACACAAACAAGATGGCGCCCGCCATGTAAAGACGTTTTATAAGGTTTTGGGGCATTTGTCATTTTTGAAGACCTCACAGCTGGATGAATTCAGCATTTAGTAAGCCTTGTTATATACTGTAGAAATTGCCAACATCTCAGGAATACAATGATGTACATGTATATAAAAGTGTTCAGCGATAAGAATTTGGGGAGATATTTGAAATCAAAGTTGACCGGTTGTAAAACTCGGCGTCTAGGGCTGCCGTTGGAGTAGGGCTGTAATGGTGACAGTAAAAAGCCAGAAGTTAAAAAAGGAACCATTTACAGCCCTATTTGTAGTAATTCTCATTTTGAGGGGATCACAAGCTGCAAGAATTACTACTCTGCCAGTAAGGTGAGTGTTTGGTAGCCCTAAAAGGACGCCATGATATGGCGTCCTAGCGCCCAATACTGCAAAACAGTTCCATGCTAGAGAAAGAGGTTCAGAAGTCACACTTTACCTGCATAAATATTCTTGTCCACATCTCTGTCCCACAGTTCAACAGCCCATCTCCCCGGTAGGATAGAAATATTCCTCCAAGAATGTTAAGAACAGTGCATGGCGACTGTAAATTGCGCCCTCAGTTGATGAACGTTCCAGATGTAGATATTGCTCCTCTTGTTTGTGAAGTCAGCGTCGCGTGGAGACGATTTTGCACCGCAAATATCTCCTTTTCTTAACATTCTTGGAGGAATATTTCTATCCGACCGGGGAGATGGGCTGTTGAACTGTAGGACAGAGATGATGCCAAGAATATTTATGTAGGTAAAGTGTGATTTCTGAACCTCTTTCTCTAGCATTGAACTGTTTTGCAGTATTGGGCGCTAGGCACCATATCATGGCGTCCCTAAGTGTTTGGTTGATATATTCAGGGAAACGGAAGATATCGGATCATGTCGGCAAAAAAAAAAAACACGGTGAAGAGCCGTAGCCATTGATAATAATGTCTGTGAGATAGTCTTACATCGGGCTGCTACTAGACGTGTTGCCAAAATACTGTACAAACGCTATGACAATACGAACCATTCAAATTATCTCTTCCGGGGTTTTCTGTCAGATGTACCCCAGAAATATATGTGCACAAGAAGTTTCCCAAGACACACATCATAAAATCAGGCGTGCAAAGTTTTCTTAAAGTAATATTTATTGATTTCTTTGTAACATTGTCAGGTAACGTCGGAAGTAGATAGTATCGATTCTTGGCATAATTCTATAGTGATTGGTATCGATATGATTAAAAGCTATTGAATTATGCACTATTCGAAAATCACCTGGATTGCTGGTTCAGTTATTCAATTGCTGGTTCAGTTATTCAATTGCTGCTACAGAATCAAAGCACAACCTACACTGGGTTTGAACTCGTGAATCTGACCACAAAAAAATATTGCACACTAATAATCACCAGGAAGGTTTCAAGTTGGTCGTTAGCTTCACTTCCATGGGATTCGCATTCTTGTAAAAATCCCGCTTCCAAAGAATCTCATGAAAACTATGACAGCAACAGAGGAAATCAACGAATATCACTGCTTGTAAAATGCTAATAATAGGCCTATGCAAATCAATTACGCAACACCATTATGCCTATCCAAACGCAAATAAGTACTTCCAAAAATGTAAGGCTCTCCGTTAGCTTTACAACGCTATTCTTTTTTGGACCCCGTAACTCAATGGGATTTGCAATACGCTCTTGATAGGTCAGTTACAATGTTCTAGAATTCCACTTTCCCAAACGTTAATCTCCCCAGAAAGTTATCCAATCCCTCCTACAGATCTTTGAGACTTTTGCGGCACATTTGCGGAACATTGAAACGGACAATTTATTGAGAAATCTGAGTTTTTACTCACCAACCGACGTATTCAGCCGAGATGAACATGTACCACACAGCTGACGACTATAGTCCACCAGACTGCGCATGCGCGTGGAGTTGTGGAAGAGATGTGGGGCTCAACCATTTTTTGAAGGGGGGGGGGGGGGGTAATCTTTTTTACATCGCGCAACGGTGATGTGTGGAATGCGGATAATTAATGGCGCGCTATTATACCTAGTGTGATTCCTTGGCCTGACAATGTTTGTTATGCCCAGACGTCTAAATTGTAGGGCAGGTAGCCACGTAGCTATTTTTAGATGATGCAACAAATCAAATTATATTAACGACTTTTCCCAAATAGGCACAACCCCTAGCTGCAGTGGCTTTAAATATATAGTGATATTTGGCATTTTGTCTGATGTTGTTTTTGGCCAATGCGAGCTTTTATTTTATGCAAATCAGAAAAAAACAGAATCTGGATCGATGGTCATTATTTTGTTCACGTTGTTCATTTGAAAACCGAAGGAATGTTCAAACACACACAACACTGTGTAAAGCGCGTCATGCACACATCACCGTTGCGCGATGTAGAAAATATGACCCCCCCCCCCCCCCTTCAAAAAAAATGGTCGAGCCCCACATCTCTTCCACAACTCCACGTGCATGCGCAGTCTGGTGGACTATAGTCGTCAGCTGTGTGGTACATATTCATCTCGGCTGAATACGTCGGTTGGTGAGTAAAAACTCAGATTTCTCAATAAATTGTCCGTTTCAATGTTCCGCAAATGTGCCGCAAAAGTCTCAAAGATCTGTAGGAGGGATTGGATAACTTTCTGGAGAGATTAACGTTTGGGAAAGTGGAATTCTAGAACATTGTAACTGACCTATCAAGAGCGTATTGCAAATCCCATTGAGTTACGGGGTCCAAAAAAGAATAGCGTTGTAAGGCTAACGGAGAGCCTTACATTTTTGGAAGTAGCAAATAAGCACCTCTTTGCTTAAAAAAAAAAACTGATCTGACGTCACTTGTACAGCACAAAGGGTAAACTGCAGATCTGCACAATAAGTTGGCGGAGGAAACATACGAGGCGCCCGCTTACCCCTAGAACTATGGGGTTCCGACAGGAACCCCATAGGAAGACGCCGATTTTTCCCATAGGCTAGTACAGCAAGAATAAGAACGTCATTCCCATGCAACACGTTTCTACATTTTTCGCCGTGAATTACTTCATGGCTGCCCCCAAAAATAATAATATGCCGCATTTACATCCTCACCTTGCTTGCGCCAAGTCAATTTTCGCCTGAAACGGGTCCAATTTGCGGGGAAAAAATGACAAAAATCTGCAGTCGTTCCGAAGCGATCACACACGCACACCATCGAGGAAGCCGCACACACACGAAGCTCCTGTTTTGCGGGGGGGCCGTGGGTCGGTCAAGTCATGATTATTCATCGAAAATTCGAAGCGCGGTACGGCAGGCAACTGCCGCGTCTGCGACGACAGGCAATGCATGCAGACGGTATATAACGGACACGCGGCAGTTGCCTGCCGTACCGCGCTTCGAATTTTCGATGAATAATCATGACTTGACCGACCCACGGGCCCCCCCGCAAAACAGGAGCTTCGTGTGTGCGGCTTCCTCGATGGTGTGCGTGTGTGATCGCTTCGGAACGACTGCAGATTTTTGTCATTTTCTTCCCGCAAATTGGACCCGTTTCAGGCGGAAATTGACTTGGCGCTAGCCCTAGAAGGACGCTATGATATAGCGTCCTAGCGCCCAAGTATGCAAAACAGTCCTATGCTAGAAACCGAAGATCAAAAATCACACTTTACCTGCATAAATATTCTTGGCATCATTTTATTCAAACAGTTCAACAGCCCATCTCCCTGTCCGGATAGAAATATTCCTCCAAGAATGTCAAGAACAGGAGATATTTGCGGCGCAAAATCGTCTCCACGCGACGCTGACTTCACAAACACGAGGAGTAATACCTTGTCCGCGCGTCTTGAACGTTCATCAACAACAGAGGGCGCAATTTCGGCCGTGCACGCGACGACTGTAAATTGCGCCCTCTGTTGATGAACGTTCTAAATGTGGGTATTACTCCTCGTGTTTGTGAAGTCAGCGTCGCGTGGAGACGATTTTGCGCCGCAAATATCTCCTGTTCTTGACATTCTTGGAGGAATATTTCTATCCGGACAGGGAGATGGGCTGTTGAACTGTTTGAATAAAATGATGCCAAGAATATTTATGCAGGTAAAGTGTGATTTTTGATCTTCGGTTTCTAGCATAGGACTGTTTTGCATACTTGGGCGCCATGACGCTATATCATAGCGTCATTCTAGGGCTAACTTGGCGCAAGCAAGGTTGAAGGTGAGGATGTAAATGCGGCATATTATTATTTTTGGGGGCAGCCATGAAGTAATTCACGGCGAAAAATGTAGAAACGTGTTGCATGGGAATGACGTTCTTATTCTTGCTGTACTACTACTAGCCTATGGGAAAAATCGGCGTCTTCCTATGGGGTTCCTGTCGGAACCCCATAGTTCTAGCAGGCATGTCAGGCCAAAATTGTAAACAGATAACACATCTATTTTTATGACATTTTTGAACAGTTCTCATCAAAAGAAGAAAAAAACTTTTTGAATCATGGAAATCGGACAAGCGGTTCTTGAGATAGATTAATTTTAACGTTGAAAAATTGACGCATATTTCAGATTCAAATTCGATAATTTCAGGTTTGTAATAAAAAGCCATTTTTGAGCCTTTCTAAAGAAAAAATAAGGCATAAGATAGGCATAATGCATTTTTATTTAAGAAATATAGTGTCATTTCTTCACATAAATTGGTTTACAAATGTTGTTACACTTTTTAATTAAAAAATATTTAATGATGAAAATGGTCCATTGTCCATTATGTTCTTTGGTGTATGCATGGTCCGGTGAAAAAAGACTAAGTCCCCTTAATTATATATTCATTCTGCTGTATTTTCCATGTGAAAGGCCCTTAGTCAATGAAACCTTGGCAGTAATTAAAATGTACACTGGAAAAGAAAGTAATTGTCAATTTGGTAAACAAAATAAATTAAATGACTAATTAAACAATAAAACATGATTTCAGCTCATTAATATTCATGAGGCTCATTAATTATGCATGAGGCGAGACAAAAAATCCACGTTTCTCATTCATCCGAGCAGTAAACAAACTTTATTGGGGTATTTTTAGGTGCTGAATCCAATTCTGAGGTTATATTTGCAATTAAATGCACCAAAAGTGAACTTTTTAGCTGAAGACAATACAAATTTGGTTGAAAATTCTGAGAAAATGACGTAGTATCTTGCTAAAATTTGCAAAGCTTTCAAATTATAGCATCAATTAAAACAGTAGCAATAAACAGCCAAAACAAAATCTTGTTACAAAAGGACCCCACAAAAGTAAAATTAAAATGCTGTTAATATAATTGCGATTCAGCAAACAATCCTGTAAATCTTTTAAAACAATCAGTTACTTTTGTCAGTAAAAAAAAAAAAATCCGAAAAAAAAATCCGAAAAAAATTCAATCAACAGAAGTAACAGTGATAATTGGAAGAGCCAAAATGAGTGACAGCACTCCTATACACTACACATATATCGGCTCTTACAATGACTACCATTACGCCCTCTATTTTAATCTGTATTGTCGGCCATTGTGTCCTGTGAGCTTGCGTGCGTGTACGTACACGATCCATCACCGCGCGCGCGCAACCCGCGAAGTGTTCCTTTTTAGCTTTCATTCATTGGGGGATTGGCTCATTTAGCGATGATGGTATCAAAAATAGCAAGTAATTTTGGCAGTTATATGAGTAAGAAACATTGGAAAAACCAATTTGAGGCTCGTTTATTGAAAAAACAGAATTAATTAACGTCAAAACTGTGTCTGAAGAATGAAACTTACAATTAGCAGACGATAACCCCCCCAAGACCTCCAAAACGACATCGGATTTAATGCGCATGCGTCCTAAGCTTTCCATTGATACCAAATTTGTTGCCAATTGGTGGCGCCATCACAACTTTTTATTGAGTTTTGTGAGAAGGAGTGCACTCCGCCATTTTGCGACAATCGGAAGTTGCGCATCGCTTCGCGAAGTATTACAACTTAATTAAAGTACTTCCAATGAAGGTACATTCCTAAAACCTCGGGAAAATGTTGAATAAGTAGTTTTCTAACAAGTTTGGTAATATCAGCCCCAAAAATTAAAATTTTGCGTTAGAAAAGTGAGCTTTTACTAGCCGTTTTGTTTCGCATACCGGACATTATCGGAAATGAATCACGATGCGCTTGACATGCCTAGTTCTAGGGGTAGCGCCCGCTAGGCACGGCTGCCGATTTCGGAGCTATATAGAGAGGTCCGTTTTCTTGAAGAAAGAAATCGCATTTTCAGACGTTTAACCTCCCATTTTTATGCCCAAATCTCGTGTTGACCCATACTTTACGGTTTTGTACCGCATTTGTCAGTTAAGAATGTGTTTTGGAGGTGTTGACGGTGTGTTGACCATGTTGACGGTGTTTTGCGTGTTGACGGTATGTGATACCGCCCCAAAACAGTCAGAAATTACATTCTTATTCTTCTATTTTAACATTAAGCAGTTTTTTCTCTGATTATTTATACACCTGACTTTAATAACATGATATCTTTACTTACACTGCGAGTTTTTAGACGAACTTTAGAATGAAAATCTAGCCAATTTTCTTCACAACATCCAGTGCAGTGAGTCAGTGGTCCTCGCGACGCTGCTGATCCGGGGACTAGCAACCGCCAACTGCTACTATCGGGTTTATGCACCAGATGAATTCGTCCTCCAGACTATTCAAAATGCACGTACACAAAAATTATGGCAGAGGGCGCTTACAAAAAAATGAACGTGACAGAGGGCGCTATATTATTACCCACCGCCCTAGCCGGCCAAAGACGCTGATGACGCAAAACTAAAAACTAAACCCAAACACTTGTGAAGGAAAGTTTAGACCTTGCTACCTGGCCTTGCGCACACGTTGTTCCAACGTGGAAGTTTTGACCCCGTGTCACAATAACTGCAAAATCTACCCACTTATAATTCAAAGAATAAATATTCAAAGCGAACAAAGAAAACTGGCCGGAGCAAGATTCGAACCTGCGACCTCCAGAATACCGTACCGGTCCTCTACCAACTGAACTATCTTGCCCTATGTTGAGCGGGTCTCCCAAATTGTCAGTAGCTTTGTTCGGGTGGGCGCCAGTCAGAAGTCATAAACCCATAATGCCGTATAACCAGAGAGCATGCCTAATTTTACGACTGCAACCTGGGAAGCAAATTCAAAGAATTAAGCCTTCGCCAGTTGCTCTATGATTGCAAACTATTTTTCACAAACATGCGGAAAAGATTTTGAAGGTACAAAAAAATGAAGTAACTCAATAATTCTCAAAAATGACAAGGTGGTACATTTTATTCAGATCTGTTCAAAAGTTATCCGAATCTTGTTTCCTCAATTTTGGTTTAAAAGTTAAAGGACAAAATTCGGTTCGAAGATTGTAACAAATTCCACTGAATTTAACCAGATGCCGAAATCTTGATTTAAGAATTCGGGTGCAAAAATTTGTTATAAATTACGAGGTCTTAACTTTACCATCAGCAGGGGCGGATCTAGAGGGGGTTGTGGGGGTTGCAACCCCCCCCCCCCCCCCCCCCCCACCTGCTGAGCAAAGTTGTGATAAGCAATGCTAAACCACATCCTTGTTGTACCAGTGGGTATGCCGCTGGTCCATACACTGAACACTGTACCGGTGTAGGCGGGTAGGCCTACAACGGCAACCCCTCCCTAAATAAAAGGCTAGATCCGCCCCTGATTAGGTTGACATATCAGGTTTCCATTTAAAATCTTTATTTCAAGATGTAGGGCAAACATTATTTTAAAATTGCAAAGGTTAACCCTGAAATTATAGTGAAATCTATACTTAAAATAATTGTACTTTCCAACAATCTTGACTCTATAAACCAAGATTCGGTTCCAAGATTGATGAAATAAATAGCATGGGGTTAATCTTTAAACACTTTTATTCCTTTTTTATCCAGATCTGGAGTTTAAAATGAGGGCAGAAAATATTACCATAATAACAATTGGTTAACTGTACTTTCAAAAAAATATAGTTTTCGGGACCAAATTAAATTTTCGTTCAAAAATGTCAAAGTTTTGGGGGACACCGGGAAAATAATTTGAAAGGGGGAGGGCGAGGTATGGGCCAGTTTCACGGCGGCGTCTCTAAAAATCCCCAAATTTTACAGAGGCGAGGGCAAGGAGAGGGTGTTTTGCAGGGGGGGAGTTCCCAATTCAAGGGGCAGTTCATTTCCCCTTGCCCCCCTCTGGCAACGCCATTCACTGGTTTTAGTCTTGAACGTAACTTCATCATTTCGCCTAAAGCAGGGGCGTAGCTATAGGAGGGCGTGGGGGTAGCGCATGCCCCCCCCCCCCCTCCGCCCCCCCCTAAAAAATCGTCCCCCCCCCCCCAATTTCCCCCCTGTAAATTTTGCAAAAAGATAAAATAATAGCATTATTAAGAAAAATACTGTGAGCACACCCCCCCCCCCCCCCCCACCTCACGTCCCACCCCACTCGCCCCTATGAAGAGAGCCCTGGCTACGCCGCTGCCCTATTCCTACCTACTCAAGCTACCGATCCATAGGGGGCCTACACTTACAAATCAGCTGTAGAATTTAGTTATTCGATCAGGTTGTTTAGTTTCCATTACATTTACCCAACCCCACCCGTAACCTTTGTATATAAATTATGTATAATCAACCCTTCATTATCAAGTTCCAAAGTCCACTGAAATTACAATGAACAATTTCAGACCGAGCCCATGCACAACTCCCACCAACCAGTTTGCATTGTTTTTATTGTGCACCGCGCGCGCTCAGTGCAAGGCCCAATATTCTCGGGGCAAATTCGCGCCATCTTTGTTGGGCTGAAGTTAGTAATAATTGACCAAGGCCTCTCAGTCACGTCGATGGAGGAGATGATCTATGGTTGAGGAGGGAAGGGAGGCAAGAAGGAACCAACGATGAATCGCTTTCACGAAGCGGCCAGAGAGGGCCACTTGGATCCGCTGAGGGACGCAACTCGACGCGATGCCAACAAGCCGGACGATACGGGCCGCTCGCCCACGTTATGGGCGGCCTATGAAGGCCAAACGGATGCACTGCGTCTTCTCGTAACCAGAGGGTATGTATTATTTTTTAATGCAAGTTCGCCCCAAACAAGGCTAAAAGTCACTCGAGATATAGAGCTAAAAAAAGGGGGGGGGGGCAAAAGTATCGCAAGATGAAGGGAAACATGTACGAGGCAAAGAATTCCATAGAGATACAGAACGAGGGGGAAAGCTATTAATCTAGATTTCACAAAACTCAACAAACGTCCTCTTCGCTTCGTTGCTTCAAAACTAAAAATGATAACTGATAATTTAATTTTCCGATGGTTTTCCGTGTTCTCAAACATACATGTACACGAGCAATAGAAGGTCCAATTTCGTGGGGCCACCGCACACACACAATAGTTTGATGAAGACAGACAAGTCAAATTTGCTGAAACAGGTTACCAGCCAATAAATTGCATGAGATGTATACCGTATCATGGAGTTTCATGGAGCTGAAAACTATAAATTACGGTACTACCAAAGGAATGTTTCGCTTTATAGCAAAAACAGGTTTTTACCCCGGCCAACAATACATGTGAAGTATACCGTACTGCTCGTGCACAAGTTCTCGGCTGATTTGTGAAAAAAGGATTCAATGCCTATTATCTGCGGAGCTGCAAACATTATACACAAAATTACAACTTTGATACCCATACGCGTGGGGGCGAGTTGGTCTCACCAACGATGGAAGTTACCCCGCGCCCGGGTCTATAGGTCTGAAAATTAGGATAATTTCTTTGGTATCTATTGAAGATTTTATCCTCTATTTAGACCTGGACCCAGGAAAGCCGTAAGGGTGGTCGGGCTGGCAACTTAACAATGTGGCCAACCTCACCACCTCTGTTGTGGCCCTTTACCTAGAGTGGCTTTTAGCCTAGTGGGGGACTCCATAAAAAATACGAATTTATCAAGTACATGTATATCAATTTAGGCGTATAAACGAACTTTAAGGATACTGCAAGGTTGTAAGCTTATACCAGCAACCCTACGTCCGCTTCATGAGTGATGTATTAAAGAATCCAATCAGTAAATTAATTGTACCATTACAGTAGTTGCAGTGAATAGAAGTGGTCATACGGTGTTCGCGTAAAAAAATAATTGGCTCATATTTATGGCCCTTAGTACCACCGTCAAGCAATAAAATCCAGCTACCTTCCACTGCTGGGCTGTTCCAAGTTGCAATCGGGACTCGATTCTAGTCCCTAATTTGTTAAGTGTAGAGTCTGCCAACAGCCATTCTGTTTCTTATTTCATAAAGGTGCAACAGATGATGGGCTAGCAGTAAATGAGCCTGCACCTTATGAAATTGTATCCTTTCCCCTATAATATCCACGACGAGAAAAAAAATCGCACAAGAAACATATTTAGCGTCATGTCTCTTTTGCAAAAAACAGAGGAGGACTTTTGTGTTTTACGTATATCTGTCGGGAAGTCTATTTTCCAAGATGGACGGCTTTTTTTCAAGATGGCTTCCGCGACAGTAGTGCCCACCAGGTCGATTCAAAACACGCAATTGATCGACTGGGATGAATCGCCTCAAATCTTTTACTAATACTACTGATGTTTTGGGGAGGAGAAAAACGCAGCCTCCAACAAGGAAGTGGGCGGGGACGCTAATTTGTTTGTTTTTCGACTTGGCCTGATATTGTAGGCTGAGAGGAATATCCCCCTGCCTCCCTTGTCATAAAAATTTGAAGCCCCGCCCCGACCCCGTGTTCTCGCCAATCCCAAAGTACCTCCACCAATCCGTTGCAACTTTCCCGTGTTAGCCCAGTGTCATATGAATATCAGACTCCCATGAAAATTGGACTAATTTTCCCTATTATTGGTTAGGCCTAAACCCTCTCACGTGACTGGCCACTCTCCTAATTATCTTAACTCAGCATGCGCAATACGATGAGCTCGTATTTCATAGTGACTGAAATTCACGCTACACCTGTCTCTATGCCGAAATTTACAAATCTTCGCTGCGCCAATGAAGGCCTATATTATCACAAATATACCGATACAATTTCATCTAAGTTTAGGCATTTGTGCAATCAACTTCTTGCGAAATTCAGGATTTGATAAGGCCAAGCTTATCGCAATTCGTGATCTATTATAAACAGTTGGATCCGTAAAAAAAAATCGGATTAGATTCATCAGATACAGTATAGTCTAATCTGAAACGGATTAATTGTGTTCGTATATTGTCTCTGTGAAAAATCATCAGCTTTTATTCCGTGTAAACCTGACACATTCCCGATTCCCGTTTAGCCGAATTTGTTGACATGGGAAAACACATCCGTCTTTATCGGAAATTCTTCTGGAGAGCATTGTAGATAGCGCGAGTGTATTGTTTGTTCACCACCATGCCAGCCACGGAGCGAAGTTCAACAAGTTCACATTTATACGGGTGCTGCTCGAGTAATGCCTACGTGTATTCTCGTGTAATATTTCAATGGGCAGAGAAATCTGTGTCAGTTGAAAATGGTATCTGACAATAGGTATGTCAAGTGCCAAATGGAAAAACATACCCGCACCTTTACCGGTTTCTCAATGCCAGATTCACAAGGATAATAAGCAGACGTTTGCGAAAGTTAATTATTGCAGCATTTGGCTCTACTTCAAATTGACAATTGGGAGTCCATCGTTTATCCATTCTGAAATGGTAATCAATTAGAAATTTCGAAAGCGCCAAAAACCGTCAATAAAACTCGGGTGTAATGGGTGTAAATGGGACGTAGTGCCCATACGATATATGTACGATGATCACTTCAAGGCGGTTCACACGTCGTGGTTTTGTATACATCTCGTCACGTCACGTGGGTGAAAAAGGTTCATGCGGATCGGTATCATGTTATTTGAAAATTTGGCGGGAAATCGAGACTGTCAATTTGAATTGACGAGCTGTCGGCTAATCTTAACCAAGACCTAGAGAGAATGTGAACCAGGGTCACCTTTGTGCCTGCCCAACAAAATACTGTGACGGCCAAATGCTCGTGCTAACTGACCAAAATTTCAAATCTATTACAAATCCGAGGGTTGGGGGAATTTTACCAGAGGATCCAATAGGCCATAATTACGATCGCCATCTCCTTATCATTTTCCATGTAGTGGAAGACTTTTGAGACGCTGGTGGCAGCAGAGTAAGCGGTCCTTTTCCATTGTTATCACCAGTCGTGCGCATGCTCGGAACCACGCGCGCATGAATTAGCAAAAGGCCGGTAAAAGAATGTAAGCAAGGAAGCCATATACATGTCCTTCGTTGCAATTTTAACAAGTAATTTGTACGGTTTTTGCAGGCAACCAAATCTATGCTGGAAGTGATTGGAAATTTATAATTTTCGGAGGTTTTTGCTGAATTATACAAAAAAGTATTTTATGAACGGGAATAAATATGTGCTGGGCCGGTTTTAAATGTACGTTGATAATGACTCAAGCCGAAGGAATAAAGTACTCAAACTCTTTGAGTTTGAAATTTGTGCTGTGAAAAATCCCCCGCTTGGAGGTGGATAAGCTCTATGCGATTAAACATTCGCAGTAGCTTGGAGACATAATTTCACAGTCTCTCTACACAGGTGCGGATCTGGGGGGGGGGGGGGGGGGGGGGGGGGGGGGGGGGGTCGAACCCCCCCCCCCCCCCGCAAACAATCCTGGATCTGCCCCTGGTACATAATGATGGACCTTAGGCGTAGCGGCCATCTAATGTCTTTGTTGAAAACCACGGGCATGTGTCAACCTTTTGTGCTTACATTATTACGGAATTTGAATGACAAACATAATACTTCGAAGATGGCTGTTCCGCATAAGGTCATGTTCGGTGCAGTTTCTCCACTATCCTCAAACTATTTAAGCCTATGCAGTGCTCCGGTTTGTTTTTGGCACTCCACTAAAATTCTGCCAAGAACCGATTAAAATTTTCTTTTTTCTTTATCTTTATTTTTAAAAGATACTTCTGATATCACAAAATTAATCAGTAATCCGTGTTATTATCAGCTTGGACTATAGACCCAAGATACTAAACATGGACCACCGTAGCGGCTTCAAAACAAAATTACACATTTAATTGCAAAACCAATTGAAATCGGTAATCAGAGTGGTGTAGTTTTTCTGTGGTTTCGTTTTCCTTTTTTACCTTGTACCTTGCGCTAACCACTAACAGAAGGCCCATAAATGCCAACAATAAGCAACCAAATGCAAATCGTTTAAAATATATCAAAGTCCAGGTCTTGCTTGACACAAACTGAGAACTGTTACCATAACTGTCATTTTCAATTTTCAGCAGATATCACCTGTCCACCAAATGTTCATATATTTTCCCCTGAACAAACTGTCTGTACCCCCAAAATGATTTTGATTTATGGAAGTCGCCCAATACAAGGCTAAAGGCCACTCTATAAATAGCTACATACAACAAAGGTGACGGGGTACGTTGGGCACATTTTAGGTTGCCAGCCCCACCACCCTTACGGTTTTCCTGGGTCCAGATCTATATATATAGAGGATAAATCTCCAATAGATACCAAAGAAATTATCCCAAGTACAAAGATGGCCACTCACAATGGGGGAATTCCTCCTAAAAATCAAAATAAGGCCACATTTTAAAGCTGCCTTGTGCCCAAAAGACCCTCAGCCTCAGGCAGCGCTTGCAACGTCTTACTATCACTCTTACTATCACTCTACAGTGAAGTGCTGTGGCCTCGTGGCTTAGTGTATTGAACTCAAGATCTCGGTGATACTGCAGATTGTGGGTTCGAAACCCGCTGGGGGGTCATAGTTCTTGTGTCCTTGAGCAAGGCACTTTGTCACAAGTTGCTTCTTTCCACCCAGGAGTTAAATGGGTACCTGTGAGAGCAGTGATGGTTATGTGTTTGATTAGCCCGTGTGCGCTTAAGATAGCAGCCGGGGCTGTATACTCCCCAGGGAGCTGAGAAGGTTTTAGGAATGATTAATGTGCCCGATGACCAGGGGTAATCATATTTGCAAAACGCTTTGAGTCTTGCTAAAAGCGCTATATAAGAACCTGTTTTATTTATTATTATTATTATTACAGCCCCCAAACCACCCTTTTCTTTTGAATGTAGAAACTTGGATGGTACATGTACATGCAATCAATTGTGGGGAAAGGTGACTCTACTTTTAGAGGCGCGTACCCAAGGGTACAGTGGAATCGTCACGGATACAGTGGAGTCATATCAAGAGCAATGGCCTCCCACAAAAGATAGAAAATTATTTTTCATTTCTTTTTAAAAATATTTTTTAATAGTAATAATTAAAAACGTTCTGAATCCTCCAGTGACCAGCGACACGCACCGGAAGATCAAGAACCGATACTGAATGGACGGATTGTTTTAGATTTTTGTCTCTAATTCTTTCTTACTTTAGGGGTGACCCGGACCATTGCGACATCCAGGGCCACACGGCCCTCCATTATGCCGCCCTCGCCGGCCACGTCAACACCGTCACTTTCCTGGTCTCTTTTGGCTGCAACATCTGGGTCATGACCAACGACTACCGGACCGCAAAGGATCTGGCCGCTGAGAACAACCACCAGGCCTGCCTGGCCTTCCTGGACGACTTCTCCGCCCAGCAGTCGGCCAAGAACCCCAAACAGGTCAAGAAGCTGAAGGAGAAGGCCATGATGGACGCCGACAAGCGAGTGAAGAAGCTGAGCAAGCGACAGGCGGAGCTAGACAAGTGGCGACAGAAGGAGGAGCGGAAAGAGGCAAAACAAGGCGGGCACTACAAGAAGAAACCCGACGGGAGGAAGGATGGATCGAGCCCCATGGCCAGTATGGCGGAAAGGCACAGCACGGGAGCGCTTTTCTCGGAAATCACCTCCTCAAACGGGACTTCAGGAGTACGAGGGAGGTCCACATCCTCCCTGATGCCCACCAGCTCCCGCTATTCCGACGACAGCCGCAGTAGGTCGACTGCGGACTCCAGGTCATCCACTATCAGTGACCGGAAATTCAGCAGTGACGACGAAGACGAGGGAAACCGGCCCGATATACGGGAATCGAGCTTCTGGCGCAACAGTATGGCCGCCTCAAACATCGCCAACGCAGTGCAGAGTTTGCCAAAGGCCAAGCCTGGCGAAGGCGACGAAACGCTAGACGATGACCTACCGAAAGACGTAGATATCGAGCATGACTACCGAAAGATAAACGGGGACACAGGTGTTCCTAAAATCTTAGTCTCCGAGCCTAACGATCGCAGACTATCGTCAACTGATCAGAATTCGAACGAATTGGACTGGAATCCGGAAGATCTGGAAGACGATGATGATGATTACCAGACGGGTACCAGCGATCTAGAGTTTTTCCTGGCCGTGCACAACCTGCTGGATTACCTGCCGATGTTTACCGGCGAGGAAATAGATCTCATGGCCCTCATGCTGCTCAATGAGGATGACTTGGTCAAGCTCGGCCTGCCTCTAGGACCGAGGAGGAAACTAACTGACGCCATCTCGCGACGAAGGAACGCCATAAGTGACCCGGGAGTTATGACAGATACTCACCTATAAAGCCCTTTACCAAACTTCAACCCGGCTTTGGCTTTGGCTTTGGCTTTGGCTATGGCTAGCAAGTATTTCAGGTCTAGAGCCAATACATAATACGTTAAAGTATCAAAGTCGAATAAGTATTCAAGACTTCAGATTAGCAATGAGGCGGGAGCCCGAATTGCTAAAAAAAAGACGATAGCCAAAGCCGAATCGTTATTACGGCCCTATAATCCTCTCACGTCCAAGCCATCTTGGTCGGGTTCCCAACAGTCAGGATGTAGATTCATAACAAAACGGGGAACAATATGGTACCAGACGGTTTCATTAAAGAAATACTGTTGAAACATATCTTTAATTGCTATTTTCTACCAATATACAGTGTGAGTAACAAAAAACTATACACTTTTAAAATTGGCCATAGTTTTATTCTGTAGCAATATAGATAAGATATTTTCATATGTACTTTTAGAGTAACTCTTCCTGCTTCTTTTGGTGACATTTTTACTGGATTAGTTTTCATGCATGACTGCACAGGAGACAATTAAGGGGGTCAGGTGAAATCTGAGTTGCGCCAACTGGTTAGGGCTGGATAAGAAAGAGACAATTTAAAAGAATACAACTATTGTCTAACAAAGAGACAAAAAAGAATTTCATTAGCTTTTAAACTTCGTGTCTATTTAAAACATTTAAATTAAGTTTAAAAGGCAATTAAATTCCACGGTGTCTTAGTCCTCAACATGGCCACCATCTCGCTCAATGCACAGCTGGGCTCGGCGCATCATTCCTGCAACAGCACGGCGAATCATCTCCCTGTCTTGTCTGAGAATGTCAATTTCACGAGTTATCATTTCCTGGAGGTCATCCAGATTTGCTGGAGGAGTGGTGAAAACTCAAGCTTTCAGATATCCCCATAACAAGTAGTCAAGAGGGGTCAGATCAGGAGATCTTGGGGGCCACTAAACTGGTTGATTCAAGGCAATGACCAGTTGGCGCAACTCAGATTTCACCCGACCCCCTTAATTGTCTCTGTTGCAGTCATGCATGAAAACTAATCCAGTAAAAATGTCACCAAAAGAAGCAGGAAGAGTAATTACTCTAAAAGTACATATGAAAATATCTTATCTATATTGCTACAGAATAAAACTATGGCCAATTTTAAAAGTGTATAGTTTTTTTGACTCGCACTGTAGAAGTTATTCACTTTAGAATGAGACATCATACGAAAAAGAACACCAATGTCTTAATAGTTATCGAATAATTACTTTGCAAATGTCGAATAATTTGCGACCCGACAATAATTCGGACTTACCTTTGCGTGCATTAGATAAAAGCAAAAACCTTAATTGTTTGAGGGGTGCAGATGCCCAAAGTAGGAAAAAGTAGGTTTCTTTCGTTACAATAAAACAGGTAAGAAGAAAATATTCAGAAGAAAAAAACAAATCACATTTGTTGAAGAGCACGGACACATTATATATGTAAGCCTCACTCTGATCCTCGCAGACTTGTACATAAGTATATACCATAATACTTGTATGCATGATGCACCAGAACCGTTATTACACTGAGGTGACACTTTAATAGTTTGGTTGAGGGTCACTTTGATTCTCAAAGACTTGCATATCGTCAAATTCATGATGGCTGCCCCAGATGAAAAGCTATCTACCACTTTATAAATATAAATTATATGACTGCTGGCAAAGTGTAGCGAAAATAACCCTGTGTATTGATGACGTTACCTATACTGTTTACCGCAGGGCATCACGCGTACGGCCCGGGGGTGGGGGGGGGCGTGGTCACCGCCGCGGCTCGTACACGATTTTTACATACACCGTAGCCTTTTCCACGCCTATTTTTTCGATCTTGTGGCTCCCGAGCGAGGAAAATCCCCTGCACAGTAATCATCTTTTAAAGTTTATGACGGTGTTATCTTCTAACTGCGAATTTTTGACTGTCTTTTGGTCGAAAACCGATCGTACGTCGGCATTCTGCACGTGAAAGAAAAGCGAGCGTCGAGCGATGACCCCACTGATGTAAACTGCAATGTCATGCGGTAAACACTGACATGACGTCATCAATGGCTATTATCACTCGAAGACGAGAAAATAAGTTACTTTGCGCGTGACCCAAGCACTCATATTTTAAAGCTCGATATAAAAAAAAATCAAATTATTTGATATCCTCACCCTCCTTATTTTTATTTTTGATAAGTTGTGGACACGCCCACACGTAACCATCAGTCACGTAATGAATACTGCTACAAGGTAGATTCATATAACTCGTTGTTGTAACAAACAAGTGTCAATCAGAGC
Organism: Hippasteria phrygiana; assembly: GCA_037893225.1. NCBI lineage: Eukaryota > Metazoa > Echinodermata > Asteroidea > Valvatida > Goniasteridae > Hippasteria > Hippasteria phrygiana. The sequence goes on along the minus strand of JAZGUH010000610.1, from coordinate 255,310 downwards.
TTTTTCGATCTCAATTTGTAAACTGCCGAAATGATATGGGCATTTTTGTTACTATAATGCCAGGATATCAAAATAATGTATTCATAAAGAAGTCTATTAATGTATAAATGGATTCTTATATGATCGTCGAAAAACTCTGTTTTCGTTATACGTAAAAAAGAGTGACTAAAATTACTTTTTTGAAAAAAATAGCGGGAAACGCGTCATATCGAGGCAAGAGCCCGATCCAGTCGCCTTGCTGAATTCCTATCAAACTTTTCTACCAATATTGGTGCAATAGGATTAATTAATTTCGCCGAGCGGGGCCTGATTATTCAGTAGACATAAGTAGGCATATAGGCGTGTCTAGAGCAAACGGAAAATTTGAAGGCTGACGATAAAAATGCCATAAGTGTCTATACGGGAAAAATGGGGTGTACAAAAATCAGGGTTCATAAAAAATGAAACAACTTCGGAAAAAAAACTTGATTAGGGCGTGCGTTTCCTTGTGCTTCTGCCATGCAAAAAACGTGATCATGCAGCTCGTGGTAGATTCAGCCGTGACCTCATGTGCCCCTGTACCATTTCTGTGGAGGTAGGAGCATCGATGTATGAGGGGCAAAAATTATTCAGTTGGAAATCCTCTTGCTGAAGACAGCTGGTGTTAGTGCAATGGCCTGTGTAAGATAAAGCAAGTGCAGTCAAATCCTATTATGATGAGCTTATCACTGTAGCGTGCCCCTGTAGGGACGGGCGTACCAAGTTGAATCTACCATAGAATGAACCCGTAGAATTAATTGTTGTGACGAAGTCGGCTGAAATATCGTTTCCGATATGCCTAGTTTCCAAAAGGAAAAAAATAGAACTGTCAATTCAAAATGTGGCTGTTATTTAAGAGTATACATGTACGCTGTTAAAAAAATCTCTGTTGAATTACAGTAAATTCTATTGTCAATTGGCATCACAGAAGTTACTGTTTTCGGACAGCACATTCTACTGTTGTTTTTTCTCTGTATATTAAAACCCCTTGAGTACGGTATTTTACGGGAGACGTCGGGGTGCCGCGGCGGCTCTGGCAGCCAAGCGAACCGCTACTATACACGATAATCCAACAATGGATTGAAACTGCACAAACAGCGGCCAAAATCCGGCTTGGTGGCACTGTTTAATCCAACAATGGATTGAAACTGCACAAACAGCGGCCATCCGGCCTGGTGGCACTTTTTTTGCGCCACATTCCGTCATCCGTACGCATGGGGTTAACAGCAGATTCTACTGTATTTGGTTCTGAGCTGTACACCTACAGAGATTCCACTGTTTTGCCACATTGTTTTTGTGTGCTAACAAAATATTGTGTGCTATCACAGAGGATATTTGTAGACTTTTCTGCGCATCTACAATTATTTGTACAGCGTAATTGTTGTTCAATGTTACATATTACACATTCGTACATATACTACAGTATATACATTCGCCCATAGATCCTGCTACATACATATGATAACACAGCACAGTTTGGTTTTTATATTCATTCGGTCGAGCCACTATGAAGTCACGGTTCGCCATCAACTGTTTCGATATTTTGAACATGAACGGGGATGTAATAATGGCATTTAAAAAATAATGTTCGGATAGAAGTAAATTTGTACATAAATTGATTGACAAATTACCTATTATGATCAAGAAAGTGGGCTTTTTGGACTAAAACAGCAATTAAACATGGTTTTCGCGAGCACAAATTTCCTCAATTCTGATTGGTCAGCTGCCGCGTAATGAGATTCATGTAGGATAACAGTAGATTCTTTGTGAACAAACAAGTCAAAACAGAACCTTGTATGATAACAGAACTTCTTTGTATTTGTACAGTTTTAATTGCGCAGTTGTTCATACAAGGAATTCCTTGTTGAAAATCAAAAAATAATTGTAACAGAGTTTTATGTGATTATACAGAAATAAACTCTGTAAATCGCTGTATATCAGTGTAGGCCTACATTATAAAATTCATAGTGCGTAAATTGTTTGATCTTACTATACAGGGTGGATAAAATAAAACCGTAACCGAGATATTATTGCTAATTGTAACAGGAGTAGGGCACATGTAAATCAAAGGGAGATATCCTCAGTTAGGGTTGAATCTCCTCTTTAAAATGACACCCTGATCATGTCATTACATTCACGGTTGACTGAGCAGTGACCAATTTTATGAAAGGGTCTATTTAGGGAATTGCGCCACTTTTCAATTGTGGTTTTTGTCACAGAGTGAAAGGCTATGGTTGCCAATCAAGCCAGGTGGCCGGAAAAAAAGAGATTTCACCATGTAAACTTAATAACATTTATTCGCGTAGTGTTATTTACATAATTAAACATGCCCCTCAACATGTCCTCCGTTTTCCCCGACACAAATCTGAGCACGGCGTCGCATGCCCATCACTGCCGAGCGAATCACACCAGGTTGCCCGCGTAGGATGTCGACTTCTCGAACAATCCGCTCCCTCAAGTCTTGAATATCCTGTGGTGGCGTAACAAAGACCTTGTCTTTCAAATATCCCCAGAGAAAGAAATCGCATGGGGTTAGATCCGGGGATCTCGGGGGCCATTCCACGTTGTGGTTCAGAGCAATGATTCTTTCTCCAAACAGTTCCGCCAATCGCTCTCGTACGATGATGCGGCGATAAGCAGGTGCCCCGTCTTGTGCCCACCACAACCGACGAAAAATGCCTCCTTGCTGTCTTTCGAAATGTTGCTCTAACTGGGGTACAATCAAGTCATTGATCATTTGAAGATAGCCTTCTCCATTCAAATTTCCTTCAAAAAAAGTAAGGACCAAGCAGAATCCCATTCCTAGAAAGTCCAATCCACAGTGATAATTTCTCACGATTTAAACTTTTGTCAAAAGTGAAATCCGCCGGTGGATGATGCAATGGTGCATGCGTACTGGCTTCTTCTTACGCTGGTACTTGCGAACATTGCGCCAAATCGTTCTGCGTGTTCACGGCTCCGTTCATGCAGAAGGCAGCCTCATCTCCGATGATGAGATTTTCCAAAAATCTGTTTGGACGGTCAAGTATCCATTGGCAAAACCTAAGACGCCTCGGAAGATCACCAGGAAGCAGTTGATGCCGTCTCACCTGACATCCAGCCTCACAATTCTGTTGAATGTGGCTGGGGGCAGTTCTAGACCATTTCGTCTCTGGCTGATGCGTTCTCCCTGTTGCAGGGCCTGCTGGACCGCATTGATGTTTTCGGGTGAGCGCCCAGTTCTTCGTCGCCCAGATCTTCCCTTGTTTAAGTTTAAGCTGGTTCCCTCACGCTGGTACTTGCGAACATTGCGCCAAATCGTTGCCTTAGCTGAAGGAGGACGTTCTGGAAATTTTTCAGCAAAAGCATCTGCCACTTGCTGAAGGCTTCCCGTCTCCAACCACTTCGACACAACAAAAACTCGCTGTTCTTTTGTAAGCTGCATTCTCATGTACGCCTGAATGTGTTTTAAGAAACTGCAAGCTTCTCCTTACCCACTTGTTAATTTTATGAAGGTTATGTAATGGTTAATGCTAATGAATGCCACTCAAGAAAGTGGCGCAATTCTCTAAATAGACCCTTTCATAAAATTGGTCCTGCTCAGTCAACTGTGAATGTAATGACATGATCAGGGTGTCATTGTAAAGAGGAGATTCAACCCTAACAGAGGATATCTCCCTTTGATTCACATGTGCTCTACTTATGTTACAATTGGCAATAATATCTTGGTTTCGTTCTTTTTTTATCCACCCTGTAGTATACATTTCTGTTTGTAAAAACAACACCATTACCGTTACGACATCACCACCAATTTAGAAGTTGAGTCGAGTCCAGGTCAAACCTATTAAGATAGCATTCTAGTAGCTAGGCCTAAAGCCCTGTTCTCACTTGAACGATTTTTGTACTACTGCGGTGCGACGAAAAAATCGTACAGCCGTGCGATTTCCGTACGAATTTCCCTGTTAATATTTCCCGCGCAGGTTCACTTGTACAACTGCCGTGCGACTGCCGTTCAACTCTCGTGCGATATTTCCTCCCGAAACATCCGATAACGGTTTAAGTTCCGTGCGACTGCCGTACAACCTGTACAAGTCCCGCGCAAGCGCCGTGCGATTTTTGTTCAACTCGCGTGCGACCTGTGCGCATGCGGTACAACCGCCGTACAACCAATCAGAGCGCCGTGCGACCGCCGTACAAGCGCCGTTCGATCCGCGCGAATCACATAAAAGCAGGGCCTTTTGGCGTCGATCTTCATAACCGCACTTGATGTTCGACAGTCAACAAGTATTCAACACAACACAACAATGCCTCCGAAGAAGAGTGATGACATGCAGGCAGGCAGCCAGAACGGCACGGCCGAGTCATGCGACTCTACAGACTCCCGTGCGACCTATCAGACTGCCGTGCGACCCCCATGCGACCAATGCGAACTATGCGAACCGTGCGACAGCCGTATGGAAATTTTCAACATTTGAAAAAACTCGCACGGGCATGCGACCCGTCCGAATAACACACGACACCCCTATAACCTGTGTAAATCATCAACAGACTGCCGTGCGACTCCCGTACGCCCTGTGCGATTTGGTAGTCGCACGGCATTCGCGTAGAAAATCGTTCAAATCAGAACGGGGTATTACGTGACAATAGTTTTGATAAACTGCCCTGTACGATAATACAGGGGGAATATTTTATGCAAATCTCATAACTTGACAATGACAAATTCACTGGGAATTATTGCTCTGTTTTCAGCAACGTATGCAAATAAAAAAAATATGTTGCAGATATTTTTGTCGTGGGCTTCCAACGTCTGTTCCGGTGTCGCATTAATATCAGACTCCCTAAAAATTCGACTTGTGGTTACACTGCGCGTGATCAGTATCTAGGCCCTATTCATTCACAAACTTGTTTTCATCGGCTAGGCATCAATCGAGGGGCGGATCCAGTGTAATTTCTTTTTTACATTTGCCCCAAAAGTTGGCCCAGATATTTATCACCTGCAGACAAACTTTAACAATTAATAATATTGAAAAAACAAAACTCGTTTATCAGTCAACATTCACTGTAAACGCAGAACACATTGGTATCCAGTTGTCTCTACGAATTGCTAATATACAGCCAACGACCTCTCCAGGATAATACAGTAACCTTCGAATAACACTTCGCTTTCGAATGCGGTATAGTGTGACGTCACGTGAATAAGGGTCTACACAGGGACAATCCAAATACTACGTATTTATAATGTTTGCATTTGAAGCAAGATATCGGACATGAGGGACCCCCCCCCCCCCTTTTGTGTTGGTCATTGTGTTCCCGGAATCTCAGGAATTCATTTCAGATATTGGGGGAGGGGGGGGGGGGGTGTTAGGTAACAATAGTCTGGAGTGTGTATAGGGTATATGGACAAGAGGGGGGGGGGGGTACCCCTTGGTCCCATATCGTATACCCAGCACGATATGGGGCAGAGGGGTACCCCCCTTTTGTCCCCATACCCTATACACACTCCAGACTATTGTTACCTAACACCCCCCCCCCCCCCCCCCCCCCCCTAGAGATCTGCAAAGAATTCCTGAGATTCCGGGAACACAATGACCAACACAAAAGAGGGGGGGGGGGGGTTCCATCTGCCCATACCGCGCATCATATGCCATATCGTGCTGGGTATCAGGGGCGGCGGAACACTTTTGAAAGGGGGGGGGGGGGGGGGGGGGGGGGTGAGCAGCACCGGTGCCGGCCGGCTGCTGCCCTTTTCTATGTTTTTGTTTTTGCGGAACTGCATTTCCCCAAGTGGAAAAAGTGGGGGGGCCGCAGTCAGTGCTGGGTATAATGGTTTGAAAACAACTTCAAGAAAATGTTAAAGAAAACATAGGAAGCAATTTGGTAACAACAATGTCGCCATTTGAAGATGCTGCAATTCAAAGTCAGCACGCCTTTCAGGATTTTATTTTAAAGCTTCCTTCAAGTTTGTTGGGTAGATAGAGGCAGTTTCATACAAAAACATCATACTGAAATGATGTTACAGTAATTACCACACACTTCTGTATCAGACAGACTGAAGATACTTGCAACATTCAAATTTCATGCCCCCGTTTTTCTACGCAAGATCAGGAAAATACATAAAAAGAAACACAATAAAATTGTTACTTTGAAGAATGTCAAATTTTAATTTATTGTCATAATTTACGATAATTAAACAGCTCATACCAGCATTTTTAGACAGACTAGAATTTCGAAAATAATTTGATCGGTTGAACTCATTTAGAAACGTTTTCACAAAATAAAGCAAAGTTACACTGCTGCAAGGTTAAATTAACACTATTGCACGAACGGTTTAAATATAGATACCGCATGGTGTCAATTTAACACATTTTGTTTTCTTTCTTGCAGTGTATCGTTGTCATATGAATATCCGACCCATTAATATCCGACTCTTTAACCATGATGCATTTCAACACAATTGCGCTCTTTGTAAAAAAAATGTTAACGAACACCATAATTTGGGACAATTTCATAACCTTTGATCTCATCCCAACCCCAACCTAATCCTTAAACCCTAACTCTATTTCTCACCCTAATCCGCACCCTTACCATAATATTCGGACTGTTTTGGTATACGGGGCCTAGTGAGCATGCGCAATATGCCCAGCAAGTCGGATTTTCAGAGAGTCTAATATTCACGCGACACCAAGCAAATCTACCTAATCTGAATTAAGTTTATACGTCTATCGTACCGTTTGAGACCCTTTCATAATTATGCAATTAAACATCCAAATGAGCGCATATTTTTGAACATAATCACCTTATCTACGACAAACTCTTTTTAAGATTGAGCTCCAACGGTTATATTTTTGTTCAAATTACACGTATTGCTGACATTCACGACTGACAAATCACACATTGCGGTTTAGCTGACTTGGCACTACGATCGATTCCTGCATAGATCCACAACATTTCAGTTAACTTTCATTTCAAATTTCCAAAAATGAAAGATAGAACTTGTTTTTGATTATACATATGCAGCAGAGAACAAACATCCACATTCCAATGAAATGTTTAGCGCAAAATCCCACTTGGCTGTGAACAAACAGTAGAATTGCGCCCAAAACTACTTTATAAGCCACCAAATTATAACGGGAGACTTTTGAGACGCTGGCGGCAGCAGACATACCGGTCCTTTTCCAATTTTCTCACCAGACGTGCGCACGCCCAGGACTACGTACTGGAATTGTCATCGAGAATGATCATTCTGACATATATACTCCAATCAAAAAATTCTACTTTCAAAATGAATAAAAAATAGTCCTTCATAAATAGATAGATAATTTATTTGTTTGTTTGTTTGTTCGCGTACAACTCAATTTGATTTCTCTTATACAACACCCTGCGACCACACAAAAATGTTTTTAATCTTACAAATCATGAATCAATAAATAAATTAATGCATTTCCATATATATTTACATGCTCCTCGAATCTTCTTTGGGTTAAAAACAAATAGAAAAATCGGAATTCAATTCATCAGTTGAATTAAGGCACTAATTACACATAATGATCGGCGAAAGAAGAAAATTTGTTCTGATTACTAAGAAAATATAGCATCATTAAATGATTGATTATGAAAGCAAGACATCATCAAGCTGATTATTGCTATTCAATACAAAACATATACTTCATCTAGTAATTACTCAAATATTTACATAATAAATGCTAGAAAGTTTATCAAAGAGATTAAAAGGAGATCATTTTAAAAGGAAAAACGTCGTATGATCGTTTGCGTTTTTTAAAAGAGAGATTCTGCTACAATCAAAACTTTAGGCCTGATAGGAAATGCTATCTTTGAGCAGTTAAAAGTTAAGAAAATTACAACAAAAATTTGATTCATAAAAAGCAACTTTTTACGAATATGTACATATATCAACAGCAGACCCATGCTGCACAAATTTAAATAGATAAAAAGTATACGCGACAATAACCCCTGTACGTATAGAGGTCGTGCAACTGATGTCACTGGACGGCACCACACAATGCCCAGTGGGCGTGGTTCTATTGTAATTCACAGGTGCTTGCCGTCCAGCATGAATAGATCACTGCACGACCTCTATAGCAGCTATAATACCACAAAGACCATGATAAAAACTAGACATTTCAGATCATTGTACAAAAACATACACTGAGTAAAGTTCACACGGAAAGTCAGTAGTCTTTAAAGGGGAATGCAAGATGATTTCTAATATATAAATACATGCAGGACAGCGTTATATATTTTACTCTACATACTTTTTGTTACTCTGAATTCCCAGGCCCTGCGTAGCAATTCTATGGAGTAATTGAAAAATTTAGTTATGTGAATGCAAATGTGAAGGCATGTTGTCATCACAATTCGGTACCCGGTACCCTGTGCAGGCATGGTGCAGGCCACACTGTGTTAAAAAAAATAAACTTTAAAAAAAAAAAATTTCTTGCATGGAGTAGGAGCCGTGTTTTACTTGATTTCGATATTTAATAGTTCGTTTGGAATCCATTCTAACCAAAGTGTGTTCAAAACGTTGCTGTTGGGTTACACTGCAGGCATTAGGCGAGGTAAACAAAAATACCAGTTGATCGTCTGGTTTTTTCAAAAAGAGGAGGATGTGGGCCTTTTTTTTGTTATTTTTTTCCAAGATGGCTGCTATACAAGCATTTAAATTCAAAATGGTCGCCAAATTTTCAGTTCAAAATGACCGCCAACTTTTTGTAGCTATTCTACCAGTCGAGTCAAAATATCCATGTTAAACAGTGTATTTTATTTATCCTAACAGTACTCACTCCATCAAAACCCAACAGCATGTTTGGTTGGAATCTGTTAGGAAGGGTACTGGACCCTCAAACTGATAGTCTTTTACACTGAGTTTGGCATACCACCAGAATCAGAGTCCAACAATTTGTGTGTACAGTTTACCATATGGTGTTGGAATTTGCAAGGATGGGTATGGTTCCTGGTAATAGGGGGTTAGGGTTAGTGGAGTACTGTGGGGCGCTGTGGCCTAGTGGCTTAGTGTATTGAACTCAAGATCTCGGTAACTGCAGATTCTGGGTTCGAGACCGGCTGGGGTCATGGTGCTTGTGTCCTTGAGCAAGGCGCTTTGTCACAAGTTGCTTCTCTCCACCCAGGAGTAAATAGGTACCTGTGAGCGCAGTGATGGTTATGCGTTTAATTAACCCATGTGCGCTTAACTTGCTGGGGCTGTATACTCCCCAGGGAGCTGAGGTTTCAGGAGTGATTAATAGCCCGATGACCAGGGGTTATAATATTTGTAAACAGTGATATATAAGTACCTGTATTATTGTTGTTATTATTATTATAATTAAAGTACATTTTCACACACATGGCTCAGGGATCACAGGACTTCAAGACTTTATACATGTACGAATGTCAGTGAACTACCCCCGTCACTGGCTTTGTAGACGTCTAAAATATCGGGAAATGAAATCGATCATTGAAAGAATGGTGCCAAGATAAAGCGAAATACATGGAAAATCTAGCTTTTTTAGAGGGAAAAAAACAAACAAACAAAAGGATGCGGCTTACAAAAAAAGGATGCGGGCAGGGACGATCAACGTGGTTTTTTTTTTACTTGGCCCTGTTATCACGTTCTGGTGACAAAATCCTTCTATTATCAAACTAAATATAAAAAATCCTCTTGTTTGACTAAATTGTGGAGATTTTAAAAGAACTGAAAAGGGACCACCTTTTTCCTTCAAGCGGAAACGATCATTCGGATCATGTTGTGTTGCATCGTCCCTTTAATGGATGTGGGAGGTGTGACATTTGACCTCTGCCGCACTTGAAAACGCACATCAAACACATTAGTGTGTTGACCAAGTGGGCTTAGTGGACTTTGGAGTGTTGATTTTTATCACCTTGATGAGCCATAAATATTAATAAATTAGCAGCGGCAATTTGTGGAGATTGGACTCCACTTCAAATTATCTAGCATGAATGATACATGTAACACTTGATCCATTTATTTTTGGGACTCATACTTAATGAGAAAAGGACATTAACAATGACAAGAAAATCCATGTCTGGGGGGGGGGGGGGGGGGTGAGTTGGTCTCGGACGGTGGAAGTAACTCCGCCTGGGTCAAGTCTGAAAATTTGGATAATTCTCTGGCATCTGTTGAAGAGTTAGTTAGGGGCCATTCAAAATTTTCAATGTTTTTTTTTTTTTTCCAAATTTTTTAAACCCCAATTTTCGATCTTAAAATATTGATTTTCCATTCAATTAAACAAAATATATATATAATGTTCAGTGACTGCATGCTGCACTGGAGGGCCTCCCTAACTTGAACATGTGCCCTGATGACTTCTTGTGTTTCATTAGTTGATCGGATGTGGGGAACGATTGGATGCAGTCATTGTAATCGGCAAGTCAAAAGATATTTTTTCTTGGATTTTTTTTAAAAAATTTGAAAAGTGAACTTCGATTTTCAATAATTTTCCTTCACCCACCCACCAAAACTTTCGAAAAAAATAATCGAAATAAAAAAAAAATTGAAATTTTGAATGGTCCCTTAGATCTGGTCAAAACCGAAGAATATTAGGGTTGGCGGTTCAAAATATCGTCAACCCTGCCACCTCTGATTGTAACCCTTTACCTAGAGTGGCTTTCAGCATTGAATTGGGTGATTTCAATATAAACCAATCGTGGTTGTGAAACACTGCTTGCCGAAAGGGATCTCATTAATACATTAAAACCCCATAATACAGGGTGGCCCAAAAATAAATGGAACGGCATACTTCCACTACCTGTGACAGGGATGTAGTCAAGTCCATCACAAGTCCCTGCAAGTCCATCACAAGTCCCTGCAAGTCCATCACAAGTCCCTGCAAGTCCATCACAAGTCCCTGCAAGTCCATCACAAGTCCCTGCAAGTCCATCACAAGCCCTCCAGTCCTAATTTCAATCACTAGCTATTCAAATGAGCTTTGACAAAGGCATTCCTTTGTCATTGTTCATCCAGTTACTTGTGACTGGCTTTATGAATGAACTTCTCACCAGACTTGCGAAAGGACTTGCAGGGACTCGACTACAACTCTGCCCTAAGACTCAAACAACCTATACCAATGCATGGGTAATTTATTTTTTAAGAAAAATGATAACAAGATCTCCCGTTTCGGTCCAGTAGTTTTTGTTCTAGAACCTATTTTGTGAAACAAAGTCGGGGGTCATTTTCTCCCGAGGTATAACTAAACCGCGCCCACAAATTTGACTTAATTGGATAGAGGGATTAATTTTTATGTAATAATACCCATATGAAAGATGTGTGCAAGGGTTTCTGTCAAGTTTAATAATGAAGTTGGATATTTATGTTATACCTGCATTTCATTATTTCTTTGTTTATTACGCCGGATAAATTCTGTTTTAAACACAAGTATGCTATCATCATGCTCTTTTCTGCATGGAACAAATGGCCAAGGGACCCGACTTTGCTTCACAAACTTAGGCTGTGAAGAAAAAAACTACTGGACAGAATCGGCAGGTCTTAGTTTCATTTTTCTAAAAAAGATTCTCTATCCGTTGGTACAGGTGGTTTGACTCTTAAGGTATAGTGGAAGAATGCCCTTCCGGTTTCTTTTGGGACCACCCTGTATATCGTCTTTTATCTCAGTGAAATTATAATCAAGTACTGAAGCCAATTTATTGCATATTTACGAATTCTCATTTGGATCACCGAGTTTGGAAATATATGCATCCACATTTTAAGTATTTTGATATGTGGAATCATTTATGCCGCTCAATACTGATTAACTTTTCCACACAGCCAAAACATAACATTAGAAAATGCATCCAAAAGCGAAATTTGGGAAAAGAGCAAATTAATTTACAGAGAAAATAAGGGACAGAGATCACAGTAAGAAATAATACGCAAAAGAATACTGGTGACAGAGTTTGATATCTATCACTCTAATGCGCCTATTAATTTGTCGGTTACAACATTGGTGTCAGACACCAAAAAGAGATAGATAATGCATGTAATTTGTACACATTATCCATTTACTTTGTGGTGCAACAACTAGACACGGCACTTTGTGGTGTGACCGACGATTTACTATCTCCAACATCCCAAACACTTACACAGCAACGACACATTAACCTCTTGAACACAGACGACAGCCATAGCCGCGGTTTGAAAAAGAACACCTGGCCAGTTGACAACTATAGGCGCATTCCTGCACTCACTCAATCCATTCATTTTTCAACTATATGGTTCTTGAAAGGGACTGTAATGAATAGATGAAGCTTTTTCAAACAAGGCTTTCATTCACAGGAAAGGAGAGGCTCTGAGTGCGATGAATAGAACCACTCTATTCAGTATGGTGCCTACTGTTAATTTACGCTTGGCTGCACAGCCCGTTCTTGACATACCAGCCCCCCCCCCCCCCCCCCCCCATCAATAACATCTTGAAAATGAGACTGGCAGCCATGTTGAAAAAAAAGCCTACTCATTCAGGATGATGAAATGGGAGTACTGTGGTCGAGTCTAAATTCGAGTGGGAAAATATCGACAAAAAAATACAATAAAAGATCACTTAAGGACACAACTGGAAAGACAAACTGAAGTCTGAACTTCACACGTGAGCCCTGGCTCCAGCCTAAAGTTGACCTTGGTCTCCGGTATACTTCATGACCTTATGCCAAGTCCGGACTCGGCCGAGTCCAGGCATGATTCCTAGTACATTAATATTACATTAGAACTTACTCTGGAATGTAGCATCACGTCTATGCTCCAGCAAAGGCTCTAGTCAAGTCTAGAGTGCACTTTTTGAGTTTTGAACTCCTGCTGAACTTGACCCCTTGTGCCCGGCTGTTATTGATGGGGGTGCTGGTATGCCAAGAACGGGGCTGTGCAGCTAAGCGTAAAATGCAAACCGCACTGAATAGAGTGGTCCTATTCATCACACTTGGAGCCCCCTTTCATGTAAAGGAAAGCTTTATTTAGAACTAGACATCTGGTACAGTGTTTGTGGACAAACACAGGGCTGTTTTGTTTTTTTGTGTAAAATTTTGTGATGAAAATGAAATTTCAAAAATTTCAAAAATCATAAAAAAAATTGCCGATTACGTCATCATGACATCATTTCAGATTTTGCATGCTAGTGACAGTATCTACCTACCCACCAATTTTCATGACGATCGGACCTATCCTTATATGTGTTTTTAAAAAGCACATTTTTGATGACGTCATCAAGACGTCACACATTTTTTTCCTTTTTAGGGCATATCTTTGAGACCTACCAAAGCTATAACAAAAAGAACTTTGAAAATATCTTGTTTTGTTTGCCAGATATATTTAAAAGAATTTTACGATTTCAAAATTTCAAAAATTCATAAAAAATCACGTGATGACGTCATCATGACGTCACTTTGGATTTTGCATCCTAGTGCCAGTATCTACCTACCCACCAATTTTTATGACGATCGGACCTATCCTTATATGTGTTTTTAAAAAGCACATTTTTGATGACGTCATCATGACGTCACACATTTTTTTCCTTTTTAGGGCATATCTTTGAGACCTACCAAAGCTATAACAAAAAGAATTTTGAAAATATCTTGTTTTGTTTGCCAGATATATTTAAAAGAATATTACGATTTTCAAAATTTCAAAAATTCATAACAAATCACGTGATGACGTCATCATGACGTCATTTTGGATTTTGCATCCTAGTGCCAGTATCTACCTACCCACCAATTTTCATGACGATCGGACCTATCCTTATATGTGTTATAAAAAAGCACATTTTTGATGATGTCATCATGACGTCACACATTTTCTCCGTTTTAGGGCATATCTTTGAGACATACCAAAGCTATAACAAAAAGAATTTTGAAAATATCTTGTTTTGTTCGCTAGATATATTGAAAAGAATGTTACGATTTTCAAATTTCGAAAATTCATAAAAAATCACGTGATGACGTCATCATGACCAAAAAGTTCGGGACACATTCTGAGCAGTTTGTCTAAGTGTCTGCCAAGTTTAAAGACAATCGGGTGCACCAAAGTAGCCAAAGTGCCAGTAAGAAAGAAGACGTGTACAAATGCTATGGGCAAAAAAGTCTGAAAAGGAAAAAAAAAAAAAAGAAAAAAAAAAAAAAAAAAAAAAAAAAAGAAAAAAAAAAAAATCTTAACGAAAACAAGGGCTGTTTTGGAAAAGTTTCCAAAACAGCCAAAAACAAAATCCATCTATTCATTAAACTCCCATTCAAGAACAATATGGTTGAAACATGAATGATCGAGTATGCACAGGAATGCACCTATATATGTCAACCGGCCAGGTGGTCTTTTTCAAACTGTGGCTATGGTTGTCGTCCATGTTCAAGATGTTCAGTCCACTTTTCCACTGTTTTGGCATCAGACTCAGGTCCAGGCTTGACTACAGTGGAACGCCGCTATAACAAACACCACTATACCGAACATTCGGCTATAACGAACACCATCTTTGGCTCCCAAATTTTGTGTACAAAACTTACCGAACAACGGAAGGCCGCAGCTTTATGATGAAGAGTGACAGGTGGCTATTATTTCCCCAAGGAATAGAAGGGAAAATTCAACTGTTGCTTTAGAATTTGGTAAGCTTAAAAAGTGTGAACATGTAATTACATAATTCAATGGGCGGCACATGTTCAAAGGCATCCTTAAGCAACCGCCAAGGCGTGCAGGGTGACGTTTAAAAGAACGGACACTATGTTGAAAAATCGCTATAACGAACGATCGCTATAACAAACAAGATCTGTGGATCCCGCGATGTTCGTTATAGCGGCGTTCCACTGTACAACACTGCCAGTTGTTAATCCACACGTTCTCAGCAGAATCTTATCTCATGAAACCTGTCGATGGGGAGGGGAGGGGGCGGGGAGAATATCATCCCATCACATTTTTCGATATCCCATCCTCTGATTCCTCGCCACTCCGAAGCCGGATATCGCCAGCATGTTCTTGCGCTGGTAGACCGGGTACGCAGGCTGGTGCCGCTTGCTGATTAGCTGCTTGTTGCCAAGGAGCTGAGGCGTGCTACGGTTGGACACGTCGTTCGCTAGCCCTGAGTGGTATAGTGAGGATGATTGTATGTACTTGTAAGTGTCAGGCTCAGGAATTGATGACAAGATGGAATTTATTTGAGAACACATAACTGTGACACGGGATGGGGCATATCTTTCACCAAAATGGGCCATGGGAGGGCAGAAACTAGATACAGTTCTGGGCAATTCCACAGCAATAGGGACAAAAAATTCAAACACTTGGATATGTTTTTTTTTTATGTTTGGATTGCATTCTGCATATATTGCAAACAACAAATCTCTATGTTTTATTAAATTAGCTCTCAATATTTTGTAAAATAATATTTGTGAACATTTTTAGTGACAAGTTAGTGACATGCCAACTAGTACCGATTTGATGCAAGTCCTGCCTAGATTGATTTGAATTAATGTAATAATTATAATTTAAATGTTCAGCTCTGACCCATGTGTTTAAAAAAAACTGTTGAAGTGAGCTCAACCAGTTTATAAGACAATCGGTGTTAACAGTACCCTTAAATACACCATGTCATCTTTTGGAGATGTTAGTGCTGACCAATAAACTGAATTCAATATTGGGTTTTGCCCTTCACCGACGTATTTTATAAACACTGTATACTCAGTGTTGTCCCGAGAGATTATTTGGAAAAAATCACTCGGGTGGGACTCGAACCCACGACCTGCTCCTGCTTTCTAGCGCAGATGTCTTACCACTCGACCACCGAGCTTGTCGGAGTCGGTTGGCTGGTTCAAATCTGATATAGCAGCGGGTACCGCAGCCAAACTATTCATAAGATGGAATTTGCGTGTACATCATTTGAAAGTACATCACCCCGACGCAAATTCCATCTTAATTATAATAAGAAAACAGGAAACAACGTTCTGAGTTGTTCTTTGTGTCTCTTGGTAGGCCTCACCATTATTTTGTGTCGTGGCAGTTTTTAATAGTTTTTGAAGCTGTGAGGGATGAAAGTGACATGACAGTCTAAAAATGTAACGTTAGTGACAGTGGAATTGCCCTTCTGGTGAAATGTTTACATATACTTGAAATGGAAAATAATTAAATATATTTTTTTCTTCAATTTTTTTCCTCAATTATTTTTTT
This sequence comes from Hippasteria phrygiana, assembly GCA_037893225.1. Lineage (NCBI taxonomy): Eukaryota > Metazoa > Echinodermata > Asteroidea > Valvatida > Goniasteridae > Hippasteria > Hippasteria phrygiana. The sequence goes on along the minus strand of JAZGUH010000610.1, from coordinate 239,151 downwards.
TTCCTGGAGAGATATATTTTTGTTTGCAATTTTCCCCCCATTGTAAATTCTCAATGTATCAATAAAAAAAACATTGCTTAAGAGTAAGAACTTGCTTAAGTTTGAAACGTTAGGCCAGCTAATTTTGTTGATTTGTATATTTCAGGTCAATCCAGTTTAATTCATTTTTAATAATAAAAATCATGCGTCAAAGTCTTTCCTCACGTACGTGGGTCATTCCATAAATTTGGGGTCCAACAGTGTGACAATTATTTTCGGTGTCCCTGTTACACCTGACCTGTGTAATTAAGTATCATTAAAATTGACTTCACACTATTTGTTTACTTGTTTGGCAGGTACTTTGCTTTTACATAATCACTCCTGGAGATGGACGGCAGTAAAGAATGTCACCATGTAACAGGGACACCAAAAATGTCACACTTTTGGACCCCAAATATATGGAATGACCCACAATCGTTTTAGATTTAGTTCACAGCCATTGGCTTAATACTTTTTCTCAATGTTTACTTTTTTCTGTTCTTTTAAAATTGATGATACATTCTTATGTAGTATTTTTATTCCTGAATTAATATTTTGTAATCCAGGGGTAAGACTGGCCGAAAATGAAAAAATCCACGTAATCTGCTGTGTTTGGGTGTCGCCGAGAACCCCGGATAGAGTAACGTAGGGTCTATGGTTTGTATTTTCCTTAAGTCACCCCTTAAAATACCAAGTTCTATTGGTCTATATCCACTTTTATAGGTTAAAAAACCTTCAGGGTAACACCTCAGGAATTCCAGATTTCAAAAGAGATTCTTTAACAATTCTGAAATCAGTAAAAATCCTGACAAAAAGTCCTGAAATCAGGAAAAATCCCGACAAAATCTCACCCCGGGTAATCCCATCATGTACACATTTTTGTCAGCATTGAATTGAATAAACCAACCTCAGGACATGTACTGATTCGGGGGTTAGTTTGGAGACAGGAGTAAGAAATTTGGGCTTACCCCTTGTTCTCTTTTGTAGGGTCTGTCCTCTACCCCTCTCACTACCGACTTGATGAACCATGTTCATGTTTGTCGGCGTACTCCTGGAGCCCAAACTGGTAGCATCTTGCTCACCTATATACGTAACAATCAGACAGTTGGAAAATTGATCTGTGTAAGCACCAGGGCCCATTCATAGGGTTTGCTTAACGGTTAGCAGAAAAATTGTGTTAGCTTAAGTGCTATTTCACAGCCAAGTCGTGCTAATGCCTGCGTATGGAGATTTCTAATATCGTGTCACTATCTTTAAAGGTAGTGTACACGATTGGTAATCCATATTGTTTTTTACTGAATTATTACGAAATACCCTGCTAGACTGTAAGTTAATAGTAGTCTTAATCATCCTGTGAAATGATGGCACCAGGTGTGCTGTCGTTGTCAAGAAAAGTGGAAATGTATATCGTTTTCCAACAATTTCCAGCTGGAAATCGTTGAAAAACTGCCCTGTAGCCGTTAGTCATGAGTGGCGCGCCCTGGACATGATGGCGCCATGGCATATCCGGGGCGCGTCACGCGCCCATAGCCACTCGCTTCTTGACTAAAGGCTATCACCCGCCCGATGGTTGAAAACGAGCGCAGTTTTTCTCTCGTTTTTTTCGCCATCCAACAACGCAAAACTTTGAACAGGTCAGTGGAACGATATTCCCTATAAAATAATAATCCCCAAATCCACCCATTTCTGAAAATTGCAACAATGACCAATCATGTACACTGCCTTTAATAAAGCCAACAAAAAGTAGCTGTGTTGCCCTCCGTGACCAACCCTTAAACGGTTTTATTAAAATCATTAAATACAGATATGACGGCACAATCGTGCATTTTTCCATCTCACTTTTAAATAAGCTTACTTTTGCCTCCCGACTTCTGAGTTACACGACATGTAGTATTGTTTTGATGTTTTCAGTGATAGTAAAAAAAAAGAAAAAAAAAGAAAAATCGACCAACCTCACTTCCAATTTTTCCCATTTAAGGGCAACACAATTATTATTAATTTTTTGGTCTAAGCAAATTCCGCCCTTGAAATTACCAAGCTTTCTCTTGTGCTTAAAAAAGGGGAAACTGACTTGGTAATTTGAACGAATTTTCAAAGTGAACAAAAAGAAACCTGGCAAGAGCGGGATTTGAACCTACGACCTCCAGAATACCATACCGGCACTCTACCAACTGAGCTATCTTGCCCTATGTTGGCGTTCTCCCAAATTGTCAGTGTCTTTGTCAGTGTCTTAAGTCAGAAGTCAGATTCCCTTGTGGTTTGCTTGACGATATTATAAGTTAAAAAGTCGTATAGGCCCTATTCATTGAGTGATCCCCACAGTGTCGTAATGCTACACGGCATTCTGGGTTTATGACTTCTGACTAGCGCCCCTGAACAAAGATACTGACAATTTGGGAGACTACTAGCATAGGGCAAGATAGCTCAGTTGACAGAGCGCCGGTACGGTATTCCCAGGGTCGCAGGTTCAAATCCTACTTTAAAAAGTCTTTGGTCTCATCAGTAGTCTGCCCTCTACTGGTGTTTATTGAACTCTGGAGATGGATCGGAGAAAAACACAGGTTAAAATTCAGAATATAAGAGAATTTGTTTGAAATTGTACTCACCTGCATGATGAAGTATTGGGTATTTCACTTTCCCGGCGTTGATTGATGTCGACCTTGATGCAATCCTCTTGCTGTGACCTCGGTGTCCATCAACAGAGGGGTACGCTCTATTGTAGCCCCCTTTGGAGGGCATGTACATGACGTGCCCGCTGGATTCGTATCCTAATCCTCTCCGACGGTGTTTCTCCGCCATTTGCTTTTCCGTCAAGCGTTTTACACCTCCGCCCTTGTGTTTGGAGTTCTTCATCAGGTGCAGGTTGGAGTAGGTGTCTGTGAGTTCGCTCCTCCTATCCACGGTAATAATAGACATGTTGTCATCGTTATTGTGGTCAGGATGGCCGCCGTTGTGCATGCTGTTGTGCTTGGAGAGCCGGCTCATCGTCAAGAATTCCCCCTCAGTGTCCGGTTCTGAGACCTCGTAGACCGATCGCAGTGAGACGATCGTCTTCTCGTGGAGGTTCAGCTTCTCGGGTCGGCTGCCGCTGCCGACTTTGTCAAACTGCTTCTGGGAGTTGCGCTTCTGGGCGGCAATGGCCGCGATCCTCTTGGTGCGCTGGATGATCTCCTTGCGGTCGCTCAGGATGTCAGGGTCCGACTCGTCGATCTCTAGGTCGTGCATGGACTTAGTCTTGAGGGCGTCGCCGGGGGACGCGGGCCACTTGCCGTGCTCATTCAGCATCTCCAGGCTCTCGTGCTTCGTGACGAGCGGGGTCATCAGGGTCGCCGGCGAGTTGGTGTGGACTTTGATCTTGGGGAGGGAGCCGAACTCTGATTTTTGGCGCAGCTGGTGCGCCCGGGGGCTTGGGTTGAAGACCCGGGGCTGATTTGTGCTGAATTGACGAGAAAAACAAGGGGAAAATGTCAAAATGTTGTTCTAAATATCCATTCGAGCGTGAAACTTTCAGACGATGTTATGACCTGACCTTGGAATCATATTATGTGTAATGATGCCTCGGTCAGGTCAGGTCATGTCATCAGGTCACGTACGGTTCATGCAACTGCACTCAAGCCGTGTGTGCCCTCCTTAAACTTCCATGGATCTATTTTTCGTTCATAGGGATAATATCGAGCAATGCTTTGGCAAAACCAACAAGGTAATTAAACTATTTCACTGTGAACAAAACAACTGCCAAGTGCATGATTTGAACCAACAACTTCCGGATTACAAGCACTCTGCAAACTGAGCTATCTTGACCTATAATTATCTTTCTATAAATTTGGGGTCCAAAAGTGTGACTTTTTTTTGGTGTCCCTGTTACACCTGACCTGTGTAATTTCCCATCAAGTATCATTAAAATTGACTTCATACTATTCTTTACTTGTTTGGCAGGTACTTTGCTTTACACAATCACTCTTGGAGATAGAAGGCATTGAAGAATGTGTCCGGAATTGCAAAATCGTATACATGTCACTGTGTAACAGGGACACCAAAAATGTCACACTTTTGGACCTCAAATTTATGGAATGACCCATATATGTTGATGGTCCCCCAACTTGTCAGTGTCTTTGTTTGTTTGTCAGTGTCTTTGTTTGTTTGTCAGTGTCTTTGTCAGTGTCTTTGTTTATGGGCGAGCTTGATCAGAAGTCATAAATCCACAACAGTGCGGTTTTGATTGCAGTCCTGCTGTTTTTCTTTACGGTACCGCATTCCTTAACTGAAACCTTGCTGAGAAATGGGAAGCCAGGCGGCTCGAATAACTGAATAATCATGAGGTCGAAACCGGATGAATATTGGTTTTTACAACTTTAAGGTTGCTTCACGAATCATTTGACATTTTTTTAGTGTCTTGAAATTCAGTACAGACGTCACAAATGTGACCAAATTTGTCCAACAGTCGTCTAATAACCTGGTGCACCTGAATAAATATCAGATAAATCCCACATTTAACACTTGCGATTGTTTTAAAGTTGACAAATTATGATTAATCATTATGTGCGTTCACATACTCAACTTCATGTTTGTCAGAGAATTATTTTCCCGACTTTTTAAAAGAGTGCACCGCGCATTGACAAATAACATCGGAAAATCGTGTCAAAATAACATTTTCTTCGTAACTTTGAAACGGGTCAGTAATATTGATGGACTGCGAAATGTTTACTCGCCAGAATTTCACTCTCTGCGCAATTTGGGGTAAAACTATTATTCGGGGACAGTGATAGAATGAAAAATTGTGCCACGTTAGACGACAGCCTCATTACCCGCCATCACTACTTTATCATCAGCCAATCAATATCACTTTGACACATCATTCCCACAACACATTCCCCCCACCCTCACCCCAACCCCAACATCACCAGTCCCTGGAAACTGTACATCCCCCATTACTGATGTTCATTGAAACGGCCAATTTTATGACTATGGCAATAAAACCTTGGCAAGCCGTGAATCATTACACCAAGGTCCACCGAGAATTGATCTCGGTGGCATGACATCAAGTGTAATAAATTTTTCATCTGTAGTCATAGCAACTGGGTTCGTGTGTTGCATTTATAATTGCACAAATAATGACTGTATATATAATTTTTGAGTGAGAAGGTGTATAATTCAAGAGCCTTACGTTTCCTCGGGTATCTGGGCTGGTCTTCTCGGTCTAGTCTTGATATCCATGGATTCTTTCGCTGGTGACGTGTCATCCGATCCTTCCTGAAGGGCTTTCAGTGCTCTCAGGTTCAGCATTGACGTAGCCTTATGGCATTATAAAAACACAACAAAAGACAGCCGTTACAAAATTATACTGTAACAAGAAGTCTCTTAATATGCCACTTTACGCAGGGTATGTTCAGTAACCATTTGTATTCACATCAAGTTAGGGCTGTCCCGAATATAGCCAATATTCAAATATTCGGTCATCAACCTAATATTGGAATAGCTTTTTGCCGGTTCAATTATATTCGATAAAAATATATATGCAAGTACAGATACGACTCTGATGGCAAATAAAATTGATGGCAACTTTCGGAAATATCTCACAGGTAAACCTAGAGCGGATGATCATTTCATTACTCTCTGAAATAACCCTAATCCCTAGGGTGTGTGGAAAATCATATTGAAATTGGAGGATTCAGGACTGTTAGGGATAATCTAGTGAATTAAATAAATGATTTGAGCAACTAACGGCTCTACTATGCTCGCGCTCAGCTAGCTAAGACATCATTTCGGTGTTTGTGCGGACAACTTAAGCCACCTAAAACGAGTACGTAAGTTACGCCATAATTTGCCAAGTCAGCGACTTACGCACTGCGTACCTTTGATGAAATCAATTTGTTTAATGTCACAGATGTTGCACAACATACACAATAAATTGTGGCGTAAGTAGAGTTTAAGCAAGTGCGCAAGGTTTCGTGAAATCGGCTGCTGGCCGGTTGTCATCTACACGCGCATTACTCTGCGTACTCAATCCATTGTTTGCCTATTCTTTGTGTTACGCTTGGCTGCACAAATCCGTATTGGCATATATACCCCATTCATAACAGCTGTCCAGAAGGGGTTAGTGAACAATGGAACAATTCAAATTACACACGCCCCGTGGGCCCGGAATGTCGGGAATTTAGTTCCTTGAATATGAAAACACACACTAATGTTTAACTTTTGGTTTGCCGTTCCGAAGGCATTTATGATCCTTTTAGCAATTTCTTGGATATTATGCTAATGTGTATTTACATATTCATGAGCACAGGATTGATGTCACACAAGGGGTCAACTTTTATCACACCTGATTAGTACATAAAATATGAAGATTTCTTTTACTTTTCCCCTGCTAAATGTTTCTGGGTTTATGTGAGAGCTGGACAGCCAGTCAACAAATTTAATGTACAAACTGTTATAATAAGTCCAATTTTGACTTCTTTGTTGTACTATAAGTGCTTAACCCCTTGAGTACGACTTTTATAATGGGGCGCCGGTACGCCAGACGGGTTTGTGCAGCCAAGCGTAATGCACACAATAGGCGAACAATTGAATGAATACGCGAAAGAATGCGGGTATAGACATCAACCGGCCAGGTGTTTTTTTTTTAAACCGCGGCTATAGCCGTCATCCATATTCAAGGGTAAAACTGTATAGCTAGTACCTTGATTGACATGATCATAGCAACAGCGCCCTCACATGTCAGAAAACAGATTTAATGTTTCAGTCCGAAAAAGGAATATGCTTACAAAGTTCAGAAGCATTGATAATTGTGCAAAATATCTTCGAGAACGATTTTTATTTCACGTGAGTTTAATGAAATTTTAAAAAATGAAATTAAGAATTGTTTAGAATGGATGTTACCTTGATGTCCCTGATGTTTTGAAGGTTTGGATTTGTGTTGACGATGGTCATCTCATCAAACACGGCCGAAGTATACTGGTCGTACCAGTCCTCCAGCTGTTGTGGCCGAAACACGCCATGTTCTGTTCGCAAAAAATAAAAATTCCTTTTCACAGTTACAAAAAAAAATCAAAGATGCAACGACAAACTTAGTAAAGCTGCATCAAAACTGTTTGAAATATTTCCAATAAACAGTTTGCAATCAACATTAAAAGACGGTATATACCTTGAGTACCCCATCCCGATAGTATTTTTTAAAAGCCAGACAGTGCAGCATGCAAAAATACACCTTTCTTAATATTTTTGCAAAAATGAACTGAAAACAAGGCTAGAGGCATCTCTGAGTAAAAAGCTCTTCCGCGATGCATATCAGTAATGCATGGGAGGTGCGTATGCTCATGTACCTTTTGAGACGCTGGTGGCAGCAGACATACCGGTCCCTTTCTATTTTTCTCACCGGTCGTGCGCATGCTCAGAACTGCACACGCATGCTCGTGCAGTCGTACTTTCCCAATAGTTGCGAGGACAATGCTTTGTGTTTCCTATCGTTCCTTAATAATATAACCCAACCCCATAGACTAAGCACGTATTTGTACTTGCGAGGACCGATTTCAACAGAAGACTTGACTTGCGAGGACTGAAAGGTTTCTTTGTATTTCCTTTCTCCTCTTGTCCTCAGAAGTATACATGTATACAGAACCTGTACAGAACTGCACACGCATGCTCAGAACTGCACGAGCATGCTCCGAACTAAACTCAGTTTGGCCAAAAGTGTGGAGTTGGACACTTCTTTCAATCAGGTATAAACTCTAAATTCACTACCTTGTGGAGACCGAGAAACAATAGAGGACAACAGGATGAAAAGGTCTCCACAAGGAAATTCTAAAGAAGAGGATGTCTCAACAAGGAAATCTGTGCACAAAGACTATGGGAGAATGCTTAAATACAGGAACAAAGGAAAGAACTAAGCCATGTCTCCTCAGGGATATACATTTTGGAATGTGTATCCAATTTCTCGGCTACTGTTTTAAGCACAGAATGTTACCACGAGTGTGGAATTACGTGTTAAGCAGAGCCACAAAGTCAGGCCCCTATTAATTCACACTTACCATTAAACAACAATGTTTTCTTAAAACACACTCAAATGCAGTTTAGAAAAGGAAAAAATAAATTTGGTTTACTATTAACCCCTTGAGTACGGTTATTACAGTGAGGCGCCGGGGTGGCGTGTCGGCTTTGCAGCCAAGCGAAACGGACACAAAAAGCTCGTGCAGCCAAGAGTAACAAACATAATAATCCAACAATGATTGAAAATGCAGAAAATGGCATCTATAGACGTCATCCGGCCTGGTGGCGCTGCTTTTTTTGCGCCATATCGCGTCTTCCGTACGCAAGGGGTTAATGACTGAAAAAGACTCAGAGCTGTTTGAATTTCAGGTTGATCCTCTACTTACTGTTGATGAGTGAGCGCTGTTCTTGGATGATCTTGTCAGAGAGCAGTCGGTGTTTCTCATAGCGTCGGATCAACGTCTCTTTTTGCACTGTGGTATGCTTGTAGATCAATGCTTGGGATTTCAGCTCGGTATCTGGCAGATTTCTAGTCAAGGATCAATTAGTTTGACACGTCTTTTTCTAAAATTGCAAGTTGATAAAATCATCAATATGGAGAGATGTTTATTTTTCGAAGTATTAAAGGAAACATGATTTAGGATTTATATTGCATTATTCCTGCTTAAAACAATAAAGTATTATCTTGACAATGATATTTTGTGTCCAGAGACAATTATTTCCCAGATTAAATATGAGAAAAAAAAATTGAAAATGTTTGTCCAAGCTACTCCGCCCCCTGAGTGGGACCCTTATTAACATAAGTGTTTGACGTAGACCGAGGCACATTACAGATTCTGCTGCGCGAGCCGGCCCCATCACGCGTATATGCATTGAGTGTATACGTGTGTGTGTGCAGAACGGCGAAAATTGTTCGTCCAAAATCTGAGGAAAATATAGTGTTTTTCGGCCATGCCGACAAGGTGTGTGGCTGCTGGGTGCAGAAAAACAACGAAGGATGAAGTAAGCCTTCATTTATTTCCAACTGATGCTAAATATCAGAGAATTTGGACGGCGAAAGTGAAGGTGACAAGAGCGAAGTGGTCCTGCCCCAGCAGCTTCTCGGCGTTTGTAGCGACCACTTTGAGCCGTCGTGTTTCGATACTAGTATTTTCAAATCATGGGATGACCATTAAAAATATGCTCAAGTCCACTGCCATCCCAACAAAGTTCCCAGATGTGAGTAAGGTACAGGCGAAAGCAGTTAAATGGCCCATTCCCCAAGGAGCCTTCGCTAAAAGGGAGAAAATCAGGGTAAGTTCGATGTTAGTTGTTGCAACTTACGAAATTGCACGTGTAGACCTAGTGTGTATACGATGTACATGCGTCATTTACGGGTCCAGACTATCGAGTCGATCGACGAATTTCGGTGCCTTGGTCTACGTCATGAACAGCGCCCTCAATTTGAGTCTCAACGAATTCCAAAAAGGAGGGGTCAATTTTTGGGCAGCAAATAATCACACTAAAACTTCACTTAAACCAGTTTGGCTTTTAATTCACATTTAATACATATAAATGAATATATTTATGAAAGAAAATGTGATCCGGCCAGTTAAAGAAGCATGTTTCCTTTAAACAAAGAAAACTGGCAGGAGAAGGATTTGAACCTGCGACCTCCGGAATACCGTACCGGCGCTCTACCCACTGAGCACTGTCAGTGTCTTTGTTCGGGGGCGCCAGACACTGACAATAAGCCAGTTCGGTATCTAAAAGGTCAAAGGTTATTCAGGGTAAAATTGCTGACGTAATAATGTCACGCCATGTTACGCGAACGCCTGTTCTGACTGAATTTAACATGTGCGAGTTGTGTGAGCACCTTTTGCATTCACACGCGCGCGTTAGGTCACGCGGGTTCATTCGGAATAAAATGTCATTGTGCACATGCGCAGTTGAAATACCGAACTGGCTTATTCATTAACATAAACTTAGTTTCGTAAAGAAATGATCATTCATTATAAGGATACTCTCAATTTCCAGTTCGTGGACCTTACAGAGCATGCTCAGAATCTCCCCCTGCTCCTCACTCGTTATCTTCTTGGGAAGAACCTACAATGCGAGACATAAAACAACATAACATTATATTACCTGTCAATCTCAGTCATCCTGATCAGCGACAGTACTATTCTTCCTCTGACGGAGGAGGGGGAGGGGGAGGGGAGGGGCTGGTTGAGTATTATCATTTACTTATTTTTATTATTCCAGTGGGGTTCTTTGACAGAAGATGAGTAAGGCAATTACAGTTTTTAATAGATGTGTTTATTCACAAGCCGCCTGGCTTCCCATTTATCAGCTGTTTGAGGTACCAAATGCGGCACCGAAAGAAAAACAGTGGTACTGCAATCGATACCACACCAGACAATATGAAATGCTCCCTAACTAAAGAAAAACCATTTTCGCAATGCTCGGCACTCGGCACCCATGACAGAAGTTTGTTTAAAATAACTTGTGGACCAACTGACGTCGCAACTTGGTACAGTGGAACGCCGCTATACCAAACACCGCTATACCAAACATTTGGCTATACCGAACACCATCCTTGGCTCCCAAATTTTGTGTACAAAACGTACCGAACATTGTTGTTTGAATAAAAGGCAACGGATTAAACAAATGTACTGGCCATTTGGGCTGTTTGTAATTTTCCCAAACGGCCGCAGCTTTATGTTGAAGAGCGACAGGTGGCTATTATTTCCCCAAGGAATAGAAGGGAAAAGCCAACTGTTGCTTTAGAATTCGGTAAACTTAGAAAGTGTTAACATGTAATTATATGATTCAATGGCCGGCACATGTTTAAAGTCGTCCTTAAGTAACCGGCGGCTGAAAATCGCTATACCGAACGATCGCTATACCGAACAGTGTTGTAGTCGAGACCAGGCACAAGACCATGCACAAGACCATGCACAAGACCATGCACAAGACCATTCACAAGACCATTCACAAGACCATTCACAAGACCATTCACAAGACCAGCTTGTAACAGGCGCAAGTAACAGGCATAAACCATGACAAGGGAATGCTTTTGTTACAGTTCATTTGAATAGCTTAAGACTTGGATTAAGACTGCTGGTCTTGTGCTGGTCTTGTGCTGGTCTTGTGCTGGTCTTGTGCTGGTCTTGTGCTGGTCTTGTGCTGGTCTTGTGCTGGTCTTGTGCTGGTCTTGTGCTGGTCTTGTGCTGGTCTTGTGCTGGTCTTGTGCTGGTCTTGTGCTGGTCTTGTGCTGGTCTTGCGTGGTCTTGACTACAACACTGATACCGAACAAAATCTGTGGATCCCGCGATGTTCGTTGGAGCGGCATTCCACTGTATTCTATTCCAAAGGAAACAGGATCGTTCTGACTTTTGCAATGTTCCCTAAACATTCCCCCTTCCTGACCTCTTCCAGGCTGTTAGCATCTCTCCGGACTCTCTCTAGCTGTCCCTCCAGCTCCTTCTGACTGCTGACCAGCTTGTTCTGCTGGCCTACCAGGACGGCAATCTCCTCCCTAGCATTAATGATGTCCTCTGGTTCGGGGCTGTCCGACGTCGTGCTGTCTGCATCAATGTCCTTCTCGTGGTCTCGCTCTGTTGAGACAGAAAATAATTTCACAGGAATGAATTAAACCCTTGTGTCCAGCTGTTATTGATGGGGTGCTGGTATGCCAAGAATTGGGCTTGTGCAGCCGAGCGTACCACAAACAATAGGCAAACAATGGACTGAGTATGTGCAGGAATGCGTGTATAGACAGCAAACGGACAGGTGGTCTTTTTCAAACCGCGGCTATGGCCGCCGTCTGTATTCAAGAGGATAAATAAATATCTTCAAAGAAACCACAAGGGAAACTAACCAAGGTAATTTTGAATACATTTTTAAAGTGAACACAGAAAATTGACAGGAGTGGGATTTGAACCTGTGACCTCCGGAATAAAGTACCAGCGCTCTACCAACTTAGCTATCTTGCCCTATATTGGCATCTCCTAATTTGTCAGTGTCTTTGTTCTGGGGTAAGGGGGAGCTCTAGTCAGAAGTCATATTTATAATCAAGATTATTATCATATTATCAAGATCTCAGTGATACTACAGATTGTGGGTCCGAGCCCAGCCAGAGGGGTTGTGGTGCTCGTGTCCTTGAGCAAGACACTTTGTCACAAATTGCTTCTCTCCACCCAGGAGTAAATGGATACCTGTGAGGGCAGTGATGGTTATGTTTGATTAGCCCAGTGCGCTTAACTTGCAGCCAGGGCTGTATACATGGAGCTTCGAGGTTTCAGGAATGATTAATAGGCCTGATGAGCGGGGGTAATAATGTAGTGCCTTGATGACTGTGGTTTGGCGGATATGTGCACTATATAAAACTAAAGAATTATTGTTATTATTATATTCTCACTGGGCATGCCAAGCATGTACATACATGTATTGAGCATTGATCTCTGTTCATGGATGCTTAGGCCGTGTCCGAAATGGGCGTCTAGAGCTACAGCTACGGCTACGTCACGCGTAGTTGTAATGGACGAACACCTAGACAATAGCCCTAGACAAGTGATTCGGACGCAGCCTATTACTTGAGAGAGTAATTAACATGTACCAGTTAGTCTTGGTTGCAAAACGTTACTATTGTACTTTTGTACTTTCGCAGTTGCAATGCACAGGCAGCGCGATCAGGTAGTTGCAATGCACAGGCCGACAGCGCGATCAGATTTTGGATCTGTAGTAACGTCTTGGATAAGTTGGCATTTCGGGGGCGTGACCAGACTATGGTAACTATATGCAGTATTCATATCACGTGATAATGATGGACGTTTATGCAAATACGTGCAGACCTGAGGGTTGTGCATTATGCAAAATGTATGTACACGCGATCGACGTGCAATGAATAATTTATGATAAGGCTCGATCTTGATCACTGATTAGATCCCTCGGAAAAGCGAGGGAGAATCGTTGAAAAGTAAAGAAAAAGTTAAGAATTGCCTGCCAACTTATCCAAGACCTTTATGGCGATCCAAAATCATGCACGTTTGACAAACACCGGCTGTGGATCCAGCTGCATTTTGTAAACTACGCATGCGTGAGGCCAGAACGCACGTACGAAGCCGGGATTTCGAGAAGACACAACGTTAGTGAATCTGGTGCGCGGGCGCAGAAATAACAACACAAGGGTCTTGGGCCCAAGACTATGTACCAGTTGGAAACGCATCCCAATCTAAGGCCTGCTTCTTCAATTCAGGAAGAGGAAACAATGATATGTGCCCGCCTTTGTATCTGTTGTCCATCTCCTTGTGGATTTCCTTGCTTCGGGACCGTTCTTGTTCCCACCTGAGAGAAGTGAACAAAATAGCATCATTTGTCAGTTGGCGAGTGTAGCCACCTCCCATTTTCCAGTTATCACCATCATTGCATCTGTTTTGTCACTGTGTAACTGATGTTTCAGCGTGGTATGATGTTTAATATACATGTAGCACCCTCATGTGCGATACTGGATTATCGCACGTTTATCGACCCTGTCTGTCGGTCCGTCACCTCGTCTACCTACTCTGAAATGAGTGACATCTGTCTGTTGACGAGTACTGCCACCTCGTATTTTCTATTCTCCACCTCCATCATGCTGTCTCTCTGTCATTAGATGTATGTCTATCCCTCTATCACCCTGTACGTCACCCTATCTGTCTACCTACTCTGAAATGAGTGACATCTGTCTGTTGATGAGTACAGCATCCCTTTTCCTATTCTTCACCTCCATCACACTATCTCTGTCAATGTCTATCCCTCTGTCTATCACCCTATCTGTCAGTCTGTCATCCTATCTGTCTACCTACTCTGAAATGAGTGACATCTGTCTGTTGAGTACAGCATCCCTTTTCCTATTCTTCACCTCCATCACACTATCTCTGTCAATGTCTATCCCTCTGTCTATCACCCTATCTGTCAGTCCGTCACCCTATCTGTCTACCTACTCTGTAATGAGTGACATCTGTCTGTTGATGAGTACAGCCACCTCCCATTTCCTATTCTCCACCTCCATCACACTATCTCTGTCAATGTCTATCCCTCTGTCTATCACCCTATCTGTCAGTCCGTCACCCTATCTGTCTACCTACTCTGTAATGAGTGACATCTGTCTGTTGATGAGTACAGCCACCTCCCATTTCCTATTCTCCACCTCCATCATACTCTGTCTCTGTCAATGTCTATCCCTCTGTCTATCACCCTGTCTGTCAGTCCGTCACCCCATCTGTCTACCTACTCTGTAATGAGTGACATCTGTCTGTTGATGAGTACAGCCACCTCCTATTTCCTATTCTTCACCTCTATCACACTGTCTCTGTCAATGTCTATCCCTCTGTCTATCACCCTATCTGTCAGTCCGTCACCCTATCTGTCTACCTACTCTGTAATGAGTGACATCTGTCTGTTGATGAGTACAGCCACCTCCCATTTCCTATTCTCCACCTCCATCACACTATCTCTGTCAATGTCTATCCCTCTGTCTATCACCCTATCTGTCAGTCCGTCACCCTATCTGTCTACCTACTCTGTAATGAGTGACATCTGTCTGTTGATGAGTACAGCCACCTCCCATTTCCTATTCTCCACCTCCATCATACTCTGTCTCTGTCAATGTCTATCCCTGTCTATCCCTGTCTATCACCCTGTCTGTCAGTCCGTCACCCCATCTGTCTACCTACTCTGTAATGAGTGACATCTGTCTGTTGATGAGTACAGCTACCTCCCATTTCCTATTCTCCACCTCCATCATACTCTGCCTGATGTCCATCTGTTGCTGGAAGTTTGCCATCAGCTGTTGTCGGAGTCTGTCCATCTCGTCCCGATTGTGGAGAGTCTCCTCCACTGAAAACCAAAACAAGTCAGAATTCTCAGTGATAATTTTTTCCTCCAGATTTATAAGCAAGCCTGGAGTTTCATTCTTCAAGAGGCCAGGCCGCTTGTTTTTCCCTTGTCAAGGAAATTTAACGGAAACGCCAAGACTGCAAGCGGGTCAGTGAAGGCCGTGGCCTCTGTGGCCTTAGATAAATTCCAGGCCTACATATAACTTGGGACTTGAGTCTGACTCGGGCCATGTTTTCAGGCTCAAATTTGCAATAGCGTTGACTAATAAAGCCTGTTTCACACGAGTGCTGGAAACACACATGTGCGATGATTGGCGTCGGGTGTCTGATGCCCAAGGATGCCTGCGATATTATCACAGGCTTTCACATGATACAACACAGTCCGGTAGCGAACGTCCCTCGTTTTGCAGTGTTTGGGTGTGTGGGTCAGAGGCTACACTGTATCGCTGGTACTACGATATTCTATGAACGAAGAAATGTATAGGGTACCAGTGATTTTCCCACACTGTAAACAAAATCCGTAAAAGAAGAGGTTTTTTCCCCTTTTAAAAACAATCAATCACCGGATTTTAGTTTTAACAGATTTTGGACGTAAAATTATGTACGTGTCCCTACCGGTAGCTTTTGTGTTTTAACGTCAATTTGTACAAAGAGGATATAAATTTACATGCACTTTAGGCCTAATTGTAAAAATAATTATTTGCTGTAAATATACAGCAACACCAATGAAATGTTGTATATTTTACAG
The DNA here is from genome assembly GCA_037893225.1 of Hippasteria phrygiana. Taxonomy (NCBI): domain Eukaryota; kingdom Metazoa; phylum Echinodermata; class Asteroidea; order Valvatida; family Goniasteridae; genus Hippasteria; species Hippasteria phrygiana. Next base: position 223,545 of record JAZGUH010000610.1, on the reverse strand, counting down.
AGAATCTACTGTTCTACACAAATCTCATTATAAAGCAACAAGCAACTGACAAATCAAAACTGAATTTGTGTTTACAAAAGCCACGTTAAATTGTTGTGTTTCCTTCCTCCATGTGTCGAGCAACAGCAAACTGCGCATGCGTAAAGGTGATTTCGCTGCACAGTATCCCTGCGAAATGGGCTAAAGACTCCAATGAGTATGTTCAATGGTTCGAATGTATACTCAACCCGCAAATTCCGAATCAGGCTTTTGACCCGACATTTACAAAGATGGCTACATCACCAAATATTCCAATTTTGCTGCTTTACTCTCAGCATAATGGATACAACTTTAAGCAACTTCTCTCTATCAATTAAACTAACAAATCAACAGAAGTCTTCAACAGGGGCGATTCACAACACAGTGTGCCACCAATTAGGGTTGTGGATCAGAGAGGGCATTTTCAAACTGTGCGGCTGAAAAATAACCCATACTACATGTACCTCATTGATCCAAGGGTATTTCTCAGGATATTCCAGGACAGTAACATTGAAAAGCATTTGGAAAGCAATAACCACCCGTCAAAAATGTCAAACTCCTTAAAACAAATCTCACATATTTAGAGTACCGTTTCTTTAATGCAAGTTCGCCCCGAACAAGGCTAAATGCCACTCGGGTTACGGAGCTACAAACAAGAAAAAGGAACAAAGATACAAGAGGTAGGAATAAGTATTCCTCTTGAAGCAGGAAAGATTGCGAGATGAAGGGAAAAAGGCACCACACAAAGAATTCCATAAAGATACAACACAAGGGAAAAAGCTATTGGCATAGTTTTTTGTTCTACATCTAGGTACAGCTAGAGTATATTGGTGGGAACAGGCAGAGAGCAGGGTTGTACGCTCAAACTCTTTGCGCAAAATGACACATACTGTTTATAGAAGGACGTGCCAACCTTTTCAAATGCACCAGGGTTGGCCGATTTAAATCACGTTGATTTGAATCAGCCAACCCTGATGTGAAAAGGCATTCAGATTGGCCGATTTAAATCAGGTTGATTTTAATCACTGATTTAAATCACGATTTCAATCAAATGATTTTTTTTTAATCACTGATTTAAATCAAATATTTATTTGTTAAATCACTGATTTAAATCAAATAATTTTTTGGAAATCACTGATTTAAATCATGTTTTTGTAAAAGTTCTATTTGAGCAAAATAAATCGGGGCTGGCTGATTTAAATCACGTTGATTTAAACCAGCCAACCCTGAAATTCACAGTGCAAAAAAATGGCCTCTCCGTGACAAACTCTTGGTGGCGCACTATACCGCAAATCGTCCCAAATTAAACCGACACCTCTGTACTCACATTTGGTTTCTTGGGTGTGCGAGGACGACTCCTTGAGCCGATTCTGGTCAGCAATCTTCTTCTGGAGCCTGACGATCTCCTGCCGGAGCTCCGTGATGATGTTGGTGTACTGGACCATGTGATACGTCACGTTGGTCAGGTTTTGTTTGATCTGAGCGGCAAAAGGATTGGATTTAAATGAAGACAGGGACAAAAGTTCTGATGATGGAATTTTCATAGGAGATTATGTCATCTGGACCCACCAAACAGGTAAAAAAGTAGCAACAGTTGAACATTTAGATTTTGTCCTGAAAGGTACATGCAGTAAGCTTTAATTTGATGTACTGAGTGTTGCTGTAGCTCATTATAGCCCTGCTATAACCTTTTTAAGCTGTTTGAGTCTTGACCCCCCTTGTTTTGAGAAAATGAAGTTCAATGTTAGTCAGCTGTGCACACATTAAAGGTAGTATACACCCTTTGCAAACATCAAAAAACAAAACTACTGAATTAGTACGAAAGTACATCTCAAGCATCCTGTGAAATCATGGCACCTGGGTGTGCTGTCGTATTCAAGAAAAGTAGAAATGTATATCGTTTTCGGACGACAATCGTTGGAAATAGTGTAGTTCCCCGACCTGATAATTCCCTGAAGTCTACAAATTGTTCCGTTTTGTATTAGGTATGGTCACAGAACCAGACTACTAGAACAGATATATTTTCTCTGTTTTCCTAGCATCTACGCATACAAAACTTTAAACAGGTCAGTGTTACGCTATTTGCTAGCACACTTTATAAAAATTACAGCAAAAGCAAATGGTGTATACGACCTTTAACTCGAGTTAAAAAAAAATTGCCCCCAACAATATTATGAGATTGATTTTAGATTGGTCATTCTATAAATTCGGGATATAAAAGTGTGACATGTTTTGGTGTCCCTGTTACACCTCACCTGTCTAATTTCCCATCAACTATCTTTAAAATTGACTTCACACTATTTTTTGTATTGTTTGCCAGGTACCTTGTTTTACATAATCACTCTTGGAGGTGTCCTGAATTGCAAAATCCTATACATGTCTGGTGTAACAGGGGACACCAAAATTGGACCTCTAATTTATAGAATGACCCCGGCTGTAGTCAAGTCCATCACAAGTCCATCACAAGTCCCTCACAAGTCCCTCACAAGTCCCTCACAAGTCCCTCACAAGTCCCTCACAAGTCCCTCACAAGTCCCTCACAAGTCCATCACAAGTCCATCACAAGTCCATCACAAGTCCATCACAAGTCCCTCACAAGTCCCTCACAAGTCCCTCACAAGTCCATCACAAGTCCATCACAAGTCCATCACAAGTCCCTCACAAGTCCCTCACAAGTCCCTCACAAGTCCCTCACAAGTCCCTCACAAGTCCCTGCAAGTCCATCACAAGCACTCCCAATCCCAATTACAAGCTATTCAAATGAGCTTTGACAAAGGCATTCCTTTGTCATTGTGACCGGCTTTATGAAAGGATATTTGACTGGACCTGCGAAAGGACTTGTGAAAGGACTTGTGAAAGGACTTGTGAAAGGACTTGTGAAAGGACTTGCAGGGACTCGACTACAGCTCTGGAATAACCCTTGTACAACTTTGGGATATGATAGAATAGTCCTTTTTGGATGTAAAATGTTGACTCTGCTTAAACACAGAATGCCACAGTGCGACTTTTCGCCCATTTCGCTGTGCCCGGTCGCATATAAATTTACATACAGGAATTTTTGACCTCTAAACATCCAAGTGCCCATAAGGAAAACTTCACAGGCATATTTAGGCAGCACTTGAAATCAACACATTGTATTAAGAACCAGGTTAACATGTTTTTAGTGATGCACAAAACAAATTGCACTGCCAAAAATAGTTTTCTTATGTAAGAAAACCTTTCTTGATATAAGGAAATTGTGTGTATCTAATACTTGTAAGAAAAAACAAGTAAGAACAAAAAAGTTTCTCAAATAAAAAAAACTGTAAGGGTTTTTTTTTAATCAAGAACTTGATATTAGAAACATTTTCTTGCTACAGTACTCCCTGAAAAAAATATGTTTCAATTATTTGTTCTCAAAATAAGAAAACCATTTCCGGCAGTGTGGTGCCGACAAGACTTCAGAGGGTGGAATTTTAAGTTTCAAACAGCCCCACATACAAAACTCAAGTATAAAATAAACTTAAAATTTAATTTAATATTTCAAAAATGGCTACCACCCAGTCACCTTCATTTTGATGTTCTTGGCTCTGTCTGCATACAACAGCGTGGTACGAGACTCCTCAAACAGAATGGTGGCCGGACTGATGTTAGCGATCATGACTGTCTTGCAGTTACCACCGAGCGCATCCTGGGATTAAAACAATCAACAGTAACGATTCAGAAGTACAACATTGATCGGTATAAAGCTGAAAGCATGAGATGATATGCTTAGCGAGTTTTTTTCCCGTGAAATATATGCAATCTCGGGAAACAAACTTCGGGAGTGCCTTGAGATAAAGAGAAAAAATTGCTCATAAAAGCTGCTATGTTCTCTGACTGCAAATTTCAATTCAATGGATTTCTCCACACAAACAAATTATGGAATGAAAACAATCACTTACGACACTCTGCACTCTAGTTGGAAAACTCTAAAGAGTAAAAATGCCTAAGAAAATGCTGTAGATCCGACAGGATTGCGAAATACCTTTATTTGTCCTGGCCTTGTACGAACAGGAAAGGTTGCAAAATTCAGTTTCTTTCTGAGAAACATTCTTGCCCTTTCTCGACGTAGTGTATGAAGCACTGTATGCTCAGTGCTTTCCGAGAGCCTGTGGGAAAAATATTCCCCGGCTTCTATACTTGGGTGGGACTCGAACCTACGACCTCCTGCACACTTGTGCAGGCATCTTAACCCTAACCCTGCCAGACGCAGCACAGTGCATCTGTGGTGACAGCTCTAGAGACAGTGAAAATCCGCGATCGCGGAATCACGGACGGAATCGCAAAATCAAGTGTCAAAAACGGAATTGAAGATTTTGAACGGAAAAAAACGGAAAACGCATTTCAAAATAAGATTGTATAAGAATCATATTAAATTCAATTAAGTATTATAAAAATGTGCTGATAAGCTTTTTTAAATAACAGAAGAATCACGTTAAAATGACGAAGCAGCACACCGTTAATCACGGCGCAACGTAAACTCCAGCCGATGTACATGACAGTGTACACAGTCAGGCCTACCACGCATACACCGATTCATTTAGAATTTGGGCTAGTCACGCACTTGGGGCCTGACCCGATTTCATCCGATTCCGCTGGTATGCTGCGGCAGAATGAATACCTTGATGTGGGAACAGGCGCAATAAACCAGCGGTCGGATTCGTGGCCCAAATCATGCCAAGCCGACAGAGGGCGAAACCTCCCGTTACTGGATGTGATTTACGTGCGCGTACGTGCACGTGCTACTACTCCTGTGAACATTTCACGCTGCAAAGATTTTTATTTCATCTCTCTAATGCCCGCTGTTATGTGCTCGTCAAAATTGAAAACTGCCCGTCCAAAATCATTCAGAATCAGTCGGATTGTGAGGTTTAGGGCCTGTAACGTTGGGTTCTTTATTAACTGTTCTGGAAACTTCTTTTTGGGAGGGACGTAATGATTGGTCGACTACGGTCATAAGACAACTCATAGGAATCATATAGCCTCGGGCCTAAATGGGGACGCTTTCAGGTTAGTGATTTTACCAATTTTTAATACGTAGGCTCTACCGTTTACTCATCGGGGAGGTCATTCTATTCAAAAGGCTTCAAATTCCAGAAAAACGAAAAAAAAACGGAATTTACAAAAATTGCAGAACGGAAAACGCAAAATTTTCGAACCGATTTTCACTGTCTCTACAGCTCCACTTTGCTGCACTCTGCACACAAGTCAATGTGACAAAGTATGCAATCTGATGCGTCTGGCAGGGTTTCTAGCCAAAATGCCCTGGAGGGTTAGGGTTAATCACTCGACCAGCTTGCCAGGGTCGGCTGGCCGATTCGAATCCAATGTAGCAGCGGGTACCATGTAATCAGTGAAAAATCCCTATTCTAATTAAAATCCTCCCGAATGCAAATTCCATCTTCTCAGAGTTAAGTTTCCTTTTACCAACATTTATGGAGGGCCGTGTGTGACATCACCCATAATGAAATCGATACAGCAAATACATACTTAACACATAAATGATTACCTTTAAGATTCTCGTCAGCTTGCTGTCTCTGTAGTTGACGTACTTGCCGCCCTCGACCAATGCGTTGATGCAGTTACCCAACGCCAGCAGCGATCGGTTGATGTGGGCACCCTCTATCATGCGTTTACCACGATTCTTTAAAATGAATGTCCGATGACAATGATGAAATGGACTTAAGACATTTCAGAGTCAGGACATCTGTCTTTATAGCACTGTTCGCTAATGATGTAAAAATGCACTGCCAAAAATGACTTCTTTTTTTTTTAAGAGAAAAAGAAACTTAAAACAAGTTCTTTTCTAGTCAGCATTTCTTAATTATAGAAGACCTACATTTGTGTGTAAATCAAAGGTTTTCTAGGGGTTTTTTTAATCAAGAATTTCTAATTTCTCATTCGAAGAAAAACATAAGAACTTTTTTCCCGGTGTTTTTATGTTCTCATTGGAGATTTTATTCCTTATAGGATTTCTAAAATTAAGGGGAAAAAAAACTAGAAATGTTTTCTTGTGAAATTTTCTAGGGAGTGACGCAAGAAAATGCCGTAATTGTTCTTAAATCAAGAACAAAAATCTGAAACTGTCAGTTGTAATTTCTTATTATATTAAGAAATATTTTCTTTGATGCAGAAAAATATTTTTTTTTTTTACGAAATATTTTCTGATCTGATCTGATCTGATCTGCATTCAAGAAAAATATTCTGAAAATGAGAACTTTTTTCTTCATTGGATAATGCATCGACAAAGAACACTTGAAAAGAATAATTTTCTTGATGGGCTAAAGATTTTAAATATTTAAACAATATATTTCTGGCAATGACCAAATTTTCTTTATTATTTTCTTAAAACAACATGTACAAAATGTAAATGTAGAGGGGCTTGAAAAGGCTAGTGAAGCTGGTGCGGAGGAACGGGTATGCAGCAGGGCGACTGTCAACATCGGGGGCTGGAATGGGGGAAGGCGCAGGCAGGTTACACAGACAGTTGATTCAGTTTTTCATCTAAATTGTTTGACTGCGCATTTAATTTGTTTATTTGTGTTAGCAGCGTCAGCATCACCTGTACGAGTTCCGATATTATGTCCGCCATTTTGTGTGAATGACAGCCATGGTGTAGCACCACCAATAGTGTGACCGTGGAATTATGGAAGTTCTATTCAACGCATACCGTTGAATAGAAATTCTATTTTTGCGGTGCCCTGCGTTGGTACGAATAATTCAATGCGTGTGATCGACGATCCACCAATCAGATGGCAGGGATTTATCCAGGCGTTGTAAAAATAGTTTGGAGATGAGCACCGCTAAAATCTGACCTTGGTCTGCGAGGCCCTCTCCGATCCAGCCAGGTCAATCATGAACAGCTTTCCGATGCGGACTTTCTGCGACGTGGTGCGGACGCGGTTGCGCTCTTTGACAGTGACCTGCAGCACGGCGTGGGAGCGCGACGACGTCTTGTTGGCGGCCGTCGGCTCTTGGGTTCGTTCCTTGTTGCCCTCCATCAGTAGCGACATCACCTGGTCAAAGAAGACAATTTTTCAGACAACATAAAATACACATCAGAATATAATATTCAAATTCATTCAACACATATAAATGGAGTTACAATAAGTGAACAGTAAATTACGTTAAAATTACAGTTAAGTATGGAGTATAAGGGGCAAAACAACAAACAGCAATTGTAAGTAAATTGAACACACAACCTGATAAAATTGACAAATAACGACTAGGTAAACTTACAGTAAAACAAGGACAGGGAAAACTTGTACCATAAGCAGGCCTTATAGAATACATTAAAGATAGTATACACATGTACACCATTTGCTTTTGCTGTAATTTTCAGAAATAAATGGATTTGGGGGTTAGTATTTTATAGCGTGCTAGCAAATACTGTGACACTGACCTGTTTAAAGTTTCGTGTGCATAGATGCTGGAGAAAAACAGCGAGAAAAAAAATATGTTCTAGTAGTCTGGTTCCCTGACCCTACTTTAGAAAAAGCAATTTATAGAGTCGGGGAATTATCAGGTCGGGGAACTAGACTATTTCCAACGATTGTCGGCCGACAATCATTGGAAAACGTCATAAATTTCCGACAGCACACCAGGTGCCATGATTTCACAGGATGCTTGAGACTACTATTTACTTACAGTCTAGTATGGTATTTTGTAATAATTCAGTAGTTTTGTTTTTTTATGTTTGCAAATGTTGTATTCTACCTTTGACCCATTGAATACGGATGACCGCTATAGCCGCGGTTTGAAAAAACACCAGCAGCCGTTTTCACGAAACCTTGCGCAATTGCGCAACTCTACTTACGCCACAATTTATTGTGTAAGTTGCGCAACATTTTAAAATCAATTTCACAAAAGTTACGCAGTGCGTAAGTCGCTGACTTGCGCCACAAATTATGGCGTAACTTACGCACTCGTTTTAGGTGGCTTAAGTTGTTGGCACAAAACACCGAAATTATGACTTAGCTAGCTGAGCGTGAGCACAGCAGAGCCGTTAGTTGTTCAAATCATTAATTAAATTCACTAGATTATTTCAGAGAGTAATGAAATGATCATCCGCTGCAGGTTTACCTGTGAGATATTTCCGAAAGTTGCCATTTCTTTTTCCGGAGCGATGTTTCAAAAGTGAAAAGTTTCAAAATGGCGCCTCAAAGTTCAATTTTACGACTGTTCCATGTATTTGTATTGTTGTACTAAAACAGTCGTCGTAAAAGCGGCAGTCAGCCTCGTCCGCGATGTATAAAATAAATAAAACATTGCGCAGCTACGCAGTGTTTCGTGAAATGGATCGTAAGGATGTAGCGCAGCTGCGCAACATATTTATAGGCAAGTCTTACGCAATGGCGTAAGTTGCGCACGGTTTCGTGAAATCGGCTGCTGGTCGGTTGACGTCTACAGGCACATTCTCGTGCATATGTGCAGAGATATGATACACGACACATTTCAGTATTGGAAAAAGGGGCTCTGAATTGATACATTATATATCAATTCCTGGGGGTACAATTTCACTGAAAATGGCTTAAAGTTAAAGCTTACAGCCTAAGGAACCTAGACATACATGTACCTCATTTTGAAGCATTTTAGTGAGCATTTTTTTTCTTCCGAATTTAGCAGATAAAAAATTGCCCCCTGAATGAGAATGTCAGTGTTACATCTGCTGCACTGCTGTCTTTTAAAATGGTGTTCAACCACAGAGTAAGGATTAAAAAAAAAAAATCAGCCTCAAACCGTTTAAACTACTTAATTAAAGGTATTTATAGCAACAAAAACTGTAAACATTATACTGCTTATTTTTCTGAAGAAATTAAACTTATTGATTCCGTACATAACTCTTGGTGTCCGCCTCGTTGTAATGTAGTCTCGCTCTCACCTAATATCACATGCAAACATCTTTATCTCACCTGCACATCTAAACTATGCACATGCGATCACTTTACAAAATATCAACGTCATAGAGGGTCTCGAATCAGCGGCGAGCTTTAATGAGTGGTTTCCTATCACTTTGATTTTTCGTGTCCGTGCGTTATGTACGCATTCCATCACGCAATGCGGGCTCGCCGAAGTCAGAACACCCAATGTTGCAAATTTCTAGCAAGCTAGGGAGTTGTACTGTCATGTGGCCTGACCAAGGTTGGCCGTGATTGGTTGGGTTTTCTGAAGTGGTGCGTTGTGTCTTCGTGTCCAGTATACGTACGGAACTGGGACAGGCATGGGTGAGTTTTTTCGTGTCATCAGTGCCCACATTTCTTGAAATTCCGGGTTGCCAGAATGTTCAAATGTTATGCCACAAATGGTAAATGTAATTTTTCTTACTACGATGGGACAATTTACATGTAGTGCTTCAAAACAACAACGAGAGGCTAAAGTGTTTCGGTTTTGGGAAAGTCCAGCCAATTTTCCGCTGATTTTTGTAAACATGGCGGCATGAATTTGTCGTCCGCGTTATGTTCGAATGGCGATTGTACTAGTTTTTTAGTTTCTTGAGGATAAATTTTTCTTTTTCAGTTTTCGTAATGGTAGTCATCTAACTTAACTCAATTAGAAACAAGACATTTTGGAAGGAAAAAAATGTTTTGACAGGGTTTAGCCTTGATTTCTGGCGTACATAATTCGGACACCGAGATCTGGAGGTCATGCAAAATGTACATAATGCAACATGAAAATCAAATTAAAGCTCATAAATTAGTTAAATTGTACATGCATACAATTACTATTAAAACAAACATTCAACTATACAACTTTTTTCAAAGCATGGTGCCATAAACTGGTGAAGAGCAATGACAAATCTCCATATATTACCAATTTGGTGTCCATGTTCTGACGTTATGTATAGTCGGACTCCCTATTATCGCGGCAACTCTATTATCGCGGCATCGGAAATTCCTTTTTTTTTCGTTGCCAAAACTCCTTCGACTGGCAATTTTATATCCAATTCATCAAGCATTAAGGACTTTCTGCTGATTTGTGTAACAAAATGACGATTAAAAAATGTTGTGTCGGGACTTTTAACGATTTTTAATAAATATTCACGTTTTCCAAAACTTGTACATTTTGCCTCACCGTGTCTGCTAAAAGGTACTGTCTATATTTTAACATGAATCTTTAATGGTGCTCTGTCCATGGAAGTTCCATTGTCTGGTTCCCATTCTACAGCTGCAAATGCAAAATGACGCCGAAGGACGATATTTCCACCGCGAAATCGTAGAAACATTTACGGGATCAAAATAGGGACAGTGCGGTAAAACAAATAAAACGACGCACCGTGTAAAGTGAATGGCGCCCCCAATCGTTAATCAGTAGACTTGTCTCGGTGAATTTTGTCGCCTTCGAGGGGGGACAGGGTGTTAAGAAATCATCTTGCAGGGCCTAATCGTCTTTAATCAACTTGAACTTTACAGGGAAAATATCAGACTTTATTCAGGGGATGTTTTGGTCAAACATTAACCATGAATAAAAAAGTTGAAATCATTGTAAAAAACACTTCCCACATACCGCGATAATACAGAGTCTGTACTCCGCCGAGCAATGACGAGCAATGACGAGCATGTCTATTTTCACAGGCATCGCATGGGAATAAACCAAACCACCGTCGGATTTTTTATGTCAGTTTAAAAAGAGCAAGAGTTATACAACACAAAAGACAGGACAATTCGGGAAGGTTAGTGAGCAATCTCTATTCCGATCGGGAAACGTGATATCACCCTGATAAGTACCGCGGTAATACAGCGTCCCACCCTACATGTACAATTATTTGTCATGGATAACCTTGCCCACTGTATAAGAGCTTTGGATTCCAGTACTTTTCTATCATGTCTTTCTATGGTTATGGGTCAGTGCAACATTTTAAGACACACTATTTAGTTGTCCACTCAAATCTCAATAGTTATTTCATAAAGATTAATACCACATCTTCTGTACATAACGGTGTCCACCTAAACACAACTCATTTGTTTTGGTTTTAATGTATTTTCAGTGTTGTGTATGTCCTGTTGCATAGTATTAGACATACTTTAAAGAACAACTTCAATGTCCTGGGAAATTCTCTGCCCAGTATGAGAAATGTGCTCCTAACGGACACCAAGTTATGTACAGAAGATATCACCCTTGGCTCACTTTAAGGGCTGGTGTATCTCTTGTTTTGAGTTGTCTTGCTCCACCAGTTCATTTTTATGTTTCTATGGACTATATTAAATATCTTTACAGGGTAAATGATGGTAACATCTGTTGTTCATTTTTGGGTTTGTTTTGTAACAAAAATGTGTCGTGTATCATATCCCTGCACATATATTCATTCCATTGTTTGCCTATTGTGTCTGTTATGCTAGGCTGCACAGGCCTGTGGGGCATATATACCGGCACCCCATTAATATCAGCCAGACTAATTAAAGCGGGTTGAAAGCTTATTAAGAGCCTTTCTAATTAATACAGCAACATTTTGATAAAAGCAAGCAGGGCCTAATGTCTCAAAACGAGCAGAATCATTCTCGAAGACTTTGCCTTCGAGGCAGTACATAAACATTTTAGGTTATTTAACCTTTAATTTTATGTGCTGTGTGTTGCTGCAGCTCATGCATAGGCCCTGCTATAACCTTATCAAGCTGTCAAGAGTCTAAACCCCTTGTTTGCATAAAATGAAGCTCAAAATGAGTGAACTCAGCCCACTTTAACCTGAATTCAGAATAGAAATCATGATTGCTAACATTTCGACAAAAGATGCGGTTGACATTAAACCCCTTGCGTACGGATGACGCCATGGCACAAAAAAAAAGTGTCACCAGGCCGGATGACGCCATTAGCCGCTGTTTGTGCAGTTTCAATCCATTGTTGGATTATTGTGTATATGCTACGCTTGACTGCACAAACACATTGTAGCGGTTCACTTGGCTGCCAGAGCCGCCGCGGCACCCCGACGTCTCCCGTAAAATACCGTACTCATGGCGCTAAGCAAATAAACAACACACACAAAACAGCAAGCAAACTTACAGACAAACAAAAGAGACTGACAAAAAGACAAACAGACAGACAATTAAATGACCTCTGAAATGGACTTCATAACAAATTTAAAATATGCTGTGCACCTGTTTACTTAACTTTACAAGTGAGCAATAGTTCTTAAAATGTCAAGTCAACTTTAACTCAAGAATATTCCATGCGTAAAGCTGTTTCATTCAAACAAAAATGACTTTCATTTTAACTTGGTTACAGAATATCGAAGGCGATGCACAAACAATATATGTGACCCGCTCCAGAAAAAGGTGATATAAGTCGCGCTATGCATTTACGTGTAATGGCCCTTTCAAGTTGAGAGGGTGAAATTTTTTGTCAAAATTCATTTTAGTTTTTTGTCTTGAATGACATCTTAAACATCTAAAGTTTCAGGTTTGGTGCACAACAATGTTGATTTCAGTGAATAAAGTGGAAAAATAACCTTTTTAGAGTGCATTGTTTCATTGCATTGTATTAGAACTAGCTATTTCAAAGCCTGTTTTCTCTGTTGTGCAATTTGAACTACATAGAACTTATTAATATGCAAAAATGTGATATCTCCAGAACGGACAGGGCTTTGGAGCTCTATCATGTACCAAATGAAAGCTTATATTGCGGGCTTTGCAAACATACATAAAACTAATTTTTCATATTTTGCGACATAATATACCTTTTTCCAGAGCGGGTCACATATTTAGTCCATGCACCTGTTAATGTACAGTAAAGACGTACGACAGAAACCTTACTTAATTAATCATTTCTTAGTGGGTGTTTTGGCCAAACAGGCCTTCAGGCAAACAGACTGTTGACAACATCTCGCCTGTTCAATAATTGATCAAACAGATCGGTGATTTGGTCTACAGAGCCAATTGCCTACGTAATCACAAACCCACACAGACGTGTCAACTGATCAGTAAGCCGTTGGCCGGGTATAGATCCATTGTAGTTCACTGACTTAGCTCTTTTACTTGAAAGCCAAAGTAATTCATTACATTGACAAGGATTGATCATTCACACTGCACTCAAGTTTGTGCCGGCGAAAACAACCCGCTTATAAATACTTGAATCTTCCTTTTAAATATTTAAAAAAAAATTATCAGAAAGCACATTTGTGACCCGCTCTGCAAAAAGGGCACATACATGTAAGTCGCTGTATGCTTTTACGTGTAATGGGCCATTCTATGTGACGAGGGTGAAAAATTCTTCAAACAAGTGATTTTGAAGGGAGGGAATTTTGTGCATCTTTGATACCTATATTATTCTAGTTCATAAACAAAATCTCTGATTTCAGCGAATAAAGTTGGAAAAAGAATGTGTTTGTGTCGAGCGCTTCAATCTATTATTGCCTTGCTTTTTGCTTTCTTTAAATGGCTTGTTTCTCCTTAAGTCATTTCAAGAAATTCCTGCAAACAAACATGCAAATTTCGGAAATATCTCGTGAATGAAAAATGCTACAGGCCTTTAGACATATACCATAGGAAAGCTTATAAAATGGCCTTTCCAGCTACATGTATATATAAAACATAATTTTTCGAATTTTGCAACATAATGGAGGATTTGGAAAGGTTAGGGTTAATAAAAAAAACTGTCCATTGCACTTCTGGATCGACAGGAATTTGTAAGCTTGTCGTTGTCAGTGCCTGCAAAGGGGGATCCTCAAGCAGTGCCTACCAACAGGTTCAACATGTAGCTACAGACCAACAGAGTTCGTTTATTCCTCAAAATGCACCCCGATTCTTTAATGAGCTCCGTCGGCATATTCACCTCTTTCGTGGAGACGGTGGAAACTTCCGAGATGCCAGCCACTTGAACGTTGCCCGACGCATCCTCCCTAAGATCTAGAAAGCCCGAGGAGGGATTCAGCAGATCCCGAATCATCTCATTATAGATCTGCAAGGAATATTCAAAGACGGGTGCATTTTTTGCTACTGCCAAAAACGGTTTTCTTATTTTGAGAGAAAAACATGAAAAAAACAAGTTGTTTTTTTCCCCTCTCAGTAGTACAGCAAGAAAATGTTTCTAATATCCGTTTCTCGATTTAAGAAACCATTCATCAGAACTTTTTCTAAATTTCTTGATTTAAGAAGCTTAAAATATGTATTTTTCCCTGAAATGCTCTCAATTTAAAAACAAAATTAAAAGCTAGATATATTTTAAATATAACTGAATTTTCTAGGGTGAGTGACAAGGAGACCACTTTACTTTTCTGGAATAAAAAAAAACAAATCTGATAACATTTAAGGAAAAAAATTGCAGTTGACCTCTTAGGCGCATTCCTGCATTTACTCAATCCATTCCTTTTTCAACTATATCTCAAATTTCTGGGTATTGTTATGGCAACTTTATGAAATAACACAATGCGACACACAAGAAAATCAAACCCTTACCTCCAGATAGGACATGGTGACTTTGTAGACGGAGTCTTCACTCTTAGCATCCATCGCGTCAAACAGGTCATTGAGGGCTCGGGCCATGATGCCGGGCTCATAGTCGGTACCCAGCATGGTGTAAGTCTTCCCCGCCCCTGTATAGGAATAGACGTTATGGCATGATTGGTGGATATAAATGATATTTTAGCACTGTGGAACGCTGTGGCCTCGTGGTCTAGTGTACCAGACTCAAGATCTTGGTTCGAGTTCAGCAGGGGTCATGGTGCTTGTGTCCTTGAGCAAGACACTTTGTTACAAGTTGCGTCTCTCCAGCCAGTGAGGGCAGTGATTTTATTATCCCATATGTGCTTAAATTGCAGACAGGGCTGTATACTCACCAGGGAGCTGAGATGGTTTCGGGAATGATTAAAGTGGAATGCCGCTATAACGAACGTCACGGGATCCACAGATTTTGTTCGGTATAGCGATTGTTCGGTATAGCGATCGTTCGGTTATAGCCGCATGCCCATTTTTCAACATGTCGTCTGTTCTTTTAAATAGCGCCCTCTTGCGTCGTATTTGAAGTGCGCCCTATTTTGATTGTAATTGAACAATATGTGCCGGCCAATGGATCATGTAATTACATGTTCATACTTTCTAAGCTTACCGAATTCTAAAGCAACAGTTGGCTTTTCCCTTCTATTCCTTGGGGAAATAATAGCCACCTGTCACTCTTCAACATAAAGCTGCAGCCGATTAGGAAAATTACAAACAGCCCAAATACCCGGAACATTTTTTTTTTATTTGTTGCCTTTTTTTTTCAACAATGTTTGGTAAGTTTTGTATACAAAATTTGGGAGCCAAGGATGGTGTTCGGCATAGCTGAATGTTCGGTATAGCGGGGTTCGGTATAGCGGCGTTCCACTGTATTAGGCCTGATGAGCAGTGGAAATAATGTACGCCTTGAACACTGTGATCATGGTGGATATGTGCGCTTTTCAAATAATATATAATATGTGTACTTTGTCCACCATGTCTGTTTTTGTCTCAAGCCTGTCCCAAGTTATTGTTCTTAATTCTATTATTTATTTAGCATTTATAATATAAAACCACACAATGCACAAGCAGTCAGTGGCATGTCTGGAATTATAAAGTATATGAAAAATTGTTACCCAAAGGCCTTCAATTCTAATGTCACTGGTTACATATATAAAATAAATAAATCTATTACAAAAATCTATTACAACAAAATTAAGCTTTTGAAAAAGAACAAATATCATTGTTAGAACCATCTGCATAAACTGTAACTGCAACTGTATTCTCTTTTCTCTTTTCCTGTGATATCAGTGTACATGTATTATACATGTAGTTTTTTTTTGGTATGATAATTTGCATATGCGTACATGTAATTATACATGTACTGAAGTCAGTGTTCTCCACGAGGGGGTTTTAGCAGGGCGGGCCGCCCTGCCAAAATTGTATGCCGCCCCGCTAAAGTTTTACCGCCCCGCTAAAATGTTCACCGCCCTGCTATTTTTTCCTTTGGATTTTCCCCCCATTCTCCACCGTCTTCACAGTTTATCAAAGTACAAAGAAGTTTACCGCACTCTGTGGAACGAACATGAAGAGTTTGCCAGCATTAACATTCAGGAGTATTGCAGTGGCATTTATAGTAATCGAACAGATCTGGACGCAACGTACGCAACATATTTTGCATTCACATCATAAAACTATACACGTAATATTATTCTGAACTGGTTCCAATCTCCCTTGTAATATCATTTTCACTTTGTCGCGTCGAGAACCAGTTTACCTAAATTACAATGTTCCGTAACACTTGAGGGAGTCTTTTTCTCTCGGAAAATACCTTATCCACGCGCGCTGTGCCCACGTGCATGTTTAGCTCACCGGCCGGCCGGCTTAAACCCCTAAAAATCTTGCCTTTATTTCAAGTTGTAAACACGAGCAAATTTGATTCAAAAAGTCAGAAGAAAGTGGCCAGGAAATGCCTCAGATTGCACCACAGAGCATCTAGAATCCAAAATTTACCAGGGCCCTTAAGCGGGCCCCGGATCCCACGCCCTAAGGGCTTCGCGCTCCGAGCTCGCATTCTGTCTGCCACCCTGCTAAAATTTAAGGCCGTGGAGAACACTGGAAAAGTCATTGCAACATTGATAGCACCGTGGTCATTATACTCAATTCAAATTACCTGTTGCACCATATGCAAAGACTGTAGCATTGTAGCCCTGTATTACGCTCTGTATCAGGCACTTGGTAGTCTGCAGATAAACCTCCTCCTGAAAAGAATTTGAAAGAAAAGGGTGAAGATTAGGGGTGTGCATCGGAACCGGGTACCCGAAGTACCCGACCGCTCATGTCAGGAACCGGTTCCAGATTATGGAATCGAGTACCCGTACAACTTTACATTATCGCATTGTAACTTCCCAGAAAATGAAAAAGGAAAGGTTTCGAAAGTTATTTGTCGGGAATTTTCAAAATTAAAACCCAGACTATATGGGAAACCAGCACAGATTTCATGACGCTAAAGAGCCTTGCAATGACAAAAAGAGCCTTGGATAAAGAGCCTTGGATAAAGAGCCTTGGATAAAGAGCCTTGCAATGACAAGACATAATAGCATGCCTCATTCCACAATTAATACAACTGTATACAGCTTCTGTCTTTTGTGATATGCCGGCGCATGCACATGCCGGAACATGTAATGGCGGAGTAGTGATCATGTTTACTGGACAGACATGGGATTTCTCAGACTTTTGAATCTCAGAGAAAGACATTATTGCAACTTCCGGGAGTGGAAGTTTTGGGTTCGGTTTCTTTAACGGGTACCCGTATTTTTTTCAATCGGGTACCCGGTTCTTTTACTACCCGTAAATGCACACCCCTAGTGAAGATACACTGGCGAATCCACCCACTGGCGAATCCACCCACTGGCGTATCCACCCACTGGCGTATCCACCCACTGGCGTATCCACCCACTGGCGTATCCACCCACTGGCGTATCCACCCACTGGCGTATCCACCCACTGGCGTATCCACCCACTGGCGTATCCACCCACTGGCGTATCCACCCACTGGCGTATCCACCCACTGGCGTATCCACCCACTGGCGTATCCACCCACTGGCGTATCCACCCACTGGCGTATCCACCCACTGGCGTATCCACCCACTGGCGTATCCACCCACTGGCGTATCCACCCACTGGCGTATCCACCCACTGGCGTATCCACCCATTGGCGTTTTACTATGCTACTGATGAGGACTCAAACTGTTCTCTTCCATTGTTCCCATTGTTTGGTCTTAAACTTTTTCTCAACAAGTTCCATAAGGTTTGTGCATGAATACTACCAAGGACTTGGGCTCAGGTCCTCAGTTGTATTGTTCTCACTAACCCCCTATTGTCCAAAGTCCTCAGACTTAATGGATAACCTGTAAACAGCAATTAAAATTTGGGGGGGACGCAAAAACACTCACCACAGCAGGAAATGAAATTTTGGCTTAAATTATTGAAATCAACTTTGCAAACACCACTGCTGGCAAAGTACTTAACGACCCAATCAGTTATTAGTTGCCAAGCATTATTTAAAAAAAATCATAGTAATATTAAATTCGTCACCGTTTTCACGAACTGAAACTCACCTGGGTGTCAGTTCGGGAAACCGCGTACTGTGTAAATTTCGGTTTCACGAACCGACACTCAGGTGTGCGCGCGCACATCGGACACTGACTCAAGACTTCGTTTTCACGAATTGACACGCAAGCATGTAGCGGAAATACCATTCCAAGAAAAACGCTTTAAAAGCCTTGACGCGAATCTACTCCATCTGTATACTTGTGGGTTTACAGAAACATTGAACTGAAAACCTCTAAACTCGTGAAATTAAGAATGGTTTCAGTTCGTGAAAATGAAAATGTGGTTAGCGCGCGCTCCCCTACTTGGGTATCAGTTCGTGAAAACGAAAATTACTCTGTTCTGTAAAATACGCGCGCGCCCTGGCACTCACGCGCTAGAGAGTGTCAGTTCGTGGTGTTGGTGACGAATTGGGGGGGGGGGGGGGGGGGGGGGGGGGGGGGGGGGTTAAGTGCATAGACATTGAACGCATAGTGGGGGAATTAGGACCGCGTCATGGGGGAATTTCTCTGTCCCCACAGCACTTTTGGCTCCCGCAAGGTCTACAATTGATCAATATAATGAAAATGCGTTAGGTAATAAAATATTCACGGTTTCTAAGAACAGTGAAATGTACTTTTTTTCTGTTATGCTTAGCTTTGAATTTGGAATGATATTTAGACAGAACAGGATAAGTTGGGGAAAAAGAACAAAAGAAACAACACAACATCAATGGAAATTCCTTTATTCCATGAAATATTCATGCTATAATTTTGAGCTCATCAGGTCCAAATTACCTCTAACTTCTTCGAACCTAATTACACATCAATAATTTATTGGATAATCAGTCAATTGCAGACGAAAGCCCGGACAGCAAAGGCAAATTATTAATGGCCTCACGGTTGTCATGACAACTGAAGCGTGTGGGGTTCTGCACAGCTGCATGCAAGCATTGTCCCCCCGTAACTGGGTCAACTGTTATTAGACTGACACGTGGAAGGCGATTGTGTAGTGTAGGGCCCCTCTTTAGTTCTGATCAAATTAGAGTCAAGGGTATATTTTTTTTCAATCCAAAATGACTTTTTCAACCTAAAGCAGACTTATCCTAATTCTACTGACATCCTTTTTTATAATTTGGAACAGTTTATTGCAGTAGAAAATGCAATTTTCTTTATACGCGCTTTACGGCAGTTGCCATGTGAATCAACACAGGTTTGCGTGTTTATACTGTGCGTCGCGGTGATCGCCATCTTTATTTTCGCGTTGCGTTTTGTCGTCTTCATCGCCGCTTTACCCAAACATTTTCCTCAAAAACTAAAACCCTGCTCTTACGGCATACCTGTTGGTTTGTTATGTCGCTAACTAGTTTAGCAAACTTAGGCCTTACCTAAAAGTGGATTTGTGTTCCCTTATAGGGAACACGGCCCTACATTACACAATCGCCTATGTACTACATGTACATTCAGAAGGACACTATGCAGCACACAATCAAACTAAGATGGTCTGTCCACACGAAAAGTGCCATTTAACATCAAAAGATCCATGTAACAATGAGAGCGGAAGTGGCCGGGACATCAAATCAAGTATTTTTCCAAGATGTTTTTCGGATGTTTTCCTAAGTTGTTGGTTATCAAAAGAGAGCAAAACAAATAGGGCAATATAGGATTAGGAATTAGAGGGTCATCTTATAGACATTACAAATGTATGTTTGTATTAAACATGAACACAAATTGTTTTTTACACGTACATGGAAAAATGGAAAAGGAATTGATTAATATCCCTAAATGTTGGTCAGTTTATTTATTTATTTATTTAATTCTTTCTGGTAATGAGACCAAGGATTCCTCAAAAGCACATATCGCACTGTAGCCCAAAGGCCTGAAGAAACCTGTAGGGAGACGACGAAGAAAAATCAGTTCTAGAGGTGGGAGGAAAACCCTAGGATAATATTCTGGGGGAACTCAAGAAATCAGGCAGGGACCGAAAACCCAATCCACATGTTGGCCCTGGTGGGATTCCAACCCGGGTCACAGCGGTGGAAGGCGAGGAAAGTACCACAGCCCTGTCAGGATTGTTATCAGTCAAAATTATTACAATTTTGGGGTATTTAAAAAAAAATTGAGATGCGATATAAATAACATTAACGACAGACCTTTTGTGACAAATGTCTGTCCCTGTTAATATACCGCTATGTTTATTCTGAGACATGGTCTTCCAGGTTTATTTTTAATGAGAGGGTTATTTTTTTAGAGGAAAGGACATGCAATAACCCCGAGTAGTGAATTAGAGCAATATTTGTGTGAAGCAATTCTTAGTGTACTTTCTGTCAATACAGTGGAATGCCGCTATACCAAACCCTGCTAAACAGAACATTTGGCTATACCGAACACCATCCTTACATGTAGCTCCCAAATTTTGTGTGCAAAATTTACCGAACATTGTTGTTGAAAAAGAGGCATCGGATTTTTTTTAAAAATTACTGGGCATTTGGGCTGCTGTAATTCCAAAACAGCCGCAGCTTTACGTTGAAGACAGGTGGATATTTCTTCCCTAAGGAATAGAAGGGAAAAGCCAACTGTTGCTTTAGAATTCAGTAAGTTCAGAAAGTATGCACATGTACATGTACATTACATTATTCAATGTCGGGACATGTTCAATTACAATCAAAAGAGGGCGCACTTCAAATACAACAGAAGAGGGCGCACTTCAAATACAACGCAAGAGGGCGCTATTAAAAAGAATGGATGCCATGTTGAAAAATGGGCACGTGGCAGACCGGTGGCTGATAATCTCTATACCGAATGATCGCTATACCGAAACAAAATCTGTGGATCCCGCGATGTTCGTTATAGCGGCGTTCCACTGTATACCCTTCTTGGCCCGTTACAAACATAAACATCTCGAAGATGATTCCAAGTACATGTAAAATTGTGTAAATACTCGGTCAGATGAACCTTTTGCTCAGCAAACTTCTTTATGGGTCTTGTATGATGAATGTAGATAGTAAAAAGTCACTTGCAGAAAGCATGTTATCACTACATGTACAATGTCAAATTCCCGTTCCTCACACCAAATGGGGTCATAAGTGTGAATAGACCATACAATGTAAATTTTAATATACTTTATATGTCATGTCCATGTATGAAACTTGGACTTGTGTGAACGAAACACTGACTACCCATGGTGCATTGCAACATACACGTACGTACATGTACCTAAGAAATCTGCCAATTTAAAAGCATCCCTATCTTAACTCTTAACTGTTGAAGGTATTTAGCTTTCAATTATTCGAAACTGGGTTTGACCGAATATTTAAATATTCGATACTTGCCAATCAAGTTTTTCACGCGTTGGCTGCAACTACATGCACGCAAAGTTGCACGCAAAGTCGCACGCAAAGTCGCACGCAAAGTTGCACGCAAAGCACGCCGGTGTTTTACGGGCAGCGATCAATATTATGGACCACCAGATAGCTATTTTTTGTATGCGCCTGTTGTATCAGGATCATTACGGGTACATACATGTACATGTGTATAATGTTCTGATAACAAGAAACCAAACTCCAGCCTGCGTTTTTGCAGTAATTATTTTATACACCATGTAGGTGTCAAAAGTTACAATAAACCTCGGTCCACCAAAAAGTTATCGTCTACAAAAATGCAGCATTTGACACTGCTCAGCACCGTAATGTACGTTTCTATTAAAATAGTATCAGAGTCGTATCTGTACTTGCATATATTATTTTTAATACTCAAACCAGCAAAAAGGTATTCGAATATTCAGTTGACGATTGAATATTCGAATATTCGGGACAGCCCTAAAAGGTATACACAATATAGCTTTGGTGATGATATTTTGTTTAATTATTAGTTTCAAATCCTAAAGTTTACTGTTTTTAAAGATTTGTCACTCAATCCTTTTTTTAAACACGATACCTGTACCATACAATGCACTATACACAATGTACTATAATCAAGTTCGAGAAAACCTTCAAAAATACTGTGGCTTTTAAGCCCGCGTTTTACACGAGCGCTGGAAACACACATCTGCGATGTTAGGTGCCGGGTGTCTGATGCCCAAGGATGCCTGCGATTTCATCGCAGGCTTTCACACGATACAACACAGTCCGGTAGCGAAGAGTCCCTCGTTTTGCAATGTTTGCACGTGTATCGCTGGTGTTGCGATATATGTATGAACGATGAAATTTATAGGGTACCAGTGATTTTCCCGCACTGTTACAAATTCTGAAAAGAACCATTTTTTTTCCCCTTTTAAAAATACAAACAATCACCGTATTTTAGTTATAACGGATTTTGGTCGTAAACTTACGGTATTGTGACATAGAAAATATCACAAAATATCACGTGTCGGTAGTAACGTCAATTTTACAAAGAGGATGTAAATGTGCAAGACCACTTTGTCAAAATTTGCTGTAAATATACAGCAACACTAAGAACGAAGTGTTAATTTACATACTGTTCTCCTACACAAATCTCATTACGCAGCAACTGACCAATCAGAACTAAAAGCCAAACAGCAAACTGCGCATGCGTAAAGACGATTTCACTCCACAGAGTATCCTTGCGAAAATCACATTGATGCATTCACACGATCGTCGCACGGCTGTTGCATCGATGCGAAATTTTGGAGGAGGTCTTGCAAAAATCCCTGTCACGAACCACATCGGACCCCATGCGATTTGGTGACAGAGATACACTTTTCACACGGCACGGAATCCATGCGTTTGTGACATCGATGCGAGGGCTTATATAATTACCCCACTTTGATCATTACATGAATACTAGCTTCTGTGCCATATGCTTGGAAAGCAAATTACTGGACATTTGTAGGTCAAAGTCTTGTGGGTGGCTGAGTTCTGCAAGCACTTGAGAACCGAAGGTTCCATATTGTCTGATGTCAATCACAGTCCGCTTCTGATATTAGTGCTGCCAAATGGTCCTTTATTAAATCCTGTGATGATGGTCAATTGAGGTTAATTTTTTTCTAAAAGGGGAAAAGCTTGCACCGCGGGCATAGATTAACCCTCCTACTGTTATACATGTACATGTAACCATGGAGGTTTTAATACCTCCATGATGTAACTATCATACCCTATCAAAAAACCTAAAACCTTCCTCTCTATTAACAGCTTGTGTGTTTCAACCCGAAACTCGATTTGATACATGTACCGTAATTTTCGGAATATAGGCCGCGGCTTATACGTTGATTCTCACACTGAAAAATGTCCCTGCGGCTTATACTCTGGGCGGCTTATACAGCAACATTTGAAGAATAAAATCAGTCACAGAAGCCGAGCCTCAGCGTGTTGGAAATAAAGGAAACCAGTCCAGAGGGACCGAATTGACTTGCAAATGTACCGTAAGTACCGTTCACACCTCACAAATCGTGTGGTGCGTCTGTTCGTTTTTGTCTGTTTTATCGTTGTGTAATCCATGTTGTTTATTATTTCACTGGTTAACGTAGGGTCCGGCTATCAGAATTTTCAATAATCGATACATCGGAGGTCCAACAACGATTATATTCGATGTCAAAATGTCAAAATTCTGGGACTTAACGAAGCTCTAGTCAACTATTATTAGTATTAAGGATCATGATAAACACATACCTCCACCGCTTTGAGGCTTAATCTACCGCATCTGCGGTCTGCGAATGTGACAAAAAAATACAAGTTGTGTACGTATTAAAGCCTACAATAATTGTAGGCTTTAATACGTACACAACTTCCATTTCCAGCGTCCTCTAAAGTAAACAAAATATTGTTGCAATAATGTTTTGTCGCCACATCTTTGCGGAAAAGTCACGTACTTCCGGGGCGCGGGTACCAGTATTGTCCGTAGTAACAAAATCGCGCGCGGGCACCATGCGACGTTCATTTTCACATTAGGAGAATTTTTACCGAAATATTACAATCCATTGCAATCCGCTGAAATCTTTCAGTAAAATATATTCATCTATCTGCATATATATTTATTTTTTATCAATTGTCATTCTGGCGATTTAATTTCGTCCTCGTATGTTCCCTGAAGTGGAGAAAAATCCAGACAAAAATCATCTTTCGTTTACAGCAAAA
This sequence comes from Hippasteria phrygiana, assembly GCA_037893225.1. Lineage (NCBI taxonomy): Eukaryota > Metazoa > Echinodermata > Asteroidea > Valvatida > Goniasteridae > Hippasteria > Hippasteria phrygiana. Next base: position 199,422 of record JAZGUH010000610.1, on the reverse strand, counting down.
CGAATTATTTTCTTCAGATCTAATGAGCGTGCCTAGTTTTGGATTACACCATATGCTACATGTACGAGGGATGTTGTTGAATTTCCGAAAACATTGTCAAGTGGAGTAAATGATAATGTGGGAATAAACATCCCTTTGCATGAATTAGCAAGGCCCCAAATTTATGAATGGTTGCCAGCACGTACATGTAAGCGCGCAACAAAATCTACTTTGGCCAATCAAAACAACGACTAGCGACACGTGCCGGTGAAAATAGACATGATCGCCGTTGCTCAGCGGAGTACAGACTCTGTATTATCGCGGTACTGGAAGTGGTTTTTACAATGATCTCAACTTTTTATTCATAGTTAATGTTTGACCAAAACATCCCCTGAATAAAGTACGATATTTTCCCTGTCAAGTTCAAGTTGAATAAAGACGATTAGGCCTGCAAGATATTTCTTAACACCCTGTCCCCCCCGGAAGGCGACAAAATTCACTGAGACAAGTCTACTGATTGACGATTGGGGGCGCCATTCACTTTACACGGTGCGTCGTCGTTACGCGTTTTATTTTTTTACCGCACTGTCATTTTGCTACCGTAAGTTTTTACGATTTCGCGGTGGAAATATCGTCCTTCGGCGTCATTTTGCATTTGTACATGTAGCTGTAGAATGGGAACCAGACAATAGAACTTCCATGGACAGACCACCATTGAAGATTTATGTTAAAATAAAGACGGTACTTTTTAGCAGACACGGTGAGGCAAAAAAGTTTTGGAAAACATTAATTTATTAAAAATCATTAAAACTCAATAAAAGTCCCGACACAACATTTTATAATCGTCATTTTTATACAACTTAGCAGGAAGTCCTTAATGCCTGATGAACTGGATGAACAATCGCCATACGGTTGGCAACGCAAAAAAAGGAGTAATTTCCGATGCCGCGATAATAAGAGTTGCCGTGATAATTAATAGGGAGTCCGACTAGCGCTTCAGCATGCAACATGATGACTTGTGGTTGGACGTCGTCAGCGCCGCGGTGCGGCTTATACACCGATGCGGCTAATACGCCAACTTTAAATCTTAATTTACAGATTTTTGCGTGCTGCGGCTTATACCCCACGCGGCCTATATTCCGAAAATTACGGTAGTTAATAGGGTACATGTAGTTGGCTCCATTTTGGCACGGAGAGAGGGAGGGTTAAAAAGATTATTTGGTGAGATTTTACGGATAGTGGTTGTTTTCCAGTCAGCAAGAATGTACAGTTTTCTATTCTTTTTTCAAATGTTAATTGTTTGTATTGTGTTTTTGGCTATATTTGTATTTCATATTCACAAATTTGAAATCACATAATGAAAATTTACTTTAAAAAAAAAAGAGAAAGAAATTGACACAAAACTACCAAAGTTAACAATAAAGACTAAAATTCTTTTACAACAAAATCACAAAAGGTTTTTACAGAATGCTGAAAAGATTGCACTACATGTACACAATGTACACCAAAGCGGGTTGATAAGGGTTTCTATAACTTTTAAGTGTTGTTTTAGAGAGTGGAACAAGGGAATAGGCAGTGTTGACCGGAGTCCTTTAATGTTACATCTCAGTTTATTATAAAGCCCAAAGTTTTCCAATTTAATGGAAAATTAACCCTCCTACTATATATTTTTTACTATCACAACCTATCGAAAAACCAAATCCTCTCCACTCCCACAGCTTATGTGTCTCAACCTGTCACTCGATAGGTTTGATAGGAGTTGGCTCCAATTTGGCACCGAGAGAGGGCACATCAGGAATTCCAGATCGCAAAAGAGATTCTTTAAAAATTCTGACAAAAAAATCCTGAAATCAAGAAAAATCCTGACAAATCCCACCCCTGCATTTTACAGTGATTAATTTATGCTAAAATATAATACCGTTTTTTCTTCAGAATTTTGCTAAGTTTTTGACAATGCTTGTTTGGACATTACGAAGCTGCAGGTCGAATCCCCCTCCCCTTCTCTTTCCCTATTTTCTCATTACTTTTGTTTGACGATATAACTTAAGAAGTCGTATCCTCATTGAGCAATTACTACATTGTCACTTCCCAGGTTGTGTCGTACACTCCAAAAAAAGTTGGTCAAAATGGGTTGATATTTTGCCCAGTGTTGGGCAACATAGGCCTATCAACAACTGAAAATCTTGGGCAAATTCTTTCCAATAATTGGTCAATTTGTACCTGAATTAACCAACAATGTGGTAAATTAATACCAATGTTATGTTTTACCCAACGTGTAAAATTGGGGCATGATCCCTGGCTATGCGGCATTATGGGTTTATGACTTCTGACTAGCGCCCAATAGCGCACAATTTGGGAGACACGGGGCAAGATTGCTCAGTTGGTAGAGCACCGGTACGGTATTCCGCAGGTCGCAGGTTCAAATCCTGCTCCTGCCAGTTTTCATTGTTCACTTTGAAAAGACTTTTGTTTTTGATGACTTGTGTGCTAGCTGTTAAAAGCCAGCAACCCTTTTGGGTCTTTCCTTTTACCTTTATGGGTAAGAAGTGCCCCCCCCCCAAAAAAATAACCCAAAAACATCATGAGCATGTTTGAGTGATGACCATTTGTTGACCAGTCACTTTTTCGCGGTAACTTGTGTGGAAAATGTATCCCACGTACATGTACCAGGCAAAATCGACCGGTGGTTGGCAAACGGTTGCCACTCAAACTTGCTCTATGATGCAAAGGTTTATCTAAACAACCGTCATCGAACGCTTGGCTCCGCAGCCAAGATAATGACACGCAATTAAGGGTGCCCCTTCCTGCCGGTTCCCGGCAATATATAATAGCTGCGGCTGGGTAATTACCAACCTGGTGATCCGCACTGGGTCGTGGCAGGTTCTTACTTAAAGCTAGCTTGCAGTAACCATGACAATGCGGATATAAACAGGTGACATAAACCATCTACAGGTTTTTTGGAAAAGAAAGATGACAATTTTTAATTGAGCTTTAACCCCTTGGGCACGGTATTTTACGTGAGACGTCGGGGTGTTGCAGCGGTTCTGGCAGCCAAATCAAACCGCTACAATGTGTCTGTGCAGTTAAGCATGACATAAACAATAATCCAACAATGGATTGAAACTGCACAAACGGCGGCCAATGCGTCATCCGGCCTGGTGCCAGCATGTCCGGGGCGCGCCACTCGTCCAGGTAGCCACGAGCCTTGACTAAAGGCTACAGGGCAGTTATAAATGTCTTGACAACGACAGCACACCTGGTGCCATAATTTCACAGGATGATTGAGACTACTTAACTTATACAGTCTAGTAAGGTATTACGCAATAATTCAGTAAAAATAAAATTAGAGAATTACCAATAGTATACACTACATTTAATTTCATTTTTCGGAGTTGTATGTGGGACAACAAAAGTAGGGGAAAAATAGGAATTTCAAGAAAAAGAAGAAAACAGTAGGAGCAAGGAATAACAAAATCAGGAAAGAGTAGGAAAAGTAGGAAAAGTAGGAATACTTGAAAGCCTCAGAATTATCGAATATTCGACAGCATGGAAATTCAAATATTTGAACACTGAATTATTCAAACTGACTCAGCCCTTTCCCCAGTTTACATGCACAACTACAGGTACGTGTACAAGCTAGAGCTCTAAATATAGCCACCTTTAAATAATTGCAGCCATCAGCTCATTGGGTAGCCTTTCCCTGCCTTTCACTTTAATTGCCTCCTCTCTCACTCGAAGTATTACAGCTCCGTCCCTTACAACCAGTTAAGATTGTCACCAAGGTAAGCCAAGCCCAAAGTCCAGCCCAGTGTATAATAATTTAAAAAAAACAACGTTTGCCAAGATTTTTCCAATTAAAAATAGGGGACACGCAGAAGGAGGGGGGGATGAATAATCTCAGGCAGTAAAATACCAGTACTCGCAGTCTCAATAACGAAGCGTGCTCGGTGCTTAATTGGAACCGCCCATATACATCATCTCCCCCTGGTAAACATTTACCACGTTGGCATGGCAACGGATGCATCCAGGCAGGCTTGTTCGGGAACATTCGTTGTTGTGGTATTGGCTCCTGCATATCCGTGATAGCCAAGTATTGATTTCATATTTCTCATTTCGTCTTTTTTTTTTTCTGTCTGCTCGATACTGCGCACAAACGGGTACATGCAATTATTAGCCCTGTTTTAGTCAATATTTCTGGCAGAGAGAAATATCCAACCCACACTACGGAAAACAGGTCAGTGTTCATTCCTGCGCAAGCAAATTACAAAACAATGCATTTATCGAGTGCTATAAAAAACAACAAGTTTAATTACTATCTCGCTATACCCACTGTTGAATAAACTGTACTTTAAAGCTACATGTAGACTATACCGGCGCCAGTCTCACTGTCCATCTTTTACAAATAATTCTACTTTCACATAATAATTTTCCGGGTCAAACAAGAATTAGGACTGCATGTAAAATCCTTTTTCAAAATATGCAAAAGCCCCATTTGATTAATGTTTTTGTTTAAATCTAAAAAATAAATTTCTTAACAGCCATTCTCATGACAGCTTGAAATTGTCCAACAGGGCAGAAAATATTTGCCTATTACATAAACATTATTCCAGCATGGTTACCCTAACCCTGCTACATTTTGTAAATTTAACAAAATCCAACAATGGCAAAAAGCTGTTTTAATCTGTTGTATTTACATGTACATGATGTGTTGGATTGTGTCATAATATTTAGCATGGTGGAAGCTAAATACATGTACCTGTTGAATTCTATCATACATGTATGTAGCAGAGTGAAGGCGAAATGTACAGGCTACTTGTCGGATTCTGCAGGGTGAAAGCAGGCTTCTAGTGAAAATTCAGTTGGATTTCGTTTCATTTGGCAGGGCTCCATACAAACAAATACTTTTGTTGGATTTATGGGTACATATATACAATGTAGCTGCAAAATGCCAAGGCTGGTGTGTAGGTGGTTGTGCGTGGTACACTGCGTAATCCCACCAAATTTGCTGTTGGGTTTGGTTGCGTTTAGCAGGCTTCTCATTTCAGTTTGGTTGGAAATTGTGGGCCATACAATACGTACATGTACATATAAGGCAGTTAGGTTTAGGAATATTTGAAAATAGAAAACACTGCGCGCACTCAATACAGAAATGATAGAAGAAACACTTTACAAGGCACACAAAAAATGCATACAAAACTAACAAGTATGGCAATTTTAATACAAATACCCCCCCCCCCCCCATTCGCCTGTAGAGAGAAGGGGGGTGATTGTTAATAGTACATGTACATGTATGTACATACATGTACGTGTACATGTAGATAGGAAAGACGGCCTGAAGAACAAATCTGAAAAGCTGCCATCACCTTGAAAAATAAATGTTCAAACTCAATTGCTAATTTTGTAGCATTAAACACAAAATTACTGACAGACGATATGTATTAAACAGATTTAATCAGTTTCAAATATTGAAATAGGAGCGAGACGCTCCTACAGTATTAAAACCTCAACCCCCTAGGCCCTTTTTGCTAGCAACCATCCTCAATCCTCCAAAATCCTCCTTTTTTTCCTGGTGTTCAAAACGAAGGGTTCCCACTGCCTCAGTCCTCCAAAATCCTCTGATTTTCCTTGCCCAAACAATGCATTTATCCTCAATCCTCCAAAATCAAAATGAAGGGTACCCATTCTCGTGGTCGGCATGAGGTCACTGGGTCTTGTTTTTTGTCTCTGATTGGTCGGTGGTGGCTGTTACCTGATCGCACCCTCTGGACTCAAAGGGGAATGAATAGTGTTGCGGTCAATGGGGGAAAAACTAAATTATTGTCCTAACAGCTAACCCTTTTCCTTAAATATTTCCAAATTTCACTGTTTTATGCAGTAAAAATATCTCCCACGTTATACCCAAAAGAATTGTGTTCATTTTGTTATTAGTGTAAAAAAATTAGCAAAACATAATTTCCTGTACAAATTGAATGGAGGGCTACCCCTTTGCCCGACGCCGGTGCAATTGGTGAACAGCCTCTGACCAAGAGAATTGCCTCAATCCTCCAAAATCCTGCAGCTCGTGCACAGTACATACATGTACATTACAGTACACAGACTGTTTCCATGTATGTGCAGTACTATATATTTATAATGTACAGTACTGTGTCAAACAGATTGAGTACTTTATACCTTGGTACATTTAAATACAAATTAACAAATCAAATTTGATTTGTTAATTTGTATTTAAATGTACCACGGTATAATTATGTATATCAATTCCAGTAAATGCCAATCCTTCAATATCATTTCAGGCCGAATGACCACGTACCCTCAATCCTCCAAAATGCTTTTTTCTATTCACCCTCATTCCTTCAAAATCTTCCTTTTTTTCGCCATTCAGCTTCAATCTTCCAAAATCCTCCTTACTTGAAATACCATTCATCCTCAATCCTCCAAAATGCTCCTTTTTCTGAAACACCATTCATCCTCAATCCTCCTCAATCCTCCAAAAACCTCCAAAATCCTCCAAGACTGCACAGAGGATTTTGGAGGATTGAGGAGGGTTAGGGTTAATGTATACCAATCTTCGCGCATGGCACATACGTATTAAAACCACATATTTTGGGCAGGTAACACTTTAAAAAGCGCACATTGTAGTGAGTGTTTTTTTTTTTAAATACAATTTTCCTCCATAATTCAATAGCCAGTGAAAATTCCATTAAATTTAAATTTTCAGACAGGCCACGGACATACACGTAGGAGCTTTAAATTTCTTGAAAAAAATATTCAAAAAGGTACAAATTTATGTAGACAATATTTTACAACAAACTGTGGAAAGATTTTACTTTAATAACCCCTCCCCCCCCCCCCCCACAATCTAGAAATGTAGTCGAGTCCATCACAAGTCCCTGCAAGTCCCTGCAAGTCCCTGCAAGTCCCTGCAAGTCCATCACAAGCTCTCCAGTCATAATCCCAATCTCAAGCTATTCAAATGAGCTTTGACAAAGGCATTCCTTTGTCATTGTTCATCCAACTACTTGTGACGGTTTTATGAAAGGACTTCTGACTGGGCTTGCGAAAGTACTTGTGAAAGAACTTGCAGGGACTCGACTCCAACTCTGCCACAATCAGTCAGAAACAGGAAAATCATGGAAAATAACTAACCCTCCTTGATAACAACTGTCTAAACATATCATGTGGCATAACCAGATATTTCAAGATTTATGTCAGGCCAAATTAACTTGTGTATTTTGAGTGACCGTACATATAACACAGTAAACACACATGGTCGTACTTCCCCAATACGTCCGAGGACAATGCTTTGTGTTTCCTATTGTTCCTTTAATATAACCAACCCCCATAGACTAAGCACGTATCCTTACGTTCGAGGACCGATTTCAACAAAAGACTCTACGTTCGAGGACTGAAAGGTTTCTTTGTGTTTCCTTTCTTCTCTTGTCCTCGGAGATATATACAGTGCATGTACACACAGTCACGCACCATAATTGTGCGGACTTACACTGGTCGTGCGAGAGACGTCGTGGGGACCCAAAATCATTATGGGCACAGAGAAATGTCCCCATAACTCGGTCCTAATTTGCCTAACAAATAAAATGGCCCACTACGCAGTGTATGCCCATACTTTCTTCCACAACATTGCCAACAATTTCCTCACAAAAGTCTCCAACTTAATTAACCCCTTGCCATCAGTTGACACAAATATGTGCGGATTGAAAATTGCCACCTGGCCGGTTGACGTATATGTGCCAATCTCTGCATTTTCAATCCATTATTGGGGTATTGTGTACGTTATGCTTGGCTGCACAAGCCTCTTGTTTCCGTTTCGCATGGCTGTACAACCCGGCCTGGTGCCCCGGGCGCCCCCATGTAATGCCCGGTGGCAAGGGGTTAAATGTTGTGCCAAGCGGTTATTTTCCAAGATTTTGCTATTACTGAACGATTTTTGTGGGGTATTCAAGTAAAATCTTTCACAAGCAGCCACATTTTTTTGAATGTGACCGCAGTGGTTCTCCTAACCTGGCTTGCATGTTCACCAAAGGCGCAGTCGAAGGCGTAATGCCTCTCCCTGGATCGATTGGCACGGAGGATGTCGTCAGGATCCTCCATCGGATCAAGAAGCACAACAATCTGTAAGATGAACACACGCCAAAAACAGAACACGGTATTAGCTTTTTAATCATTTTCTGATAGAGTTTTCAATGCTGTCTCTATCATGTTTAACCCTTACTCCCTACATCATTTTCCTACATGTAACCTGAATACTCCAATATCCTCCTGATTCGAAATTCCTCCAATGTTTGTTACAGGAGACCGCTGCCCGAATCCTGCAAAATCCTCCAGTGGGTTTTGGATAAAACACCCTAGTAACCTCAATCCTCCAAAATCATCCAGCATCAGATTGGGCCTGATGACCTGGATCCTCCATTTTCCTCCAGAGGCAAAATCCTCTGATGCCCTCAATCCTGCAAAATCCTTCAATGCTTCAACTTTCACAGACCATCAATCCTCCAAATTCCTCCATTTGGCAAAGAGGATTTTGGAGGATTTGGGAAGGTTAGAGTTAAAGCATTCCAAAATGCAACATACATGTAGTACAAAAAAAATACAACATACATGTACAATGTAGGCTGAAATGAAATGTGAAAGATTATAGGCGGAAGGAAAGCAGGTTACAGATGAGGAGTTCCAAAGAGAGGAAGTAAGAGCGGAAAAAAACTTGAAGAATATCTCACAGTACTAGCCTTTGGAACTTACAACAGTGAAAGGGTGTGATGAGACAGCCAGGCGACTAGAGTGCCTGAACGTTTGGACAGGGGGAGCTAATAATGAAAGGCACCGGAACACCTTCCATGATAGTATCGATAAAAGAGGCTGAATGAAGCAACAGAGCGTCGGACATGAAGGGGTTCCAGGGAAGACACCAGGTCCTGACCAACCAGATTTAAAACATGCCGCTGAATCCTATCAAAAAGGGACAAATTGTAGCAAGCCAGAGCACCGGCCCAAATGTGGCAGCAAGCAGTATTCCATGATGACACAACGTATGCCTTCCTTCATTAAAATAAGGTGAATCAAGTTGGCATAAGGGGAATCAAGTTGGCATTGTGGTACAGTTGTACTTTCCTTGCCATCCAAGACTGTGGCACTGGTTCGAATCCCACCCAAGGCCACATGTACATTATACATGTTGGTTGGGTTTTTCAGTCCCTGCCTGAATCCACAGGTTTTTCCCCCAGATATATTCTCTGGGGTTTTCCTCCCACATCTAAAACTGAAATTATCTTCCTTTATCTTCTACCAATTGGGAACCCACTGGAAATAAGTCAAAAGATGTTCTTAGGCTACCCTGGCTGAATGCCAAAATAAAATAAAATAAAATAAAATAAAATAAATAATGTAAATGTTTCCCTTTACTTTTTGGGTATACCTTTAACCCTGTGATGGGCAAACTCTAAAAAAAACAAATTAAAGTTGCCTTTTGTTAACATGCAATGATTTCAATTCTGGCTTTGTTGAAGATGCTGTGTCTGTGCTTTTCAGGCATTTTCCTATTGAAATGCTACTTTGTCAGCATTAGATATGCTTTCCAATGGGACATTCCATAAAAAAAAGTAAATTGAAGATAATTAACAAAGTTAACCATTTCCTTACCACATTGCTTATTGGCTTATCTTCCCCCATTACCACATTCTATGTAATAAAGATCATGTATGGACAGCGAAAAACACAAGCACTACAGTTTGTTGAAACATGGTGAATATATTTGTTGTTTGGTTTCCTTGTCAAGTAAAAATTTGACATCGGTTAGCAACAGGGGTGCTGTGGCTTGTCGAGTAAACTCGACATTGGTAAGAAAAGGGTTAATAAGTTTCAATTGTTGCAATAGGGCCAGAAAGTTCATATTCTTCAGTGTACATGTATGTATGCAGGGTTTCCCCTTAACTTTTTTTTTCACTAGCCGGTCGGACCAGTAATTTTTACTAGCCCGCCAGCATTTTCACTGGTCCGCATGTTTTTTTCACCTTTTAGGCTACTTTTTTTGTAAGTAACCTGACCAAGTACACTGTATTTACAAACATTTATTACAAGCTGAGAGTAAGCCTGTTCGATATTTTTTTCATATCGAAAATCGTATCGGCCCCTTAAAAAAAACCCGGAATATCGGGGAATTCGATATACCGAAGAATATCGCGATATATGTTCCTTTTGGCCGCATTACGTGTGGATTTGTCCAGTTTACTTTGCTCGAAATTCCAGTAACTCCACGGCCTGAAATTTTAGCAGGGCGGCAGACACAATGCGAGCGTGTAGCGCGTAGCGCGACGCCCTTACGGCGTGGAGTCCGGGGCCCGCTTAAGGTCCCCGGGAAATTTTGGATTCTAGATGCTCATGGTGCAACAATCTGAGGCATTTCCTGGCCACTTTCTTATGAGTCTGAAATTCTAGCGTACGGCAAATACTTCTACAAATCATAGAATGTCACACAACTTTGCACCCGACAATAACATTGAGATCACTTATTTCAATTTTTCACGAACGTCGTATATATACCACATTGAAATCACTTGCTTACAAATCACGGTGTCGCCCACTAACCCGGCTTTGAAACTATAACTACGCATGCGCGTCTTTTTGACTAGCCTTTTCTCAAGACGCAGGTTTGCACAGTGATCCTTATACACGTGCGCTTATTGCTGCAATACATCCTTTCAGGCTTTAACAGAGGCTACGTACAGTGCTAAAACAGTTGAATGACGCTGTATGCATGTTGTATCGTTACGTTAAATCATTCAATCGAATTTAACGATGTTAATTTTCCCAAAAATAAATGATAAATAAATTAGCAGTTACTTGTATTTACATGCTTTTTCCCCTTTAAATTGTAAATGTTTTCACACAAATTTATTGAGTACTACCCGGTCCCAAATGTTACGGAACATTGTAATTTAGGTAAACTGGTTCTCGACGCGACAAAGTGAAAATGATATTACCAGGGAGATTGGAACCAGTCCAGTTTTATGATGTGAATGCATTGGCTTTTCCGACACTCCGTCGGAAAAGGCCTTGTTCTATGTTGCGCACGTTGCGTCCAGATATCTGTTCGATTACTACAAACGCTACTGCAATACTGCTGAATGTTAATGCTGGCAAACTCTTCATGTTCGTTTCACAGAGTGCGGTAAACTTCTTCGTACTTATTAGATAAACTGTGAAGACGGTGGAGAATGGGGGAAAATCCAATGGAAAAAAATAGCAGGGCGGTGAAAATTTTAGAGGGGCGGTAAAACTTTAGCGGGGCAGCATACAGTCTTGGCATTTTTTTTCACTAGACCGCCGGACTACTTAGAAAAGGGTTTTGACTAGACCGCCGCTGTTTTGACTAGAATTTGTCAGCGGACCAGCGTTAAGGTCGAACCCTGATGTATGTCAAGGTACAATGTATCACCACTGGGTCATTTTGTAGTTTTATGTAGACTGCATATTGTAAAATAAAACAGCCAATTATTCATACACATGTACATGTACATGTACCTCCCCTTTCCTACTCCAGAAAGAGTCCAAGCCAAACACAAAAACATTTGTTGAGGTAACAACAATTTTTGCTAGTATGTGTTGTTACAACAACATTCCCCTCCCTCCCCCCAAAAAACAACAACAACAACAACAAATGTGCTGGATCCGCCGGTGCAACAAATTATAAACCTTTTTAATGTACATGTATCAGCATGTCCATCTACAAACTTAATGCGAACATGAACAGCCCCAGTTAAAACAAGGTGTTGTTTTTTTCACATGCCCTATTAATTTCCTCCACTTGTGCAATGAGCATAGGCTATACTCTGCAGGTACACACAGTCGTGTTTTCCTATACTACTGAGGACAATGCTTTGTGTTTCCTATTGTTAAAACTCCCATAGACTAAGCACATATTTTTAAGTCCGAGGACCGATTTTAACAAAAGACCAACTCCCAAGACAAGACAGATTCCTTTGTATTTTCTCTCTCGATCCTCTTGTCCTCAAACGTAATACAGTTCATATAATCATATACACATTGTGCAAACACATTACACTCAATGACTACATGTAGGTACATGTACACACAGAATAACTGACATGACGCGGAAACACAATTAGACCATGGAGGAAAAAAACACAGACCAACTGACTGGGTAAACACAAAACTATCACTGCAAAAGAAAAATGTCCCTTTTACGTGTTATTGAGTGAGACCACTGTGGTTAAGAGTAGCACAGCAGGGGATTTTACACCCAATGGGAGACTTTCAACTTATTGATGGGGCTGTTATTGATGGGAGCCAATGCCAAGAATAGGTTGTGCAGCCAAGCGTTAGCACAAACAATAGGCACCACACTGAATAGAGTGGCCCTTAAAACTGAAGCACTCAACAATCAATCATTTGAATTAATATGTCTTCAAGAAATGTCAGTTAAAATAATTTTTTACAACTTGGTTTTTCTTTTTTTATAACTTGGCATTGGTTGTACAGGTACATGGGTCATTCCATCAGGTTGGGACACAGTGTGTGACATTTATCCATACATATCTAAATTTAAAAGTACTATTACATTTGATTCAGTTATTTCATGTAACATCATTCTTTGGGTGGGCAATATTTTAGAAAGTTTTAAATCATGTAAATTATATTTTACCAAAAATATGATTAAAAAACACCTCTTTTTGGTAGTCAGTGTCCAAATATAGCAGGGACAGCAAGAACAGACGTGAGTGTGGCCGTAACATGGACACTGTGTCCACTGTTACGTCCACACATGCATGTTTTTTTTGTTCTTGCTGTTTCTGAGCTATGTATTTGGACACTGGCAACTATAACAAAAAGTGTTTTCTTGTAGCATTGAGTGTCTTTTAGTTAGTACATATAGTAAGTTGCATAATTATTTATTTAATGACGAAAAATTAAGGCAGTCTGGACGTAACATACATGTATGGTGTGACATGAAAATGCACATTTCCTTTTTGTAACATTTTCAACATTTATATAAATAATTATGCAAACTCACTCTGTATACTAATTACAAAACACAAACTGCAACACAAAAATGTATGGTCATGGTCTATCATGGTGTCCATGTTATGTCTGCACCGATTCTTCAAATTCTTGCTATTTCTGCTATATTTGGACACTCACTACCGTAAAAAGGTGTTTCATTGTTGCATAGTGTGTCTTTTAATTATTGTACGTAATGAATTTCCCATATTTATTTATTAAAGTGTTGAAAAAACACAAACAATTTAAATGTTGGACACAGTGTCCATGTTACGTCTACATTGTTTTTGTATTTTACATCAAAATATCAAACTTTTTATCATATTTTTGTTAAAATATAACTTACATGATTGAAAACTTTCTCAAATAATCTCACACCCAAAGACGGATGTCACATGAAATAACTGAATTAAATGTAATGATGGTTTTAATGATATGGTCATACACACTGTGTCCCAACCTGGTGGAATGACCCATCTTGCCCCAAAGTTACATGTACATGTATGTGTGTAGAACCTGCTGTTCCAGGTGGTACATTGTACAGGTAGCTTCCGCATAAATTCTTCAGTCCATCAACACCAGTTGCTAGGGCAATGGCTTTTGAAAGCGGTAAAAGAATTGTATTATTAAACACCAGTCCATCAAGCCTTTATAGAGCTGTAATCAATAAAACATCAGGCAGTGATGTATACTTGAGACCTTTTAGTTTGAAATTTTTATCAACTTTGGTACTCATAAGTGCAGTTCAAGCTGGGTTTTTCCCTGAATAATTATTGCCAATTCTGTATTAAACCGAGCCCTGCTACAGCCAAAAAAAATCAACAAATTTAAAAAGCTGTTGCAATTTGTTAAATTTAGGAAACTACATGGCGTTGTACTGAGCAGGGTAGCAGCTTATTTTACACCTGTTGGATTTTGTTGAATTCAGCAGGGTGGAAGCAGACTTCTCGTAAAATTTCAGTTGGATTTTGTTGGATTTAGCAGGGATCATATACAAAAAATGTATGTACCAATATCCGTACAATGTAGCTGCAAAATGCCAAGGCTGGTGTGATGAGTAACACTGCAGAATCCCACACAATTTGCTGTTTGATTTGGTTATATTTAGCAGGCTTCTCATTTCTGTTGTTTGAAATTACCTGTACTAAAAAAGCAGGTCCATATAAAAACATTTAAGGGGGTTAAATTTTGCGAACACATCTCACCAGGCAAACATGCACTATGAATCCATTTACTCAATGTGGTTTATTCAGAGTTTTACAATTTAAAAATACATGTAATATGTAAGTTCTTATATAAAGCTTCACACTGCCGTCCGGATGGGTCTTAAAGAGGAAAGAAAACCAATTTGCATTTTTCTACTTTAGTGGCTTTTCTGAGCGTTTATGCCTCCCCAAACCTAACAAAGTAGGTTTGAAGAGTTTATGCATGGATTTGGCAATTTTAGAGAAGTTTTACTTTGGAGTCTCTTTCGCTCAGAATCAGAAAAGCTCGGGGTCAACCGCGTGTTTACAATCCAATCGTGTGACGTAGCTGCGTAGGGATGATGTCACTATGCGAGTGCCCATTGTGTTTGCGTGCGTGCATGTGTACTATGTGTTGGTTTTGTCCTACATGTATATATATTGTTCCTGGCGGTGCATTATCCATGAACGTTGCACTGATGAGTTTTTCATTATTTTTATAATGGGGTCTTTGTGGAGCAGGAAGCTTACTCGTGTCTTATTCATCCATATTTTGACACTGAAATTTGGGTTTGGAATTTGTGTGGATGGAGAGATATACCGTACCCAGCTGTGGAGACATGAAAACAATAGAGACAAAGGGACTGAATAGGTCTCCACTAGGCAATTCTATGGGTTAGGTTGTCTCCAAAAGGAATTTTGTGTACAAAGACTCATGGGGGTTTGCTTTAGTACAGGGACAAAGGGGAGAACAATGCCATGTCTCCACAGGGATGCAAAAACACAGAAATGTGGATGGATTTGTGTGTGCGTGGGCGAACATAGTCTGGTAACTGCATTGTATCTGTCTCAATGAAATGAATCAAAAAATTAGCTGGTCTGACGTTTCCAACTTTAATAAGCAAGTTCTTTCCTCAAGGCATTTGCCTTTGAGAAAGAACTTGCTTAAGTTCGAAACGTCAGGCCAGCTAATTTTTTGATTTGTATATTTCAGGTCCATTCAGTCAGTCAGCAGTTTGCAACAGTTTAATTCATTTTCAATGAAATGAAAACATACAGTGACGTCGCGATACGTACAGACATACACATACTTTTATGACACCTGGTCGCCGTGGACAAAATTTTCACTCTGGAATAATGGCAAAATCTGATGGCTCGTGGGAGGAGTATAGCGTAGATTCTGAAGATTTTCAGCTGCATAATACTTATCAACTGTAATAACTCCAAAAGTAAGCTAGGAAGGCTGTGAATTCGGCAAAAATTGCCAAGAAAGTACGACCAGCTGACGACGAAAATGTCATAACACACACGTGGATGATAGTGCCAACACGCTGCAGACGTGGTGCAGTGGCCGCACTGCTGGTCCACTGAGGCCAAGTAAGCGCACACTCGTCATAAGGTCATATGCATACATTTGCATCCTTAATGACCTTTGCAGGAATTGAGACCAAATGCTCACTCCAGGGGGCAATTTTTTATTTTATTTTTTTTTTTTATTTAATCGTTCTTTACCAATTTGTATTCGGTCAGAAGAATATACAAGCTCTCAGAAAAGCCAATAAAGCGGAAAAATGCAACTTGGTTTTCTTTCCTCTTTAAGCAGGGATTTGAAATCTGTCTCAGTTTGTTTGTTTTTAATTTTTAATTTTATTTTTGTATTATTATTATTATTATTATTAATTTTTTTTTTTTTAATAGTGTTTTTTGGTGTTTTTTTGGTTTTGATGTACATGTATTGCGAGAAAGAATTCTAGAGAACAGAGGGTTGAGAATGTGAAGGACTGATGATTTTGTGAATGGTCACATGGGCTTATTTCAGTTGAAATAAGCCACAGCACTTGTGGAAGTCTCGAAGCGTATCAGACAGAAATATTTCTGGTGAGGATTGGTACTGGTACCATCTTTATGAACAGTAAGCTTTCCAGACTTGTTGACTCGAGTCTGACTCGTGAAAATCGGCGTCAAAATCATCGTCATCGCAAACTTTATTGTAGGCCTACTTACCTTCATGTACACCATGGAGGATTGTAGCATACATTTTATGTACAGCGCGCGCTGTTGATTATTCACACACGCTGTACGTGAACCCTATGGGCATAATATACAAACTAGAGAAGCAACTGCAAAAGAGGTTGAAGTAATAATACTACTGAAAAGTAGCAAGAATTGCCATTTGTAGGGAAAATAGTCTCAAGATCAAATGTAAAAACGTTTTTAAACAGTAAATTTGCAGTGAATCACTATGTATCTCAGCAAGGTACATATATGTAAGCTTGTTATTCTGAGGAACTTCACTTTTTGTTTAGCCAGGCAACTAATAATTTACACACTTTACCTTTTTCTTTAAAAAAAAAAAGAGATGGGAATTACACTTTCATTAGTATGATCACTATTACAGTACCTGTGATGGAAAAAAACAGGATGTGTATTTTAAGATACAATAAAACAATGCCCGAGACTTGACTTGCTTGTGAACAGTTTGAGTATGGTAAATACTTATTGACTTCTTTTAACTTTGACTTGAAAAAAAAATGACTTTTTACTTGACTTGACTTGAACAAAATGGGTTACAAGTCTGAAGCTTTCAGATTGAAACTACATGTAATCAATTTGCATTTTGATCCTTACCAAAACTACATGTATGTACATGCACTTGTTCATATACCATACATGTATGTACCATCAACGGATAATTAGTACACTAGACTGTAGGCAGTTTAAAGACAAGCACGTGTACCTGTACAGTCATATCCTCTAACTTCCATTTTACTTCCAATCTTCTACTTCCATTAATAAAAAAAACTGAATTTATCCCCCCCTCCCCACCCCACTCCAGAAAACATTTGCTTTTTGCACTGCTTTTTAAAAACATTTTTTGCTACATGTACCTGGCTATCATAACCTTAATTAATTAGTAACTAGGACGCCAACGCTGCCACGTATACATGTGGGCTTGTCATGGAAACGTCCTCGGCAACTGTACAGTAGCAATGGTTGCCTGAACCAGCAGCACTGTAACTGGTGTTTACTGGCTGCTCAAAGTACGAGCACATGTGTACTGGCTAACATTTTCAGCACCTGCAGCGAAACTTGCTCCACAATGCTGATACATGTGATAGTGTGAGACCCAGGGGTGCCGAGACTAAAGAGTGCAGTGTCCTTATTGTCCTTGGAAGATAAATATTCAATAGATTTGGCATTAAGCCTGAGAATTTTTGCTACTAGCTGTTACATGTACAATGTACATAGCCTATGTGTATTTGCATATTCCATCTGACCCAAAATTACGGTTTCAAGTTCTAAGTGGCTATCACCTATCACACCAGTGAGATGAACCGGAAATTTAGAAAAATTCTAGCGGAAACCCTAAAGTTAACGTCTTACTCGGCACGCTCTTCAACCATTTTTTTTTTCTTTTTCTTCTAATGAATTTTAAAATTTCCACAAAGTGAACGAAGAAAACTGGCAGGAGCGGGATTCGATCCTGCGACTTCCGGAATACCGTACCGGTGCTCTAGCAACTGAGCTACATATATCTTGCCCTACAAGTATGTTGGTGGTCTCCCAAATTGTCAGTTTTGTTTGTTCGGGGTGCGCTAGTCAGAAGTCATACATGTACATATGTAAACCCAGAATGCCGTATAGCCAGGGATCATGCCTAATTTTACGATACAACCTGGGAAGCGACATTGTGATGCGACAATTTTAAAATTGTACAGTGGTGTGCAAAATTATTCTAACACTTGACATATCTGAAGAAATATATATTTAATGCCTTTACAATGCCTGGTTTACATTTTTCACCTACATGTACATGTATATTAAATAGAAAAGGTAATTGTTGTGAGCATACATAAATGTAGCTCACATTGGTATAGATCTGCCAGTCCTACATGTACATTTGTATACATGTATGTACCATCTTTTTCTATATCAAACTTTACTCTAATATTTGGTGTGTCCACCCTTGGCAGCAATCACTGCGGCACATCTTTCGGGCATACATGTAGTGTCTATCCTGAGAGTTTCTACACTAATGCTGTTCCAACTTCCAAGTCTTCTGAAGTTCATTCCAGAGGGGTTCATTTGAATGTACATATAGGTACATGTATTGCTCTCACCTAAAATATGCCAAGTGTTCGAATAATTTTGCACACACCACTATACATGTATGTTTTATCAAAACAGAAAAGCACTTCACGAGTCCATTTAAAAGGCTTTTATTCTACAATCTTGGACAAAACTCTTGGGACACCTCAACAGTAGACCACCACCCCCTTCCCCCGGTCAGTGTTGATGTCCGTTTGGCGCCAATAACAATATTTTTCTGCGCATGAGTTTCCTCAATCGTCGACTTTTAACCACACCGAACCAACAATGATTGGGGGTGGGGGGTGTCCCAACGAGTTTTGTCCAGGATTGTCTGAGTCAGGGAAAATGTTTGCGCTCTTGTTTATTTCCATTTTCGGGGTTGGGTTTGGCATATATACATATGTACATGCACCTCCAGGTTTTTCTTGTGCCCATGCAATATATCCGTTATCCTTTCTGTAGGAATAAACACTAATGAAACACTAACATTAATTATAATGCGGGGTCGATTATACTGTTTTAAGTTCCCTGTCCCAAGTATACCATTTTAATTTCGTCACAGAAGCATAGATATATTGATTTCCCAAGTTTATATGTATGGCTGTGACTGCTTCTCTTGTGAGATGTGTGTCCGTTTCTTTAGATCAGATGACCAAACAATTGCGAAGTTAAAGCGCCCTCTACTGACATACATGTGCTCAACGATTCACCATAGCGTTAATACATAAAAGACTGTCTTTTTCTTCTTGTATAACTTTGTTGTTATGCATGTTATGGATCATCGTTGGACTTCATGTCCACAATATGTAAATGAGTGAATAGAAATGTTAGGAGCCTTTGCGTATTATTCCTGTACTTTTGTTTACTGCCAGGCAGCGGGCTGCATGGCTAATATAGGTTTTGTCTCAGATTGACATGGAAAATAGTATGGAAAATAGTATGGTGAATCGATGGCAACCGTACGCGAACACTCCACGTTATGACAGTTGTGTCTGTTTTGGTGCAGATCGCATGTAAACAAAATGAAATCGTTACTCTAATTGACTGTTTAGCTGAGAGGCTTTTAAAAAGAACTTCTTGAATTGAAGAAGTGATTGACTGAAACGGCATCTATTTGTTTCTGGCTTCAAACAATTAATATTATAAACAGCCATGCACACAGTAAGACTATGAGTGACGGAAACTGGTTATCCCCAATCTATACGACAACAAAGTGTGAAACATATGACAAAGTCAAGGCCCCTAGGCGGTGAAAAAGTTTGTGATTTGGGAATACGAAAACGTCCAGCCCCCCCCCCCCCCCCCCCCCGCCCCCAGCCCCCCCGCCCCCCTGAACTAAATGTGCGTGGTTTTTTTTTTATGTCTCATGCAAAAGTGAATAAATTTCGTATTGCTACAAAAATAGCAAATAAAAAATAAATTGGAGGGGGGGTTTGGTGAATTTTGCAAAAGCACATACATTTTGTAATCTTTGATAACAAAATTGTATTTGTACATGTTTGCATGGCCTTGATTTTAAACTACTTTGTGATTCGTGCGGAGAGTGTAGTCTAATAGTGGTTAGGATTTGTGACTCATGATCAGAGGGTCAGGGGTTCGAATCCAGCTACTGGCCATGTGTCCTTGTGCAAGCCACTTCATCCCCACTTGCCTCTCTTCACCCTGGAGTACGAGTATAAATGGGTGGCATTAGCTGAGGTAACCTGCGATGGACGAGCATCCCGTCCAGGGGGAATAGAAATAATCTCAATCATTTCAAGCTACTGAAACCGTAGCCTAACGCCGGCCTGATGGGCCATCACATTGGCTCGTGTCGGACTTGTTTGTGTGTGTGATTCTGTTTGGAAAACTGTTTGGAAAGTGTAAAAGGCCGTTAAACTACATGTACAGGGTACAGCGTGGCCATTTTTCCAATTACATGACTTGTACGTACAAGTACATGTGCAAGCCAGAGCTTTCATTCAAATGCATGTACCAACTTTTAGCACTATAACCATTCAGTTAATCTGCATCCAAAAGGGGACTGATCAATCTGCCAGCTGTTGCACATGGGAATAAACCACTTTTTATGTACATGTATCATTTTTGGACATTGGAAAACTGCATAAAATTCAACACAGGCTCCATCGTCATGTATATGAACATGGAAAATTTACCTTTTCTATCATGCTAATACAAAATACATGTACATGTATTTATCAAAACCCCTGTACATGTTGTATAGTTTGCATTGGACTTAATACGTATAAACTGCACGATTCTGAAAAATGTATATTGGTCTGTGACGTCTAGAAATTATACACGTATAACGGAATGTGACTTTTGATGTTTTGCTAGACTTACTGTTTGGGTGATCGGTTATCAACTGCACTAAAATATTACTGAGTAGTTAAGCCATGTTTTGTAAAACAAAACGTGAAAAACTATTCCCCTTTTACATTGGCCTTTAAGTAAACAGACAGATTTTTAAAATTGAAAAAAAAAATCAAAATCAAAACTTTACATAATTTAAAGCAAATTTAATAGATCTGCCTTGCAGCTCGTACATGATTAAACAGAGTGGTTTTGAATTGCAAAATTTCAATACCAAGAAGTAAACTGTGAATTTTTATTAGTGATTTTTTATATTTGTTTCCATTGATTTAAATAAATGATTTAAATCGAGTGATTTAAATCAAACAACCCTGCCTGAGGGAGTTGATTTTTTTTCTGAATAAATTTGTTGGATGGAATTTTACACAAATGTATGAAATTTCTGAAGTAATTAAATTCCTGTTTGAAGGAAAGAAAATAGAAATTTCATTCATCTGTACATACACAAGTTTTAGAGGCAAGTTTCATGGAATTTTAAAGATGATTGATTGCTGAGAGAAGTCTGCATCTGAGAGAAGTCTGAGAGAAGTCTGTAGTTTTATGTAGATTGCGTATATTTATATCCGACATGAAATTTTAAAAAATAAACAAATTTATCAAGCTATTTTTATCAAGTCCACTTTTGCCCACTCGTGCCATTTCTCTAAAAGTCGTCACTGCGGGCAGCAAACAAATCTAACGTCACAGGACGTAGTCCCCTTTTGTGTCTAGTAGTAGACACAAAAGGGGAGTTCGTCTTATGACGTCAGATTTGTTTGCTGCCCGCAGTGACGACTTTTAGAGAAATGGCACCAGCGGGCTATGCTGTGCTAGAGGGGACTTGATAAAAATAGCTCTCAAAAGTCACTTTTTTGTTTTTTCATGGCAGAAATAATTGGCTGTTTTATCTTACAACACGCAATCTGCGTAAAACTAAAATGACGCAGACTTCTCTCAGCAATCAACATCATCTTTAAACAAATTAAAGACCATTTTGAAGGGATTTAATTTCTGTTTCAATGAAGGAAAATTAATACAACTTTTAGAAGCACGATGTTCTATGTACATTGTATCTTATCAGTTCAGCCACTACAGAGTGGTCTGTGTTTACCAGACTATTTTATCACTTTTGGCCTGCCAATACTTTTGTTACAATCTTGAGTTTCCAACATTGCCTAGTAACTACATGTACATGTAACTTATATTCTAAACAAAATATATTGCCTGCAAAACAAAATATTTAAAACAAATGGGTGTATCAGTGAGTGTATCACATGCTATTCAAGCGCAAATTATGTTAGACAAGTTTATCAAAAACTAATCTAGCACAATACAATAACTGTGAAAACTGAGTCTGTGGTTGTGGGGAATTTTACAAGATGAAATGTACATTTCAAGATCCATAAATTCATGATGATTTACAACCCATGCTTCTTATCTTCGGAAACACACAGGTGTGGCAGCTGATTGCTGATAATCAGTCAAACTACAAAAAATAGCCTAACAAGATATTACAAGAGAAATTAAGTGTAATTTATGGGATAGAAGGAATTATATTTTGATCTAGCCATTAAAACCATAAAGACACTGGCAGGTAATAATTTCAAGTTTCTATATTTTGGGAAAGGTACATTTTCAATCTTGCCGGTAAAACTACATGTACGGTGTACATGTACTTGATGTACTGGCCAGGAGGCTAGCAGATAATTAATTTTGAGATGTACATATGACCTGCTCTGGAAAAAGGTATATTATGTTACAAAATATGAAAAGTGAGTTTTATGTATCTTTGGAAAGCCCGCAATGTAAACTTTCATTTATTACATGATAGAGCTCCAAAGCCCTTTCCGTTCTGGAGATACCTTGTTTTTGCATATTAATTAGTTCTATGGAGTTCAAATTGCACAACAGAGAAAACAGGCTTTGAAATAGCTAGTTCTAATACAATGCAATGCAACAATGAACTCTAAAAAGGTTATTTGTTCACTTTATTCACTGACATCAACATTGTTGTGCACTAAACCTGAAACTTTAGATATTTAAGATGTCATTAATTACAAAAAACAAAAAATGAATGTTGACGAAAATGTTTACCCTCTCAACATTGAAAGGGCCATTACAAATGCATAGCACGACTTATATCACCTTTTTCTGGAGTGGGTCACATACAATGTATATATATACATTTAACTCTTACAAAATGACAGCTGTTATCAGGGCTCAAAGTAACAACTGGGCCACTGGACCAAGTCTATCAATTCAAGTTCAACTAAAGCCTTCCGCACTGGACTTTTTTTGGCAAAACTTACCGAGACAATGGGTACTTTCCCCATTTTAAGTCCAGTGCGGACAGCCTAGGACGTTTTCTTCTCGGTTACTTTTTCCTGAGTCCAGCGGTTACTTCTACCGGGCAACTGCTGCCCAGGAAAACTGACCAGGTAACTTTTCCCGAGACGATAAGTCCAGTGCGGACAGTGCGAGTCTGTAAAAGCGGCTCAGGAAAGCGTACATCCGGCCCAAGCACAAGGTCATGCTTCACAGGGAAACCACGCATGCGCTTTGCATGGTGCGGTGCACGTGGCAAGTTGCCAAATTCCAGTGCGTTGTTCCTCTTTTGGTCGCAATCATGGCAGATTTTATTATTGATACAGTCGGAAGTTTGATTGGTGCTAAAAATGTAGGCCTACGTGTACACATCAGCCGGAAAAATGAAAACGCACGCGTGATTTGGTTCAATCGAGTCGATGTAGAAAGGTCACGCAAAGCGCCCTCATGAGTTGTTATATTGACAGCTTGGTTACTTCTACCACAGTAAAATTTTCCCATGTCGAAAGTCCAAGTGCGGATAGTGGTCACATTTGACCATTTTTCATTTTACCATCGTCTCGGTAAAACCTTCCAAAAATAAAATCCAGTGCAGACACGGCTTAAGAAGCCGCTTACAGAACTCATTCTGCAATGGCAGAGAGTACATGTAGACGCTTCCCTGTTCAATCTTGCTTGAATTTCAAAGGGGTGGGAATATTAACAAAATTGCTCAGCTGACTTTGTTGAAAATGTTGTACAATAATACACGTACTACATGTACATAATAATACACGTACATGTACTACATAATTTCTAATATGCCATTGTAGTAAGAGTACTGCATTTACTAGTAGTATTTGGTAGCTTTTGAGGTTGCAATGATTGTTGTACAGCACATACATTGTACATGTGCAATAGTATGCCAATGCTAGCCACTATAAACATGGCTCAATTTTGTGCGCAAAACCAAATTAGAAATTTTCAACTTCCCAACAAATACATGACAAATAATTCACCAGAAAACTTAACAGATCTGTAAAATACAGAACTATGATAAGATCTGTTGAAGAGGATTTTTGTTTGTCCCCCGGAGTTTGAAAGAGAAGTTTGTAAATTGAATTGTACTGGTACCCTCCATCACTTTGTACAAACTAGCCAAAGTTTGTCCAAATAGAGCACCGAAGTGATGACGTCAATGCAATGTTTAGAACCAGAATACTTTTATGTGTTTGCATGAATGACTGTTAACAAAGGAACAGTCAAATTTTACATTTGTTTGGAACCAGTTGTCATGCCAACTGACGTCAGACTTTGGTACTCTATTGATTTCATTTTGGCTTACATGTCATTACCATCACCGAGAAGGTCTACTACAAAGTACTAGAGACAACTGATAGGCCTACATGTACCTGGACTGACATCCAGCTAAAGCTAACTGATTGTAAAAAAACTTCTTCTTTTTTAAAGTAGAAAAGAGTGATTTCCATATAAACTGGAAACTTACATGGTCATCAATAGTCTGTGCAGTAATGGAACTGCCTGCTTCAATCTCGGCTGTGGTCATAGGACGAATCCTGACTGCAACCTAAAGACATCAAATGAGATTTGTTAGCACGATTCAGTTGGTCGAAGCATCCAATAGACCTTTGAATTGTAACGAAAAAGTGATTGAACTATTCTTGACTAATTGTTAGGACGTAACTTGCAATTGGATATGTGTACGTAATGTACATCACCTTGCTAGGTTAAGTTACAAATGTACATCCAAATTTGGATGTAAGATCTAAAACATTCAGACTTGTCACCATATGCTGTACAAACATGACTTTAAATAATTGCCACGCTTTACAATTATCAATTTTCTTATATTGCAAATTACAGATAACTTGAATGATTTTGACATACATTAATCATTATTTGTAATCTGACAATATGTAATTGTTTAAATGTAGGCCCTATATATATTTTAAAACATCACACTCACAGGAAAAGAATATGTTTACATGTATGTGTGATGTTTTTCACTAAATTTCATACTCAGAACAGATAATTGTTTGTACTCACCGTAAGCTGGCTGTTTTTCCAGTCATTATTACTAGTGGACTTTTTCTCCCTTGTTGTTCCCTCCATTTTTATCTTTCTTGGTCTTCAAGAAGCCGGAAATTTTACCGGGATCTCAGCCAGAGAATCAGATCCAAATATTTGTTTCCCGAAGTTTTAATATAAAAGTGTTCGACTGACTGTATCACTAATCGGAGCAACTAGTACGACGACGCAGAGGTCACCGTGACTGGCCATGCTGTCCGTCCGGGGCCCAAAGGCCTGCGACCCGGGAGACGCGTGGTCGGTTGCCCGGTAGCGGCTCGATGTGGGCACAACTACGGCATCTTGGTTTTCAAACTACAACAACTGGTGGCAAAAACCGTTCCAAGCTGAAAATACTATGTCTTGACTGTGGATAACAATTAAAGAATCAATACGTGTGACTTCTGACGGCAGAAAATGTGTACTTTAAGAGATTTGTTCGGTAAAAATGCAGTATAACGTTCAATCGCAGACTAGCCGATCTAGGTTTGTTTGCGCGCGTCAACAACGCAACTATCTTCTGATCTTCGCCGTCGCGTGCGTACCCGTGCCTACTATACTAGTTGTACGCATGCACGTACGTTCAACAGGCGTACGTTCGTACGTACGTTCGTACGTACGTACGTACGTACATACGTACGTACATACGTACAGTAGTATGGAGCACACAGCAGAAAATTTAACAGGTGGCGCCCTCGGCCCTACACGTACGTACCAAGTACCTCGGCCGTAGATCATGCAGTACAAGAAAACTTGAATATCAAATCTTGTTTAAATTCGACGACGATACAAAGTTTCACTGAAAGCTACATGTAATCCCTTTTTGTGGTGAAAATCCAAGCTTGAATGGGATATTGTGTTGTGAAAAACGGCATAATTACCAGCGGTGTTAAGGTTTTGGAGGGGGACAAGACATGGGGTAAATTCACTCCCCTCCTCCCCCCCCCCCCGGTTTTTCCTGGTGAAGTAATCCCTTTTTGTTGAGAAAATGCAAGCTTGAATGGGATATTGTGTTTGAACAGTTTGAAAAGCTGTTATAGGGGTGGGAGATCATGCTTGATATGCAGTTGCCCTTTAAAGTATATAAAACTTATAAAATGTTGCCAGGGAGGTCCCCCCCCCCCCCCCCCCCCCATACACCACTAATCACTAATCAGACCCGTAAGCAATCATCCGAATGTAAATTTAGCAAACATCCTTTTCCGACATAACTAAACCCTTTCAGGCCTGAATTCTCAAATTTCAATACAATTTGTCACACCACCAAGGGAGTTAGGGTTATGCAAAACAAACCAAAATATAGCTGAAATTACTGTATTTCCTTTTATTTCGAAATATCGTATTTAAACATTATTCAGGCGCGGATCCAGGGGGGGGGCACGTGCCCCCCCCCCCCCCCCCCCCCGGTAAATTGAGTAAAACATTTAAAAAAGGGGAGGGAGAGGGGGAGGTGAGAGAAAAGGAGGGGAGGAGGAGCAAGCACGCTAGTCTGGTTTCCTGGCATGATTCCTCGACGTCTATAAATTGCTCCGTTTCGTCTGAAGAACTTGAAGGTCAGGGTACCGTATGGTGACAATTTTCTGTCGGACTCGACGCCAGTACACATTGGCCTAGGCCAGTGGCGTATCCAGCGGAGGGCAAGGGGGAAAACTTGCCCCTGGCGGCATTTGAGGCGTCATAAAAAAACAAAAATAAATTGTGTTAAGACGGTTTGTAGAGACGGTCCAGACGTTGTTTTTCCCCCTGGCACAAAACGTTGGATACGCTACTGGCTAAAGTACGATCTGCTGATGGTTTTAACACAGCGCAAGGAACAGTCTGAAATCAAGCCCTTTTCTTGAAAATTTCAACTGGACTGAATTAAAACCAAGACAAATTCCGGATAAATTACAAATGAAGGGTAACAAAATGCTATTTAAACGACAAAAATGGGGGAGGGAGAAACTAAATTTTTAAAGTCATGACATGGCTAAAATAATGGCTTTTAAAAATGGCTAAAATAATGATACATATATTCTCCATATAATATTTTGTTTTAATTGTTAAAAAAAAGTCAGGTGAAAGTGGCCAGGAATCGCCTCACGGAGCATCCAGAATCAAAACTTTTCCAGACCCCGCGCCGTAAGGGCTTCGCGCTCGCACTTTATTGTCCGTTTTCGGTGTGCCCCCGGCCGTCGATTTTTGTAGTCATGACATGGCTAAAATAATGGAAGCACATGCCCCTAGGTTATGATAGCTGATCATAATTACACAATCTATCAATTGCATGACCCCCCAAAATTTATTATTCAAAAAAAGTTGTGGGTTTACAATTAATGCTAATCAGTTTGGCGCAGCCATTTTTGGCCTATTTAGTGTGGTGCACCCTATAGTAACCAACACGAAATCAGAAAGAAAGAGCGCCGCCTGGTGACGCTCAGGAGTAACGTGGCAATGTGTTTTTCACTTCAAATTGAAGATTAAAACCCCTAGGATAATTTTCTTTTGAATTTTAGTAGAGTTGACCGAATTATTTATTTTTATCCCTCCCCCAAACCACCCCTGAAATGTTGGCCCATCTCTGGGTCAAGGTCTAAATGTAGCCCCCGCCTCTATGCCAAATTGACCCACACATTGGTCTTTTGTGAACGGAATCCTCCGAGTCCGGAAGCTACGAGTCACAAATGCTTGATCTCCACAAATATTTCTACAATCAGTCCCATTTATAGGCCACGAGGACCTCTTTACAAAATTACCTGAAGGATCACAAAATATGAATGAGCTGGCCGGCGCGAAGTGACTTCCAGAGTATGTACCCTTTAATAGCACTCTTCAAATGCGGATCCAGAGGGGGGGGGGGGGGGGGGGGGGGGGCAAAGGCCCCCCCCCCCCCAAAAAAAAAAACCAAATTATTATTATTATTATGTTTTTAACTGACGTCGCAAAAAGGCAGCCACTGCGTACACCCACCCACAAAACTCAGCCAACAATTTTGTTGGCCCCTCCCAAAAAAAATGCAAAAACAAACAAGTTTGCCCCCCCCCCCCCCCAATTGTGTTCTGGATCCGCCCTTGGCACTCTTTGGGACCTTTCGTGAGAAAAATTGGACTCAAAACAGAGAAAATTTACCTAAAATATACTAACCACATCAAAAAAAGAAATGCGATTGCTTGCTTTCCGAAAATGGGGGCGCTACATTTTGGTCTGCCGCCTTTCATTTCAAATTGATTTCCGAGGGCTAGTAGTTTTGGGGAGAAACTTTATTCCAAAAAATTGTGAAAATTATTATTATTTTTTTAATTGTTATTTTTTTTTTGGGTGGGGCGGATGGGGAAATAAATATTGAACCCCACAGGGGCGGATAAAGGATTGTTTGGAGGGGGGAGGGTTGAAAATATTTCCATACATTTGCCTCAAAAAGTTGACTCCAAAAATGTTTATGCGAAAAAAAATTTACAAGTGGGGGGGGGGTGAAAATAATTATCCTGAATGCTCCATAAAAATAAAAAAGAAACATATATAAATGTACAATTGCGGGCGAAGCCATGGGTGCATATTCTAATAAGTCGAAGTTTGCAAATATCCTTAAACATAATAATAACCAGAGAAAAGCCCGAACGACGAGACAGACAAAAACATTCCTTGATTTTTGTTCCCGTATACCTTTAGAATGTATTAATCAAAAGGTATACATTCTGGTGTTACGCCTGAGTTATGTGATGTTGACCAAGCTTTCAGGTGCCGCGATTCACCGAGGCCCCATCATACCCCGGCTTACCGGCTCCCATGTAGGACTCTTATGGGCTCAGATTCCGGTCCATCACACCTCCTTCCCCAGTCATCCATCCATATAACCCGAAGGTCTAGACCATAAAAGGGAGGAACATGGCGGCACTCTAAGCCTTGACTGCTGAGTCAGCCAAACGTGCCATGAACCTTTACGCAGATGCTTACCTGGACTTCACGAGCGGTCCCAGCTGCACTGCGCTTGGCGACCAAGCCACTGTACAGTTGGTGTTTAGAGACGGTAAACGAATACTCTTATAAATAATGACAATCACATTTCTGGCGGAAAAAATAGGAAAGGGTGAAAGACGTGGAATCGAACCCTCGACTTAGAAATCGATGAACGACTCGCTTAACCACTCGGCCACTGAGCTGTTACTAACTAAAAGCACTTTTTAAACCTATTGAAACACTAGAAGAAACTACACGGCGGCAGTACAATACCCGAACATGGTTGAATGAACACACCACTGTTATAATTTGTCTTTTTCCATCCACGTGGCTTTATAAATGCAAGTTTGAAAATGAGAAGAAACCGAAAATGCCGAAAATGATCATGTGGACCATGGGCGGCGATCCCGGTGGGACGGGGGACACGTCCCCTAATATCTTTTGGGGAGGGGTCGGCTATGGCAGTGTCCCTCTCCAATAATTTCCCCTTGTCATTGGCTTTTACATGCACCTGAATACACAAAGATCATCACACATTTTCAAATTGCAAAAAAATTGTGTTCTGGATCCGCCCTTGTTATTAGCATACCCTTAAAAATATTTTTCTGGTTGAATGATATAAAAACACCTTTAGTACTTTTTTATTTGTATTTATTAATTTATTTATTTAAAACCATCTTTAATGAGGGTAACCCATCCAGCAAAAGCTGATAATTTGGGGCCCTCACATTAAATACAACAAACTAAAAATCAAAACAATACAAAGAATTTGTCTTATTCCCTCCACTCCTTCATCCTTACCCTAACCACACTTCTTTGTTCCTTTCTTCCTGGCTGTCCTTTCTCCTCCCTTTGATGTTTACCCACTGCCACGCTCCTTTGCATCCCTCTTTTGTGTTTCTCCACCCACCCCCTCATACATGTGTGTTCCCTACATGTTTGTTTCTTGTACTCTGTCATTTGCCTTTGTGAAAGAACTTGCTTAAGTTCGAAAAGTCAGGCCAGCTAATTTTTTTATTTGTATATTTCAGGTCCATTCAGTCAGTCAGCAGTTTGCAACAGTTTAATTCAATTTCATAAAAATATATTTGTTCAAACTTTATTTTCCTTCAGCAATTGCCGAAAAGAAGAATAAGAGTTTGAGCGAATAGTACATGGAACCCCATTTAAAAAGACAGAAGCTCTATAACTAAAACCATTCTTGAAAATTTCACAATTAGGTCTTGGAATAACAAAATTACCATTTGTGATGGGCCCTAGTTGTTGGCCGATTGCCAGGTTGGATTCGGTTAAGTTTTTAACACAGTTACGGCAGTAGCAATTTCAACCAGAGAACACTTTTGTCTCATGGACTGAAGTAAAGATACTGAACTTAATTCACTGCCAAAAGTATCACACAAAATTCAACATTGCATTTTCAACACTTGTCAATAAAATCATTGCATTGGAGACACAAATTAATCATTTGGATAGGAGGTGACGCACACTAAAAATTGGCAACATGCTCAAGATGAATCCGACCAAGCTTTCACAGCAGGATGAATGCGGCCATGATGGGGGCCCCTCCGAACATGTACAACAAGCTATGATTGTATAGAGTACCGAAGTGATGACGTCAATGTTTGGAACCAGAATACATTCTAAACTGCATGTGTGTAGAACCATTGCCCCGGCAACTGACGTCAGACTTCGGTACTCTATTGCCTGTGGAACCTGGCCAGTATCAAAAGCCATGTCCGCATTGGCCTTTTTTTGGTAAAACGTACGGAGACTGTTGTCAACTTGTCCAAATTAAGTCCAGTGTGGACAGCCGGTAAACTTTCCAAATTGTCAAGTGTCGATCGTCGGTTGTCCGTTTATCCCTCCACAGAGGGAACTTTTACAGGGCCAACCATATAGCGGAAGAGTTACGTGGCAGTTTTACATCGCTGAAAAGTCCAGTGCGGTCAGCCACTGTAATATAAAACATACATTTTGATCAAGTGCTTTCCGTGTTTGACCACTACGTGGCCAAGGACTTTCTGCGAGCCATGTTAAGTGCGGAAGAATAATCACAGTGGAATGTTAACAATCTCGTACTGTAACTTTTAACAACAGTTAGTCCAATGCGAACGCGGCTAAAGGAGGTCAGATTTGTCAACAGTGTTTATACATTAGCTAAATATACACTTCTATCACAGCAGCCTACTGCTGTGTCCGAATTACTGAATTGGCTACGGCTAGATGTCACACACATACAAGGTAGTGGCTGCAGCCACATCCCATAGACTCGTGTGTAATTTCAAGCCATAGCCAAATAATTCAGACAGGGCATACATGTATGTACCTCCTCATCCGAATATCAGTGAAAAGAAAAAAAAAATTTACACAGGTTTTTGAAAAAGTGTGGCCACAATTTTTTTTTTATTTCTCCAAGAAAAAAAATATAAATGTGGGGGAAATGTTTTTAATGAAAGGAGAACAGGGTAAGTACCAATGCTGCTGAGTGGCACATATAGAAACATACACAGAGAAAAAAAAATCTTCTTAACACAAATTTCTTCTGTTTCATAATCAAACTGGAAAACTTGCATACAAAAATAAACTTTCGGAATATTTCATTCAAATTGAAAAATTGTCAGCGTTAATAGAATCAGCATACATTTGAATATAAACATTTTACATGCATATGCTTATCATGTAGCTTCAAGAAAAGGCAAATTTCTTTCATGTTGGGCATTAATATAAAAAAGACTGATATCAAAGCAACTGATTGTGTTATTTAATACAGGTAAACTGAAGATGTTAGTTTTGATGGATGCCATAAGTCTAAGAAAATGACTATAAATGAACACATTCAAACATTTTTAGCCAAACAGAAAAACAACCAGCTCTCAGAGCTCCGGGTAGATAAAGACATTTTTGCAAGGGGTCCCATGCAATACATTGTATTGTTGTACACATGTTCAAACTCAGTTGTATGGCTAAATATTGACAAAAAGGCGTTTGGATATGAATTTGTTGTTGGTGCGGTCTATGCACCTCATGAAGGTTCAAAATATTATACTAAAGACATTTTTGATGAAATTGCAGACGACTGTATTAATATCAAATGTAAATACAATGTGCCTCTATGTCTGATAGGAGATTTTAATGCCAGGTCAGGTAATCTGAATGATTTTGTTACATTAGAGGATTCGGTTGCTCCTGTCTTTGGAATTGAGTTAGGAAATGACAGCTTATTTAGTGCTAAGGACGAATTAGAATCTCTCGGTATATCAACGACTAGGTGTATACTCTGATTCTTGCATAAACAATAACGGTTATAATCTTATTAACCTCTGTGCAAATCTTGATATGCATATTGTCAATGGACGAATAGGTGATGATAAAAACATAGGCAGTGTTACCTGCAGTAGCTCAAGCACGATTGACTATGTTATTGTTTCTACTGAGCTGTTCCCTCAAATTACACATTTTGCTGTTGGTAATTTTGATGTGTTCTTGTCAGATAATCACAACCCAATTTCAGTTCCCAAAAAAGTTAAGGATGTGTCATACACAGATAGATTTAAGGAGCAGGTACCAATTGTAGATATACAAACCACTACTAAAACTAAAACCAAATGGGATTCGACTTTCTCTGTTCAATATAAAAATGCATTTGATGAAGATGAAATTATGAAATTGCCAGCAAAAGTAGTGGAAAATGAATTTCTGCAAATGACACAGTCCGATATGGATGACATCACAAGCAATTTGAGTGCCCAATTCATGAATTCTGCTTTTCAAACTGGTATAAGTAAACAATGTAAAACAAACTCGTTTAAAAATAAGAATAAATCTAAAACTGTTAGTACAAATAAACCCTGGTTTAATAGTGACTGTAAAAAAGTCAGATCTGAGTATTTGAAAATTAAAAATAAACTGAAAAACATCCATTCACCTGAAGCTCAAGCCAAACTGAAATATACTAGTAAAAAATACAAGAAGCTTATTAATAAAACCAAACAGGACTTTAGTAAAGATGAACTTAGAAATATTGCCTTGGAAACATTCTTTGAGCATTTTAGAAACTTAAGTCAGGTCCAATCGGAAAATGTGGAAGTTAAATCTAACGACATTGGGCCCATATTTCAAGGGTCCATATGTAGAGAACCATACGTCCGATTGCATTCAAACCTGCTATGGTGGTAGACAAGTACGTGTTATAGATTAATATTGAGGTGACGTCTTGATAACGTCATCATACGATTTTATAGTAATTTGATAGTTTTTGAACCTTAAAGTTTCTTCAAGCCATATCTCACCAACAGAACAAGGTAAATTCAAAATTCTTTTTGTAATAGCTTTGTTAGCTCCTATATTCTTTCACATAAATGTGAAACTTGTGTGATGTCATCATGACGTCATCAAAAATATGCTTTTTTGAAACACATATAAGGGTAGGTCCGATCGTCATAAAAATTAGTGGGCAGGTAGATAGTGCTACTAGCATGTTAAATACGAGGTGACGTCATGATGACATCGTCGGCTGATTTTCTATGATTTTTTTAGTTCTATCCAAAATCCCATAGACTTTGTACACAAATTTTGTAAGAGCCACTTTGGTCACTAAACAACCTCAGATCTCAATCAGGCTTAACACAAACAGAGACCCAAAGCTGAAAATGTATGCCGAAACTTGACGTCATGATGACGTTATCACGTGTCATGTGACGTCATCATAAAGGTGCATTTTTCAAGGGCCCATATCTAGAGAATGGTATGTCCGATTGCCTTCAAACCTGGTATGTTGGTATGATAGCTCGTGTTATAAATGAAAACTGAGGTGACGTCATGATGACGTCATCATACGATTTTACAGTAATATTTAAGTTTTTGAACTTCAAAGTTTCTTAAAGCCATATCTCATCAACAAAACATGCTAAATTCAAAATTCTTTTTGTAATAGCTTTGTTAGCTTCTATATTCTTTCACATAAATGTAAAAAATGTGTGACGTCATTATGACGTCATCAAAAATGTGCTTTTGGGAAACACATATAAGGGTAGGTCCGATCATCATAAAAATTGGTAGGTAGGTAGATAGTGCCACTAGCATGTAAAATCCGAAGTGACGTTATGAGGACGTCATCGGCTGATTTTCTGTGAATTTTTAGTTTTGTCCCAAATCCCATAGACTTTGTACTCGAATTTTGTAAGTGGCACTTTGGTCACTAAACAACCTCAGATCTTAATCAGACTTAACACAAACATAGACCCTAAGCTGAAATTGTATGCCGAAGAGTGACGGGGTGATGACGTCATCACGCATCACGTGATGTCATCTTAAATGTGCATTTTTCAATGGCCCGTATCTAGAGAACCGTACGTCCGATTTCGCTCAAACGTAGTATGTTGGTAGGCAAGCATTTGTTGTTGATGAAAATTGAGGTGACGTCACGATGACATCATCATACGAAATTATAGTAATTTTAAAGTTTTTGAACCTTAAAATTTTCTTTAAGCCATAATTCATCAACAGAACATTCTAATATCGAAATTCTTTTCTTTTTGTAATAGGTTTGTTAGGTCCTACATAATATGTAAAAAAAAATGCAAAATATGCGCACCATCATAATGACGTCATCAAAGGCATAATTTCTCGTAAGACATGTAAATTGGTAGTTCCAATTGTCATGAAGCCTGGTGGGTAGGCAGACTAATTGACACAAGCAAGCAAAAATCGCAGTGACATCATAAAAAGAATAATGCGGAAAAGCCCTATGTTCTGTTCAGCGAAGAGACATAGAGTCCTAGTTTTAAATTAATGTTTTGTTAAACTGTTAAAGGTGTGAACTATTTTGTATGTACATATTTGTTATATTTTTAAAAAGATCTCATACCCATTGTTCATATGGGTCGAAGATGTAAATAAACTCTAAACTCTAAACTCTAAACCGTGATAAGATGGTGGAAAAAAATAAATAAAAGAAATCAGCAAATTGACCTAAAAAAGTTGCTGAACGGACCAGTCTTTGGCCCTAACACATAAAAGCAAAAAAACGTGAAATCTGATGAAAAAACATTTATTTGTGCAATATTATGGCAAACTTGATCAATTTGGGCAATTCACAATACAGTGCCAACCAAGAGGCAGCACCAGACTAGAGGCCCTTTTTCAACTTCTCAGTCAACAAATTGCCCGTGTAGCACGTCATTCATCTGGAGGTTTTTCTTAGGATTTTTTTAGTTTGTCACGCAAAATATTGCATACCATTTAAACTGCAGTTGACCTTTCCCCAATACACTACTACGGAAACTGGTGGCGCACTGTATTGTGAATAAGCCAGTTCGGTATTCCAACTGCGCATGTGCACAACGACATGGGTCACGGGGTCACGCAGGATAAACTAATGCGCAAGATGGTCGCACAATGCACACACGTTAAATTCAATCAGAATGGGTGTTCGCGTAACATCGCGTAACATCGCGTGACAGTACGTCGGTAATTTTATCCCGAATAACCTTCGACCTGGACTACTTCATTGAGATACCGAACTGGCCAGCTGCCTTATTCAAAGAACAGAGCACGCCCAATAAAGCATCAGTCAATTTAGCAAATTCCTTGCCAACCCGTGAAAAATGTCAACTGTTACAACATAATTTACTGCCCTAATTGATGCCGATTGTTTACTAACTGTTACGGATTCCACGAAATTGAGCCAAAGTAGTTTATAAAAGGGAATGTTTATTATTTTTTTCAATTTTAAATATTTTAGCGGTAGGGCTACATTATTACAAACATTTTGCCTTCTTGTTTAATGCTTGCTGCTTTCCAGATCAAAGAAGTAACATTGCTCAAAGGACGAGATGTTTCCGGTGTAGACGGGAGCATGGTTGTAGATGAGGTGATTACTGAGAGTCTGGCCGCTGAATGAATGATAGTTCTTACGGGCTGCAAAGAAAGATACAAAGGATTCTAATGTGGGGAACATAAATATGCATTTGTGACACACTAAATATTTGACTTCAAGGTTGGGGGTGGGTTGAAGGGAGCTAACCACTTTTTTTTCTGAATTTGTTGAAAAGTAGGGGTGTGTTGGCAACCTCGGGGGGCGGGGGGGGGGGGGGGGGGGGGGGGGGAGAGGGGCCTCATCACATCAAGCCCACAAGCCAATTTCCCCCTTCCCCCATCCCAAGTTCACCACTGATATGAAAGTGTGAATTGTAATTCTTTATCTTTGAATCCAATTTCATTGTGTTTAGTAAGGGCAGCGATAAATGTATGAAATAAATCAAACAGTTAATAATTCATTTTCAAAGTGAACAAAGAAACTGGCACGAGCGGGATTCGAACCTGCGACCTCCGGGTTACCGTACGGCGCTCATAATTCAATCGATCTAACAATCAATCAATCAATCAATCAATATCGGCGAATATAAACTCGGGAAAGTAACTCAACCACTAAGGCTGTTCGATATGACGATATTTCCCGATATTTCAAAAATCGAATTGGCTCCTTTAAAACAAAAATTTAAAATATCGGGGAATTCAATATACCGAAGAATATCGCGATATGTAGCTTTTTGCCGCATTTAAGATTTTTTAAAGTGTGTATTAAGTGTGGATTAGTCCAGTTTACCTTGTTCCAAAAATCCAGTTATTTCCAATAAAAAATACATATACTAAATGTGTCGTTTCGTTGATCGTTTTCTAAAGCCTGACATGACTTCTCCGTCATATCTCCGTGCCGTTCACTATAGCGCATGTGCGTGTGTGCATGCATTGCATCGTTGGTGTAGTCTTGGTCCAGTACAAACAACCGCACTGAATGCTACCATTATTATTATTCCCAGTGTACAATGTACGTACATGCAGCTAACGTGTTGCCAACTTCATCTTGAGAAAAGCCCAAGTAATACCTCGGGGTATGGTAATTGTTGCAATAAGGCTAACCCCTATAGCGCATCTGCGCGTGCGCGTTGCTTTCTTGATAGCCTTGGTCAAGTGCAAGCAACCACACTGAATGCCACCATATTATTTCCAGTGTACAATGCACGTACACGCAGCTAACGCGTAGCGAACTTCGTCTTGAGATAAGAATAAAACATGTGCAGTGCATGCATTGTACAATGTACATGTACAATGTCTGTCTTGTGTACGCGTACACAAGACATACAATACTATGTTTTTGACAGCTCACGTGTGATCGTACGCATCCATGGTATTAATTATCAGCTGTTATAAATCAACAATGCCGAAATAGAAACAAACGCTAGTCTTTCTGAAGTGCCGTACAGAAGCCAACTGAAGGTAAATGTCGTAGTACTCCAACTACTCAACGAGTGAAGCCTTGTCAACCCGGCCCACCGATCCTCCCGATCGGGATATTGCCGGTCCCGGCCAGCCCCATTTGCGATCTCGGTAGCCGGTCCCGATGTTAAATTTGACCGGATCTGAGCTCAATCTCAGCGGGCCCGATCCCGGTGGCCCCGATCTCATGATGCCGTGGTGACTTCCATGATGTATTTTTTTTTATTCCTCCGTTCTTCCGGTAAGGGAAAAAGTGACGTCATCACGATAATATCGAATATCGCGATATCGAACAGCCTTAAACCACTTTACCAAATCACTAAAAATGCACTGTAAAATCTCAATTGAATCAAGTTTCTTTCAGAAGATTTCAACCTTTGTACATGGCACCTGAAATTATATCCTAAATTTAAAATTGCACAAATACAACAAATACAAATTGAAATATTCTTTACACTTTCTCCACCATCTAAGGCCACCATTCTAATCACATGGAGAAGTTCGCTTTGCAGCGTGAATAATAATTTATATTTAGTCCGATACTCCAGTGTTTAAAGAACTATGCAGATGATGCTGCTTATATTTTAAGCACTTTCTTACCTTCTCCAACAAGGAAGTTGGCAAAGTACTGCATGATGGTGATAGCATCGGATGAATGATTAATATTCTTGGATTTCCACTCAAAGGCGTTTTTCTCTGGGTGAAACTGGACGCCATAAATTGGATAATACAGGGCTAAAAGACAGACAGATAAAAAAATTACAAATTATTTACTAATAATGATATTTTTTATTCATTCTAAACACTGAATATAAAGAGATCACAGGGACTTATTACTACGCCAAAATTGAATCCATTGAATGCAGATGACGGCTAAAGCTGCGGTTTGAAAAAGAGTTAAAAGACCTATACCCAGCATTATATGGGACCAAGGGGTACCCCTCCCCCCTCTTGTCCCTATACCCTACACACACCCCATACTATTGTTTATACCTAACACACCCCCCCACACCCATATCTGAAAGGAATTCCTGAGATTCTGGGAACACAATGACCAACACAAAGGGGGGTTCCCTCTGTCCCATATCTTGCTTCAAATGGCCAGGTGGGCGACTAGACTGGCATTTTCTGCATATTCAATCCATTTTTCAGTTATTATGTACATTATGCTTGGCTGCACAAGCCCCTATGGCATACCAGCACCCCATTATAACAGCCAGGAAGAAGGGGTATGTTCCCATTTTACACAGTGTGGAATTAGGACAAAGAATGATGATGTACAGCTAGTTATAAAGTCAGCTAGTTATCCTGTCAGTTGATTCAGCCATCACAGGCACGCGTGGTCAATTGATCAAGAAGTACACACAATCAGTCAATTAATAAAATGATCACATGATTGCGATCCATAATCATAAATGTCAGTCAGTCAGTCAGTCAGTCAGTCAGTCAGTCAGTCAGTCAGTCAGTCAGTCAGTCAGTCAGTCAGTCAGTCAGTCAGTCAGTCAGTCAGTCAGTCAGTCAGTCAGTCAGTCAGTCAGTCAGTCAGTCAGTCAGTCAGTCAGTCAGTCAGTCAGTCAGTCAGTCAGTCAGTCAGTCAGTCAGTCAGTCAGTCAGTCAGTCAATGAAAGGGTGGTAGGGCTTGCAACCTAAAATGTAGCCAACCCCCACCTCTGTATGTACATGTAGCCCTTTACTTAAATAGCTTTTAGCCTTGTATTGGGCAACTTTTATGAAACTACCCCAAGCCTTACAAACTCCAACAGCAGGTTGTGTTGAATTTTGATGGTTCAGGACTGTAGGGGGTTAGGGTTAAAGAAATATAAACCAACCAACCAAATGACTGCTAAAGTTGACTAAATCTTGTGTGCAAACTTTGCATGAGGTATTTCCAGGGTGAGGCTGGTGGCTGCCTTAAGTAGCCTCCTGCAGCCGATTTCACAAAAGTTTGTAACTTACGGCATAGGACTTGCACTATAAAAATGTTGCGCAGCTGCGCAACATCCTTGCGATTCATTTCACGAAACAGTGCGTAGCTGCGCAATGTTATATTTTCTTTTATACATTGCGGATGAGGCTGAATGCCGCTTTTACGACGACTGTTTGAGTACAACAATAACAATGCACGGAACAGTCGTGAAATAACTGCGGCGGCGCCATTTTGAAACTTTTCACTTTTAAAACCTTTCGTTTAAAAAAAAAAGAAAAATTAGTGGCAACTTTCTGAAATACCTCACAGGTAAACCTGTAGCGGATGATCATTTCATTACTCTCTGAAATGATCTAGTAAATTTAATAAATAATTTGAGCAACTAATGACTTTACCAATGCTCACGCTCAGCTGGCTGAGTCATCATTTCGGTGTTTTTTGCGGACAACGTTAGCCTCCTAAAACGAGTGCGTAAGTTCTGCCATTTCGTGAAATCGTACCTTTCGTGTAATCAATTATTAAAATGTCACAGATGTTGCGCAACTTACGCAATAAATTGTGGCATAAGTAGAGTTTTGCAATTGCGTCAGGTTTCGTATAACTGGTGTAGCCAAGAAATGGCATGCAAGTACTCCGGAGTAAGTACGCAAAACTATGCAATCGCATGGGATTACTCCTACCTTCCATTGAAGAGATAAAGGTTACACCTTTCTTGTCAACATTGGTGGACAACACTCGGTAGAACGTGCTCAGTGCTTCATTTTTCGAGAAATTCTGCCAAAGAGCCAATAAGAATCTGTTATGACTGTTCAGGGTCGTACCAACTGCTCTAAGAACAGCCCTATACCATATTTCACCCAACAATTGAATGATAATAATTAGATAACGATGTCTTTAATAGTATTAATGACTTAATGTCGGTATCGAACTATTCAAATTAAGAAATAAATCAATTTTACACTAATTTAAAGGGTCTTTTTTATATTTTTAATTATGTCATCTCCAAATATTTAATTGTCAATTTTAGTTTTGATCTGTTACTCCTTGTAATAAAAAAATGTACAGTGTTGTGGCAGGACAGTTATTTTTAACGTAAATTTAATGATTTTTTTAAACAAAAATGTAAAGTGTTCTGCAATTGGGTGAATGACCACAAACTATTTCAAATGAAATCAAATAAAATTATTCAATGGTAAGGCCAAAAAAAATAGTTCTGCTTCTGATTACATGCCTTTCAGAAATAGGGTAGGTAGGTGGGTAGGTAGGTGGGTAGGTAGGTAGGTAGGTAGGTCGGTAGGTCAGACATTTTTTTTCTCCCAATTTTGTTTGTGCTGTTTGAATGGGGTATTCAATTATAAGTGAATTTCAGTCTGAACTATTTCCATTTACGCTACGAAAGCTACACAAAAATGGCCACAAAAAGGAATAAAAACTTGCCTTAATGTCAACAATATTTAGGGTCGATAATTCTTTAAAATAATGGAAAATTTAGGTCATGCACACCACACTATGCACAATGCTACCAACGACGGGAAACTGGCCAACACTGTCTGTTTGTCGTGAGGTAAGCGTGCGTGATGCACTGTGTGTGGCGGGCGACGAACCTCGTGTTGCGGCAGGAAATGTCGGGGAAACACGCTGCGCTATCAATTCAAGTACAAGCGGTAAAACCTCGAAAATAAATACATACACGGACAAGAGAGATTAAGTTCTGTGAGTTTACTTGCAGAAATCTTCTTTCTCCATCGATGTTTATTTGGCATTTTTACGATGTCAGATCTGACCTGGAACTGCAGTGCACTCTGCAGTGTTACGCTATGTTGGTCAGCCATATGCAATAGACTGGTTGCCGCATTTCCGTCATGCCTT
This sequence comes from Hippasteria phrygiana, assembly GCA_037893225.1. NCBI lineage: Eukaryota > Metazoa > Echinodermata > Asteroidea > Valvatida > Goniasteridae > Hippasteria > Hippasteria phrygiana. The sequence continues at coordinate 158,382 of JAZGUH010000610.1, read as the reverse complement.
CTTTGGCACTTTTAGTGGGCGGCGCAGCGGGAACCAGTAGGCCTACAGCATTGCTATGCTGCATTGAGCATTACGCACGTGTTTTCATCACGATGATAGGAAATCACGCACCGAAGGGAACTTGTAAAAACAACAGAGGTTTCTTCTAAAAAAATAACGAATGTAAGTAGGCAAACAAATTACAAGCGTTTATGATGTAAAAAGGTTGTTGAGAGGCGTTTTGTGAAGACAGAAAGGACAAATTATTTGTTTTATTTATTTATTTATTTATTTTTTAAATATTTGTTTTACTTGCCTATAAAATGTTTAGGGTCGGGGCTGTCAAATTAGGGTAGGTCAGGTATCCGGAAGCAGAACTTCTTTTTTTTTAGCCTAATTTTCTTCCATCCATCACAACACCGGAACAGAACAGATCAAGTCAATGTACGTGTACCTGACTGAGACACACTCAAGAAAATCTCCTGTGTCTTTGGTAGCCATCGATATAATGACGTTAAAACATTTAACACAAATTCAACTAGAAAATTTGTGGAAAAAAACGAATATCCATCTGAACCTACTGTGGGGGTTAGTCCAAAATGATGGCTGTTAAACGTCACATTCTCTTTCGCCAGGATATTCACGACTGACTGGTCCGCTCCATGAAAAAGCCGACTGTCATGAAAACCTTCGTCCAAAAACAAGTGCAAAAAAGAAACTTTTAAAAGAATTTCAAGAGGAGTTTCTGATTTGATCTGACAGATTCTGGAAGAGTTGAGTTTTCAGAATACAGTGTCCTTGTAAAATGTGGAGATAAGGCCTTTATCGAGTATAAGGTAAACTAAAATAAAATCAAGCGTCTCTCCTTTTTCAGGCAGATTTTCCAAGATTTTTCAACAGTGGAGACCTCCAAATCAAGTCTTACTAGCCTACTGTACATTTTCATAGCCCTTATAATATAAAGTTTCACGAGCCTGTTGCATCATTCGACACTTTGAAAAATGTTTCATGAGAAATGCTTAAATTGTGGGCCGCCAATAGGCTCCATAGTAAAACAGATCTGAACAATAATGATGGGAACAACAGAGGTTTTAGTGTGAGAACAAACTAAATGTGAAAATGGAAAGAAATTGAGGAAATTACATGAAATATATTGGGGATTTTATCTATTAAACAAATGATCAACCTTTTGGATTGATTCACTTCATTTCATAGTTCCATTAACCCCAACCTCACCGAATACTACAAAATACTACTTGAGTAAACTGTAGTATGCGGTACTTTTACTACACAGGCCAATGAGAATTGAGTAGTATTTTGTGGTACAGTGTACTACTGTACCCCAAGTGAATGCCTAGGACATTAGGGTTAACGCTAATCTTCCCAAATCCTCCAAAATCTGGAGGATTGAGGGTCTTTGGAAGTTGAAGCATTGGAGGATTTTGCAGGATCGAGGGCATATTAAGCGGATTTTGCCTCTGGAGGAAAATGGAGGATCCAGGTCATCAGGCCCAATCTGATGCTGGTTGATTTCGGAGGATTGAGGTTACTAGGGTATTTACAATAACCCCTAGAGGACTTTGGAGGATTCATGCAGTGGTCCCCATAAGAGGATTTTGGAGGATTCAGGATACATGCAGCTTTGACACTTTGAAATCAGAGGATGTTGGAGGATTTTCCGGTTACTTGGAGGAAAAATGGTGGAGAGAGTTAGGGTTAACGGCAAGTTGCAGATTTACTACTAGCCCACTGGGCAACCTAAAAAGTTTTGACTAGCCGGGAGCAGTCCAGACTAGTGTTTGTACACCGGGTTTAATAGTAACTAAATCAAGACCTGCTTATAGAAGTGGCCTCTAAAAATGGAGGGGGTGGGGATGCTAACCACTGGTTTTATTTGGCCCAAGTTGTAACAAAAGTTTACCTTTTGCGAAATCCAGGGGGTAGGATATATCAGATGCTTCCATTGAAGCCAGCAAGTATTTGTTGGATGTCAGACCGACTAAGAGCTGCATACCCAGGCAGGTTCCCCAGACTGGAAAATGATCTCCGCTTTTGTCGTAACTCTGAGGGAAAAGAATAGGCTCCGCTAAATAGTATAAGACTCGGATGACTGAAGTGGGGTTTATCGATCTTTAAACCTTAACCCTAACTCCTTGGGTAACTTTACTAGAAAGTATCCTGAATCCGCCAAAATCCACCTATTTTTGTCATGCACAAAAAGTTGGTTTTGGTAACTGCTCAATATGGAGGTATCCTGAATCCATCAAAATCCTGCAGTAACGCTAGGCTTACAATCCTCGATCCATCAAAATCTCCCAGGTTTCAATATGGGGGTATCCTGAATCCGCCGAAATCCTCCAAAACTAGAAGAGGATTTTGATGGATTTATGTACGTTAGGGTTAATACAAAAACAAATCATTTTGAAACCCAGGAACATTTTGTACCTTGTCATAGCAGATGATATGTGACCTATTCCCACGTAATGGGTGGAAACTGGAAAGTCGCAAAATTTGAAAATCAAGATGATGGCATTTCCTGAAAGTACAGGTTAAAAGCTTTAATTTGATATATTGTGTGTTGTGTTACCTTATTCCTTTGTCAAAAAACAAAGGCTAAAAAAGAAAGCCTGTGACATTTTGAAAAAGGGTTTTGCTTTAACCCTAACCCCCTAGACCCTTTTTGCTAGGAACCATCCTCAATCCTCCGATTACCCTGCCCCAAAAAAATCCATTCATCCTCAATCCTCCAAAATCCTCATGTGCTTTAAACAACCATTCATCCTCAATCCTCCAAAATCCTCTGCTTGAAACACCATTCATCCTCAATCCTCCAAAATCCTCTTTTAAAAAAAATACCATTCATCCTCAATCCTCCAAAATCCTCCTTGCTTGAAACACCATTCATCCTCAATCCTCCAAAATCCTCTTTTAAAAAAAATACCGTTCATCCTCAATCCTCCAATATCCTCCAAAACTGCAAGGAGGATTTTGGAGGATTGAGGTGGGTTAGGGTTAATTAAAAAACTTTCATCCGTTATATTTTTCGGCAGTGGAAATGCACTTAATAAAAAGGTTGCATATTCGAATCCTGCCAGTTTTCTTTGTTCACTTTCAAAATTCATTCAAATTTACCTGGTCAGTTTCCCTTGTGGTTTTTTTGACGAATTATCATTAAAAAAAAAAAAAGTTGTATCCTCATTGAGTGATCCCCGCAATGTCACTTCCCAGGTTGTACAATATCTTAAAATTGGGTGTGATCCCTGGCTATACGGCATTCTGGGTTTATGACTTCTGCCTAGCCCCCCACCCCCCAACAAAGATACTGACAATTTGGGAGACCGCCAACATAGGGCAAGACAGCTCAGTTGGTAGAGCGCTGGTACGGTATTCAGGAGGTCGCAGGTTCAAATCCCACTTTTTTCATAGTGAACAAAGAAAACTGACGGGAGTGGGATTCGGGAGACCGCCACAATGGGGCAAGATACATGTAGCTCAGTTGGTAGAGCAACAGTACGGTATTCCGGAGGTCGCAGGTTCGAATCCCAATCCTGCCAGTTTTCTTTGCTCACTTTGAAAATTTATTCAAAAATTTACCTAGTCAGTTTCCCTTGTGAATTGTTTGACGAGTTTTCTTTTATTACTGTTCACTTTAAAAATTATTGGCTGTTTCGGAAGTTTTCCAAAACAGCCTTTGTTTTCGTTAAGATTTTCTTCTCTTTTTTCAGACTAATGCCTATAGCATTTGTACACGTTTTCTTTCTGACCGGCACTTTGGCTACTTTTATGTAGCTGATTGCCTTTAAACTTGGCAGACACTTAGACCAACTGCTCAGAATGTATGACATTTTAAAATCGTAACATTCTTTTGAATATATATAGCGAACAAAACAAGACATTTTCAAAAAAAATTTGTTATAGCTTTTGCATGTCTCAAAGATATGCCCCAAAAGGGAAAAATTTGTTTGACATCATGATGACGTCATCATGATGACGTCATCAGACCAAATTCAATATAACACAAAGGAATTCTGGGAAGGGCAGAAAACCATGGCTTAAATGTGCATGCTGTTTATATAAAGGGTTGATTTCTAGTCTTTTTTTCAAGTCGCTAGACTATTGCCCATAGCATTTGTAAACGTTTCTTTCTTACCAGCCACTTTGGCTACTTTTAAACTTGGCAGACACTTTACACCAACTGCTCACAATGTGTGCTGAACTTTTACGTCATGATGACGTCATCACATGTCACGCGACGTCATCACATGTCATGCGACGTCATCTTAAAGGGGCATTTTTTCGAAGCCATATATCTACAAAAGTACAAGTCCGATAAAGTTAAAAAGTAATATCTAGGTATGCCACCGGGTGTTATAGATGAAAATTGACATGACGTTATGATGACGTCATCACATGTCACTATTACAAACAACTTTAATTATTTTCAATGTGAACAAAGAAAACTGGCAGGAGCGCGATTGTTTGACGAACTTTAATTATTGTATTTACATTTCACATCTAAACTAAACAAACAAACAAAAACTACAAAAAGAACAAAAAATGAAACAGTCCTGTGTTTGTCCACAAACACGAACTTCCAGTTATCATTTCAATCTGTAAATATTTTGATTTCCTCTTTGAAATGGACAACTGCTTGAATTTTGGTGTGTACCTGTAAATGGAATCGGTATTAAAACAAAATGAAAGGGCACTCTGGTCAATCCTATATAGCTACCTTTATGGCTAGGTCATAGAAAGCCCTCCCTGCTTTACCATATCCTGTCTTCAGTAAATCAGGCAAACCTCCGCCGGGAAACACCACTCTAAAATCAAGCAAAAGGAAGGAAGGCAGGGCAAGACAAAAATGAATACTACGTCAAGGCTTCCTATGATTGGACACAACCTGTGAGCTACAATCCAGAGCACTATTGCGCCCGACTGTTATTGATGGGGGCTGATATGCCAAGAACAGGGCTGTGCAGCCAAGCGTAATGCAAACAATATGCACCACACTGAATAGAGTGGTCCTATTCATCGCACTTGGAGTCCCCCCCCCCCTTTTGTTTGAACGAAATCTTTGTTTGGAAAAGCTCCATCTATTCATTACACACCCATTCAAGGACAATATCATGTAGTTGAAACATAAATGGATCGAGTACGTGCAGGAATGCACCTATAGATGTCAGCACATAGAGACAAGGCATGCGATGAGTCGTCCAGCCCCTAAGTAATGGCGCTGTGACTGATCCGCAGGGTGTCTGCTGTAGGGCTGTCCCGAATATATCGAATATTTTATCGTCAACCTACTTGTGTGTACAGATACGGCTCTGATGCCATTTTTAATAGAAAAGTTACGGCGCTTGCAAGTAGCAGTGTCAAAAGCGGCATTTTTGTTGATGGTAAATTTTTGTGGACGGAGGTTTATTGTTCCCTTGACACTTATAAAATAATTACTGCAAAAACGCAGGCTTGAGTTTGGTTACATACCAACAATGATCTTGATACAACAGGCGCATGCAAAAAAATGTTGATCAGGCTGTTCATAATATAAAACGTAAAACAACGGCGTGCTTTGTGTGCAACTTTTCACTGATGTGGCATGCAATTGCAGCCGACGCATGAAAAACTTGATGGGCGAGTATCTAATATTCGGTCAAACCTAGTTTTGCATTATCAAATACTAAACTATTACAAAATGAACAGCCCTAATCTGCTGCCTAAATACCCATTCTTACACCTGCAACAAGACTCACGCATTGAGGGCAGCAAACATCTCCTCATAGTACGAGCCGGGCTGGTTGATGAGAACGGGAACCACCCTGGCGCCCGCGGACTCCAGGAACTTGACATAGGAGGCAGCAATGTAGGCATCACCAAACTTGCTGAATTTCCCTGCTGTACTCTGTGAAAGGACACCTTGTAAGAGAGAGGGGGACAGAGGAAAGCATTATTAACCCCTTGCATATGGTAGACGCCAAAAGGCGCAAAAAAAAACAGTGCCACCAGGCCGGATGACGCCATATGCAGCTATTTGTGCAGTAGTAGTATAGAAGATGCCGATTCTATGTCATTTTCTGTTTTTTCACTTTTCTCTCTAATTTTGCTGTATATACATACATGTACGTCAAATTTTTTAAAAACAAAATAGTCAAAAAAATCGCCCCAAAATACACCAAAATACACCAAAATTTGCACAAAATCAAGAAAATAAAAAGTGTTTTCCATAGTCCACAAGCGTACGAAAACGCCGGGGCGCCCGGCGAAAAAGGCAAAAAAAATGATTTGTCGCAAGCCAAAAAAAATATCCCCCATCTCTACACTCAGTAGAGATGAGAGATATTTTTTTGTCATACTCACATAGCTATGCTCTACTATACAAGCGTAGCTATGCTCGTAGGGCGTACACTAAATTACAACTACTCTTTGCAAGGAGCGCTAGGCCTAGCCCCTAAACTCTCTTGAGCACTTGTGTAGCTAGGAGGCTCATCTTTACTCACGTTAGAATCACACTCATACTCTTTACATATTTCTAATCTAAAGTTGTAAGTTTTGCGATAAGATCTTTTTTTCTTTCGCTAGAAGCTCGACAACTTTCTTTTCAACCTCATCGTCTATTTCTTTTTGATTTCTATCGGACTCTTCTCTCGCTTTAGTTTGTGTCCTAATAGCTTCTTTCATTCCGTAAAACTTTTTTAATTCATCGTTAATCAAAGCAAATTCTTCGTGACTTACATCGCCATCGTCTACGGCCTGAGACACTAATTCATTTATTGTATTTAATTTTGTTTCGGCTACTACTCTAATCTCATCGTGTTTCTTGGCTTTACCTCTAAACTTTTTACTAAATCGTTTTAATGCCAAACTTACACCCACGCATCCTATAGCTAATCCTTCTAACACCACGCCTATAGGTATACTAATAAGGCCGACAACGCCGACTATGCCTATTACACCGAATGAAGCTCCGACACATTCTATAACGGTCTCTGCGTTAGATAAACAGGTAATAATTTTATTATACTTTTTGTGTAACCGTTCTCTCTTATCTCTCTCGTTGGCTATCTCTTTTTGCACTCGTTCGATTTTATTTAACCTAAAGACTGAAGACTCGTTCGTTTCACTCGGGACAACGGGCAATTTAGGGTATAAAAACGGATTCTGCGGTCATTTTATAAAGTCGTATATTTTATACAACTTATTATTTTAAATTTTTTTGCATGTATACGAGAATCAAAGTACCGACACCTACCAATAACGCCCACACGTGCTCCGCCAACCAACCGACACTCTTGCTCAATAGATTGAACAACCAACTCGCGATACTACCCAAAATACCCGGTAAAGCAGCTAATAACTTACCCCCCAGCTTTTTTAGTAAATTGGCCAAGTTTTTTAAATGATTACTTATCCAATCTTTCACGTTACCTCCGGGTTTAGGTGTAGGAGTAACGGGGGTCGGAGCAGGAACAACCGCCGCACCAGCTGCTGCAGCCGAACCACCCCCACCAATAGCCGCCACCAAAGAAGCAACGATCGTACTTATAGCTAAAGCAAACGCGGCCAATATACTTACAACCGTCACACCCTGTTCTCGAAACAGAATTCTAATCTTTTCTCTAAGCGAGGTATCTCTTTCTAATATTTTATTAACCGTTTCTTTGATTCTAGCGATTTGACTTTTGAGTCCTCGTTCATTTTCGAGCGCCGCTGTCATTCTAGCGGATCTTTCATCATTTAGATCTTTTAATCGATTGGCTATTTCTCGTCTCTCTTCTTCGCTGTTGCTTCAGTTAGTTCAGCTTTGGTTTGATTAATTTCATCATCTAACCTTCTTACTTTAGCTAAATTTAATTCTAACTCACCTTTGAGAGTTTCTAACGATTTGCTTAAACCAGCAATTTCTCTAAGTTCTTTAATCCTGTAATTTTAGCCATTACTGTTTCTCGTTCATCTATAATACTTTTTCTCGTTCATCTAATGCTGTTCTTCGTTTAACTAATACTTCTCTCGATCTATCTAATGTTTCTACTCGTCCATCTAATATATTTGCTATTTCACCTAATTCTTTCGCTCGTTCATCTAATTCTTGTTCTCGTTGATTTGATGCATCAATTAGTATATCTATTTCATCTAGTAATTCAGTAAAATCAGAATCTTGTTTCGTCAAATCTACTTCTTTTCTCAATACATCTACGACTACTGTTTTTACGATATCGTCAACATCATCGGCCGCTTTTGGAAGTTCACTCATCTCAATATTTTCGGGGTGTATCTGGCTTATTTCTTGCTGTACTCGCGTAGCTACGCTTGTAGGGCATAATTGCGTCGTTACAGTTGTTATCAAACCCAGCTCTTCTCGTATAAATAAAGCGGGTTTAACTCCAGAAACAGCTTTAATTCTTTTCGCTAACTCTCCAATACCTACAAATTTTTTGGGGTCGTTTTTATACGTCAGCAAGATATTGTCGTAGTAAATACCATCGTTTTCTTTATGAAATTTTTCATATCTTATATTCGTCGGTTTTTTATAACCTCTTTTTTTCATAGAATCATAAAAATCATTTGCTAAACCTTCTTTATGCATATCACGATATTTATCTATAATATCACCAGCTTCATCAATCGTCGTAGGCGGTTGTGGTTCGGCCGGTCTGTCTAATTCATAATCATAGTCGGGATCTATTCCTAAATCATCATCATCAACATCTTCAAAATTATCATCAGCATCGGCATCTTCTCGTTCGTCTTCTCGACCCATTTCATCCATAGGTATAAATTCTCCACCTTCAGCCATTTTATAAAGTCGTATATTTTATATTTTTACGTAGTATTTACCACATTCTGAGGAATTACTCCTTGGCTCACCAACCAAGTCTGAGTAGCTAGAGCGCTACCTACCGTAGCGGTGATTTTAACCGTATCTTCTACGTCTAACTTTCCTAAATCGGCGGGCTTAATTTTCAAAAGTTTTTTACTCAACATAGTATAACCTATGGTCAACAAACTCAACACAGCGCCGTGATAAAGAGTATTTGCAACGTTTTTAGTATCCATTTTACTTGTACTAACATTTTATTTTTTTTTATTTATTCCATTTCTAATAGTTCTTCAACTTTAGGGGTTGAAGTTGCGATCGTAACCCCTACCCCCACCTCTCGCTGCGAATCTACAGGTTTACTCTTTTTAAACGCGAGATATCCAATTCCTAAAACAACCAAACCAACTATCGCGTATCCCCAGCTCGGAATGTCTCTCATCGTTAGCGCTGGCGTTTGCTGGGGAGCTTCTTCTTCTACACTTTGCATTTTTTGTATTTGTTCTTTCATCTTTCTGTTTCTTTCAGCCAGTTTTTTACCTTGCTCTACTCTTTTAGGGTCTTTTGCTCTTTTTTTTGTGACTCTTGATAGAGCCGACTGAGCCGGCTCTTGGGGAGGCTGGGGAGGCTCTTGGGGAGGCGGAGCCGGCTCTTGGGGAGTCTCTTGGGGAGGCTGGGGAGTCTCTGCTACTTGATCCGTCGTTGTCGTTTCTAGACTCATCTTTTATAGTAATACTACTATTATTTGTAATACTATTATTATTTGTAACGCTATTATTACTACTATCTACCTGTAAATGTTTAGTCGTGATCAACATAGCCACCAAAGGAGATAAATAAACCCCATAATTGTAATGCACTTCGCAAAGTAAACTAGACAAGCTGCTAGAAATAACGGGATCTTTTTCTAAGTCGTTGATAAGGGCTTCTTCAGAATCTAAACAAAGTTTATAACCGAATGGTGAAGCCAGCGGCAAAGTCGCGCCTAAAGCTTTTGCGTAAAAGGTCAACACGCAACTCCCCAAACTGACTATCATTTCTTTGCCGAGCTTTGCTTCGTATCTTTTATATAGCTTTTCTTGTTTTTCCGCGGTCAAGCTCTCTATTTCATTGACGGAGTATTCTTTACCGAAATATTTTTTAGAATCACCGGAAGCAACTACGCCTAAAAGTCTATTTTTAGGATCTGGGGTCGTAGCTACAGTCGTCACTAAGCTATGCGCTATGGGTGTAGCAGCTACTGTTGGATGAGGTTCTTGAGATAACGTGCTTAGAGATTCTCTTGACTTGCTCATTTAAAATAGAACTATATTTTTTAATCTTATTTCTACAAGAAATATAATCGTAAGAAAATAAAGATAAGTTGATGGCTATTACTAGTTTTAATAATAGGTCTAGATATTCGATCATATTTTATAGATGACTAGATAATCTTTAGATTATCTGTAGATCATCTATTAGTTATCTATAGATCATCTATTAGTTATCTATAGATCATCTATTAGTTATTTAACAGGTATCTAACAGGTATCTAACAGCTATCTAACAGGTATCTAACAGGTATCTAACAGCTATCTAACAGCTATCTAACAGTTATCTAACAGGTATCTAATAGTTATCTAACAGTTATCTATAAATCATCTATAAATCATCTAACAGTTATCTAATAGATCAACTATAGATCAACTATAGATCAACTGCCAACAGACTGGAGGATCAGTTTTTACCAATAATTTACTAAAAGGCACATCTCTTAAAATCTTTTTAATTCTCGATCTTTCTTCTAAAGGCACCGCATCATTTTCATCGAGGCATTGATCGAAACTATTTTTATCTTTGCAATAGAACAATACGACAAATGCAGTTTGAGCTCTAAAATCTGTCATTACGCAATTATACTTTTGAGTCATCAACCAACAGTAGTGATTGTCGTGCCTACCGCTAAACGCCAATTTCGTTAAAACGCAAGTGTTTTTCCCAAGCGCTGCCTTACGATATTTTATTTCTTGTTCCGAGCTACAATCGTCTATCAAAAACAAAACGTGCGATCCTTTAAATCGAGCTCTATAAAATTCTAAAGCTTCGTTGAGGGTCACCTTTTCTACCTCTAAATCGCATAGGTATATCTCGGGATCTAACCACAACCAACGTCTCTCGCGATAAGTCTTGTTGTTGCTCAACGTAGGACAAATAACTACGATATTTTCAAAGTGATCTTTATACTCAGTTTCTAATAGATCTAAAATATATTTGGTTTTACCCGAATTAGTCCTACCGCATACTAGCGCACAGTGTGGTGTTTTTGGAAACGTTTTATACATTGCTTATTTGGGCTATTTAATAGTAAGGTATATAATTTACTCTTCTAAGAGTAACTACCGCTAAATCTTCCATCTTCAAGAACCAACTGACCATCCATCACCAAGAAAACGTAACACGATAGTCCACCAGCTGTCTCAGCCTCTCTTTCTCAATGGAGAGAAATACCGCCACCTACATCTCCTATTTTCCTGCCAGAACCGTGACTTTTGTTGTCGTCGGTTACCCTCGTATCTAGCCAAAGACCGTAACTAGTTTTTAAGTAATCTCCTAGCGTCATATCGTGCAAGCCTAAGTCTTTGGACACGCTGGCACCAAATTCTGTATTAGAGTCGCCGAAAAACTTGGTAATCTCATCCCAGTGTTGATAACGCTTCATGCCCTGACTATACAATTGATTCGGCTTACCCTCTATCGTAACGTCTACTTTTTCGATCTTTGGATTATAAAAAATTCGAGGATCTTTTTCGCCCGATTCTTTAAATAAAAGAAGTATACCTTTGAGACTTCTAATGGCTTGATTAAGATTAATGTTCCAAGTAGTATCGGACTTGTTGGCTGTTTTGGAAACTTTTCCAAAACAGCCCTTGTTTTCGTTAAGATTTTTTTTTTTTTCTTTTTTGGCTTTTCCGACAATCCGTCGGAAAAGGCTTTGTTTTTGTTCTGATTTTTTTTTTTTTATTTCTTCTTCTTCTTCTTCTTCTTCTTCTTCTTCTTACTTTAGTTCTATCCTAAATCCCATAGACTTTGTACACGAATTTTATGACAGCCACTTTGGTCACTAAACAATCTCAGATTTTAATTAAACTTAACACAAACATAGACCCGAACCTGAAATTGTATGCCGAAGAGTGACGTCATGATGACGTCATCACGTGATTTTTTATGATTTTTTGAATTTTGAAAATCGTAACATTCTTTTCAATATATCTAGCGAACAAAACAAGATATTTTCAAAATTCTTTTTGTTATAGCTTTGGTATGTTTCAAAGATATGCCCTAAAAAGCGAAAATTGTGTGACGTCATGATGACGTAATAAAATAAATCTGTTTTCAAGTCGCTAGAATAGTGCCCATAGCATTGTAAACGTTTTCTTTCTTACCGGCCACTTTGGCTACTTTTAAACTTGGCAGACACTTACCCCAACTGCTCACAATGTGTGCCGACCTTTTACGTCATGATGACGTCATCACATGTCACGTGACGTCATCTTAAAGATGATTTTTCAAGGGCCCATATCTAGAGAGCCGTAGGTCCGATTGCCTTTAAACCCGGTATGTTGGTAGACCACCACGTGTTATAGATGAAAATTTACGTGACGTCATGATGACGTCATCATACGATTTTATAGTAATTTTAATGTTTTTGAACATTAAAGTTTCTTAAAGCCATATCTCATGAACAGAACATGCTAAATCAAAAATTCTTTTTGGAATAGCTTTGTTAGCTCCTATATTCTTTCACATAAATGGGAAAATGTGTGACGTCATCATGACGTCATCAAAAATGTTCTTTTTTGAAACACATATAAGGGTAAGTTCGATCGTCATAAAAATTGCTGGGTAGGTAGATAATGTTACTAGCATGTAAAATCCAAAGTGACGTCATGATGACGTCATCGGCTGATTTTCTATGAAATTTTTAGTTCTATCCCAAATCCCATAGACTTTGTAGACGAATTTTGTAAGTGGCACTTTGGTCACTAAACAACCTCAGATCTTAATCAGGCTTAACACAAACAAAGACCCTAAGCTGAAAATGTATGCCGAAACGTGACGTCATGATGACGTCATCACGTGTCACGTGACGTCATCCTAAACGTGCATTTTTCAAGGGCCCATATCTAGAGAACCGTATGTCCGATTGCCTTTAAACCTGGTATGTTGGTGGGCCACCACGTGTTATAGATGAAAATTGAGGTGACGTCATGATGACGTCACCATACGATTGTATAGTAATTTTAAAGTTTTTGAACCGTAAAAGTTTCTTAAAGCCATATCTCATCAACAGAACATGCTAAATTCAAAATTCTTTTTGGAATAGCTTTGTTAGCTCCTATATTCTTTCACGTAAATGTGAAAATGTGTGACGTCATCATGACGTCATCAAAATGTGTTTTTTTAATAACATATATAAGAATAGGTCTGAGTATCATAAAAATTTGTGGGAAGGTAGATAGTGCCAGTAGAATGTAACATCCGAAGTGAAGTCATGATGACGTCATCGGCTAATTGTCTATGAATGTTTTAGTTCTATCCAAAATCCCATAGACTTTGTACACGAATTTTGTACAAGCCACTTTACTCACTATAAACATCAGATCTTAATCAAACTTAACACAAACATAGAACGTAAGCTGAAGTTTTAGGGTGGAAAACAAAAAAAGAGGAAAAGCCTTGTGTTCTGTTTCAAACAGACACAAACCTCTATTTTTTTTTTTTTGGCTTTTCCGACAATCCGTCGGAAAAGGCGTTGTTTTTGTTCTGATTTTTTTTTTTCTTTTTCTTCTTACTTTAGTTCTATCCTAAATCCCATAGACTTTGTACACGAATTTTATGACAGCCACTTTGGTCACTAAACAATCTCAGATCTTAATTAATCTTAACACAAACATAGACCCGAACCTGAAATTGTATGCCGAAGAGTGACGTCATGATGACGTCATCACGTGATTTTTTATGATTTTTTGAATTTTGAAAATCGTAACATTCTTTTCAATATATCTAGCACACAAAACAAGATATTTTCAAAATTCTTTTTGTTATAGCTTTGGTATGTCTCAAAGATATGCCCTAAAAAGCGAAAATTGTTTGACGTCATGATGACGTCATCAAATTATTATTTTTTTTTAAACGCATGTAAGTTTCAATTCGATTACAAAAATGTATACATTGAATTTTTCTGTACCTAATTCCAAAATTTCATGATCGTAGCTCACTCAAGTAAGAAATAGCAGCCATTTCAAAATTTAGACCAAATTCAATATAACACAAAGGAATTCTGGGAAGGGCAGATAACCATGGCTTTAGTGTGCTTGCTGTTTATAAAAGGGGTTGATTTCTAGTCTTTTTTCAAGTCGCTGAATTTTTGAAGTATTGAAATCGTAACATTCTTTTAAATATATCTAGCGAACAAAACAAGATATTTTCAAAATTCTTTTTGTTATAGCTTTGGTATGTCTCAAAGATATGCCCTAAAAAGCGAAAATTGTGTGACGTCATGATGAGGTAATAAAAAAAATTATTTTTTCAAGTCGCTAGAATATTGCCCATAGCATTGTAAACGTTTTCTTTCTTACCGGCCACTTTGGCTACTTTTAAACTTGGCAGACACTTACCCCAACTGTTCACAATGTGTGTCGAACTTTTACGTCATGATGACGTCATCACATGTCACGTGACGTCATCTTAAAGATGATTTTTTCAAGGGCCCATATCTAGAGAGCCGTAGGTCTGATTGCCTTTAAACCTGGTATGTTGGTGGACCACCACGTGTTATAGATGAAAATTGACGTGACGTCATGATGACGTCATCATACGATTTTATGTTAATTTTTAAGTTTTTGAACCTTAAAGTTTCTTAAAGCCATATCTCATCAACAGAACATGCTAAATCAAAAATTCTTTTTGGAATAGCTTTGTTAGCTCCTATATTCTTTCACATCAATGGGAAAAATGTGTGACGTCATCATGACGTCATCAAACAATTTCTTTTTGAAACACATATAAGGGTACGTCCGATCGTCATAAAAATTGCTGGGTAGGTAGATAATGCTACTAGCATGTAAAATCCAAAGTGACGTCATTGTGACGTCATCGGCTGATTTTCTATGAATTATTTTGTTCTATCCCAAATCCCATAGACTTTGTACACGAATTTTGTAAGTGGCACTTTGCTCACTAAACAACCTCAGATCTTAATCAGGCTTAACACAAACAAAGACCCTAACCTGAAATTGCACGCTGAAGAGTGACGTCTTGATGACGTCATCACGTGTCACGTGACGTCATTTTAAAGCTGCATTTTTCAATGGCCCATATCTAGAGAACCGTAGGTCCAATTATGTTTAAACCTAGTATGTTGGTAGACCTGCTGGTGTTATCAATGAAAATCGTGGTGACTTCATGATGACGTCATCATACGATCTTATAGTAATTTTTAAGTTTTGTTAGCTCCGATATTCTTTCATTTCAATGTGAAAAAGTGTGACCTCATCATGACGTCAAAAATGTGCTTTTTAAAAACACATAAGAATAGGTCTGATTATCATACAAATTGCTGGGTAGGTAGATAGTGCCAGTAGAATGTAACATCCGAAGTGACGTCATGATGACGTCATCGGCTAATTTTCTATGAATCTTTTTGTTCTATCCAAAATCCCATAGACTTTGTCACGAATTTTGTACAAGCCACTTTACTCACTATAAACATCAGATCTTAATCAAACTTAACACAAACATAGAACGTAAGCTGAAGTTTTAGGGTGGAAAAAAAAAACACGGAAAAGCCTTGTGTTCTGTTTCAAACAGACACAAACCTCTAGTTTTTTTTTTTTTTTCTTTTTCAGACTTTTCCCCATAGCATTTGTACACGTTTTCTTTCTAACCGGCACTTTGGCCACTTTTGAGCAACCGATTGCCTTTAAACTTAACAGACACTTAGACCAACTGCTCAGAATGACTGCCGCACTTTTACGTAATGATGACGTCATCACGTGATTTTTTATGAATTTTTGAAATTTGAAAATCGTAACATTCTTTTCAATATATCTAACTAAAAAAACAAGATATTTTCATAATTCTTTTTGATATAGCTTTGGTATGTCTCAAAGATATGCCCTAAAAAGCGAAAATTGTGTGACGTCATGATGACGTCATCAAAAATGTTTTTTTTTTTTTAACGCATGTAAGGGTCAATCCGATTACAAAAATGTATACATTGAATTTTGCTGTACGTAATTCCAAAATTTCATGATCGTGGCTCACTCAAGTAAGAAATAACAACCATTTCAAAATTTGGACCAAATTCAATATAACACAAAGGAATTCTGGGAAGGGCAGATAACCATGGCTTAAATGTGCTTGCTGTTTATAAAAGGGGTTGATTCCTAGTCTTTTTTCAAGTCGCTGAATTTTTGAAGTTTTAAAATCGTAACATTCTTTTCAATATATCTAGCAAACAAAACAAGATATTTTCAAAATTCTTTTTGTGATAGCTTTGGTATATCTCAAAGATATGCCCTAAAAGGGAAAAAATGTGTGACGTCATGATGACGTCATCAAAAATGTGATTTTTTTAAACACATATAAGGATAGGTCCGATCGTCATGCAAAGTGGTGGGTAGGTAGATACTGTCACTAGAATGCAAAATCTAAAATGAGGTCATGATGACGTCATTACGTGACTTTTTATGAATTTTTAAAATTTTAAAATCGTAACATTTTTTTCAATATATCTAGCGAACAAAACAATAGATTTTCAAAATTCTTTTTGTTATAGCTTTGGTATGTCTCAAAGATATCCCCTAAAAGGGAGAAAATGTGTGACGTCATGATGACGTCATCAATTGTTTTGTTTTTTAAACGCATGTAAGGGTCAATCCGATTACAAAAATGTATACATTGAATTTTCCTCTCTCAAATTCAAAAATTTCATGATCGTGGCTCACTCAAGTAAGAAATAACAGCCATTTCAAAATTTAGACCAAATTCAATATAACACAAAGGAATTCTGGGAAGGGCAGATAACCATGGCTTAAATGTGCATGCTGTTTATAAAAAGGTTGATTTGTAGTCTTTGTTCAAGTCGCTGAATTTTTAAATTGTGTAAATCGTAACATTCTTTTCAATATATCTAGCGAACTAAACAAGAAATTTTCAAAATTCTTTTTGTTATAGCTTTGGTATGTCTCAAAGATATGCCCTAAAAAGCGAAAATTGTGTGACGTCATGATGACGTCATCAAAAAATTCTTTTTTTCAAGTCGCTAGAATATTGCCCATAGCATTTGTAAACGTTTTCTTTCTTACCGGCCACTTTGGCTAATTTTAAACTTGGCAGACACTTACCCCAACTGCTCACAATGTGTGCCGAACTTTTACGTCATAATGACGTCATCACATGTCACGTGACGTCATCTTAAAGGGGCATTTTTCAAAGCCATATATCTACAAAAGTACAAGTTCGATTAAGTTAAAATGTAATATCTAGGTATCCAAGTAGTTTTATAAATGCAAATTGACATGACGTTACGATGACATCATCACTTGTGACGTCATCTTAAAGGGGCAGTTTTTGAAGGCGCATATCTACAGAAGTACATGTCCGATTAAGTTTAAAAGTAATATCTAGGTAGCCCAGTAGGTTTATAGATGAAAATTGACATGACATGATGTTGACGTCATCACATGTCACGTGACGTCATCTTAAAGGGGCAGTTTTTGAAGCCATATATAAACAAAAGTACAAGTCCGATTAAGTTGAAAAGTTATATCTAGGTAGGTCAGCAAGTTTATAGATGAAAATTTATGTGACGTTATGATGACGTCATCACATGTTACTACTACAAACAACTTTAATTAATTTCAAAATTAACAAAGAAAACTGGCAGCAGCGCGATTGTTTGACAAACTTAAATTATTGTATTCACATTTCACATCCAAACTAAAAAACCAAAAACGAAACAGCCCTGTGTTTGTCCACAAACACCAACCTCATGCCTCTAGTTTTTTTTTTTTTCCTTTTCAGACTTTTTCCCATAGCATTTGTGCACGTTTTCTTTCTTACCGGCACTTTGGCTACTTTGGTGCACCCGATTGCCTTTAAACTTGGCAGACACTTAGACAAACTGCTCAGAATGTGTGCCGAACTTTTTGGTCATGATGACGTCATCACGTGATTTTTTATGAATTTTTGAAATTTTAAAATCGTAAAATTCTTTTCAATATATCTAGCGAACAAAACAAGATATTTTCAAAATTCTTTTTGTTACAGCTTTGGTAGGTCTCAAAGATATGCCCTAAAAAGGAAAAAGTGTGTGACGTCATGATGACATCATCAAAAATGTGCTTTTTTAAAACACATATAAGAATAGGTCCGTTCGTCATGAAAATTGGTGGGTAGGTAGATACTGGCACTAGGATGCAAAATCCAAAGTGACGTCATGATGACGTCATCACGTGATTTGTTATGAATTTTTGAAATTTTGAAAATCGTAACATTCTTTTCAATATATCTGGCAAACAAAACAAGATATTTTCAAAATTCTTTTTGTTATAGCTTTGGTAGGTCTCAAACATATGCCCTAAAAAGGAAAAAAATGTGTGACGTCATGATGACATCATCAAAAATGTGCTTTTTTAAAACACATATAAGGATAGGTCCGATCGTCATGAAAATTGGTGGGTAGGTAGATACTGGTATTAGGATGCAAAATCCAAAGTGACGTCATGATGACGTCATCACGTGATTTGTTATGAATTTTTGAAATTTTGAAATCGTAACATTCTTTTCAATATATCTCGCAAACAAAACAAGAGATTTTCAAAATTCTTTTTGATACAGCTTTTGGTATGTCTCAAAGATATGCCCTAAAAGGCGAAAATTGTGTGACGTCATAATGACGTCATCAATTTTTTTTTTTAACGCATGTAAGGGTCGGTCCGATTAAAAATTTATACATTGAATTTTTCTCTACCTAATTCAACAATTTCGTGATCGTGGCTCACTCAAGTATTAAGAAATAACAGGCATCTAACAAATTGTGACCAAATTCAATATAACACAAAGGAATTCTGGGAAGGACAGAAACCATGGCTTTCATGTGGCATGCTGTCTATAAAGAGTTGATCTCTAGTCTTTTTTTCAAGTCGTTAGACAAGTCGTAGGCAGATACTTACACCAACTGCTCAGAATGTGCGCCGAACTTTTAGGTCATGATGACGTCATCACATGTCACGTGACGTCATCTTAAAGGGGCATTTTTGGAAACCATATACAGTACTGCTCACGTTTAGTAAACCCTGGTCAACGATAATAATCCGATTAAATTATAATCCCCCCGGTAATACCGTTGCGTTATTACGGAAGGACGTACAACGAAGTCCTTATCTGATTGGTAAACAGTCTCCGGTTAGGCCACGGTCGTAAATTCCCTGTCATCGTTCAACGAACCCATAAACAAGCAATCTTCTGCAGCAGCCCAAACATCGTTTTTATCATCCCTATACCCGGACTTGTGGTGAGATAGTGTGGTCGTTATTCCTTGTCGCCAATTATCTGCTATCGTGCATTTAAAGGGACACATTGCTTTGGATTTTGCGATTTGGGCTATAAAACCGAAATGGATATGGTTGGGAAGCTTTTTTAAAAGTAGAATATAAAGATTCACATAACTATCCCTTCAAATTGCGTGGTTTTTGTTTAATTTCGTGACAAATAACGGTCCGCCATTTTGTAGAACCAAATTTTTGACTCCACAAAATGGCGGACTGTGTTCACCAGTCGTATTTCCAGTCGCATCTGGTTGAAGTACGTTCTGTTGATCCATTTTGATGTACTGTGGCACGGCGCGCAGCACTGCCGATATGTGTCGCGAGGTAGAGAATTGTACCTGGCGATCATCTGATAGGTTCACAAGGCCACTGGCTGCGGCGCCAGCCTAAAGACTCTTACAGCGTATTTTGCGCATTATTTAGACGGTGGTATTTACTACTGGAAAGAAGTCTATGTTTCGCGGGTCAGATGTCAGGGGTCAGCAGCCAATTTGTTGTTTTGTAATCAATACTCACTAATTACAACACATTACACGTGTTTCTTTGCATGAACAACTCTTATCAAAGGTAAGGAACATTTCTAAACAGCAAAATTTCATGACATTTGAAGGCAATGTGTCCCTTTAACTGTATACTCCCTCAAACCGAAAAAGGCATGCATAATTCATTCGGCTGGTGGTAAATAAAAAGCATGGTTTGCACCAGCGTGCTTGCGAAGAAAATCTCTCTCATAACAGAGAAGGGAAAAAGAAATGGGGGTGACAAACACCCACATAACTCTACATTCGGCCGCAGGGATGTGTTTGGCGATTTTAGTTATTATTTACTGTGTATTATGGGTCTACGTTGATCAAGATCGGTATGGTCAAAAAGGTTTATTACGTCCGTGTAAGTGTTCTTTTCAATAAAAAAAACTTCGCTGGCTTACTGTTAGGCTTCAAAATTATAAATAAGATACGGTTTAAATTTCCTTTTTACGTTGGGGTTATAGGGCAGGCCTACACTACACGTTTGTTTTTAAAACGGTTTCCAAAATACTCCGAGGAAAATGCAGTTGACAAAAATTACGTTGAACTTTAAAAAATTGCCAAGAAAAAACGTAATTCTGTTCTGTTGCCATGGCAATTCTGTTGCATGGATACGGCAAGTATCTGATTGGTGACACGTGATGGAATTTCCCGAGACTTGCAACACGTGCAAAGGGGGAAAAAGTTTTGTGACAATCACCCCACTTCATGGCTTTAATTATGCAGAAACAATGGCAAAATGAGTTAACAAAATCCCCCACGTGACCAAAACGTGACCAAACCCCCACATAAGACCTGGGGCAGCATGGGGGAAGCAATTGATGGGCGCAGCAATTGATGGGCGCATAATTACAAACTGCAATTGCTTCCCCACCCCTCCTCCGGGCCGCCCCAGGTCTTATGTGGGGATTTTGTCATGTTTTTCAAGCCCCAGGGTGGGGATTTTGGTCACTCATTTTGCCATTGTTTCACCATTATCAGAAGTTATAAAACCATGAGGTGGGGTATCCCACCCATGTATGTCAGGGATTGTCACTAAATTTTTGCCCCAGGGGTGGGGATTTTGTCACTTCAAAAGTGACTATCCCCACATCTTGGGTGGGGCAGCCCGGGGAGGGGAGGGGTAAGCAATTGAAAAGCGCATTAGGTGGCTGGGTGATTCGTACTGCGGGGGACGTTTTCAGCTGTGAACCCCAACACACAGCGGGCAGCGCCGGCACTCTGCCCTTAACTTTGCAGTGAAAATCACCAGTGAATATATTGAACAAGTGATCCGATAGTCTACAAAAATGGTGTACTTTCTATTCATGGTAGACAGCTAGAAACAGCTAGAAATGACAATTTTCACCACAATTACACCAAATTATTCTGATTGTATTGCAAAGAAGTTGTTTTCAAAATTTAAACCATTGGGTTACCCTTTGTGTTACCCTTTGTGTTACCCTTTGTGTAATTTTCGTAAGTTAACCTTGAAAATTTCTCAAAATGTGTTTTTGTATACTAATCCATATTTAAATATATGTAAATTAGTGGGTGTATCCATTTCAACCATTCATTCATAAATGTTTCTCTCTCTCTAGCTCTCTGCACTTGGGGCAGCTCGCACGTGGTTCTCGTGCCTCCTGCTAATATTAATATTAGCTCTAAATAAATGAGCTGGTTCACGCGGATTGACTGTTGGTATCTACACAATTCGCTGGTACCCGTCGATAGTCTAGTGGGTGGACTGAAATTTTTACTATGTCCACAATTTACATAATTTTTCTCCAAGGCCTGGTGATGATCACCAGCGACGGCGGTACATTTGCAACTTCATATATTGGGAGACAGGTGGCCTCAAACTCATTTCTGCCAGATTTACAAAGGACCAGTCTGAAGTCGCATTCCTCCGTTTTGTATACCCAGCACGATATGGGGCAGAGGGGTACCCCCTTTTTGTCCCTATACCCTATACACTCCATATGATGCACGATATGGGGCAGAGCGAACCCCCCCTCTTTTGTGTTGGTCATTGTGTTCCCGGAATCTTGGGAATTCTTTTCAGAAGTCTAGGGGGGGATGTGTTAGGTAACAATAGCCTGGAGAGTGTATAGGGTATAGGGTACAGGGACAAAAAGGGGGGTACCCCTCTGCCCCATATCGTGCTAGGTATAATACACTCTCCAGACTATTGTTACCTAACATATCCCCCCTAGACTTCTGAAAAGAATTCCTGAGATTCCGGGAACACAATGACCAACATAAAAGAGGGGGGGGGGGGGGGTTCGCTCTGCCCCATATCGCGCATCATATGCCGTTTTGTATACCCAGCACCTATAACCTATACACACTCCAGACTATTGTTACCTATTACATCCCCCTAGATTTCTGAAAAGAATCACTGAGATTCCGGGAACACAATGACCAACACAAAGGGGGGGGGGGGGGGGGGGGGGGAGGGGGGGTCCCTCTTCCCCGCGCGCCTTCATATGCCATTTTTGAGGCAAAAATCAATTGGGGTTCAAATTTTCGATTTTCGTTTTATTGCTCAAAATGCTAGTTTATGTAAAATAAAATAACTGTTTTCGTTTTTGGTTTCATTTTAGTACAATGTTTAAAAAAGATAACTCACTGATAATCACCGGAATTTGTGTTTAGTTTTCGTCATAAGATTTATGTTCGAATGATATAAACTTGGTATCAATTAAAAGCTTGTGATCTAAACGCTTTATTGATCGGCCGATCTGACCGATATTTACACAAATAAACCAGTGAGAGACACTCAGTGTTCTCCACGAGGGGTTTTAGCAGGGCGGGCCGCCCTGCCAAAATTGTATACCGCCCTGCTATTTTTTTTCCATTGGATTTTCCCCCATTCTCCACCGTCTTCACAGTTTATCTAAGTAAGAAGAAGTTTACCGCACTCTGTGGAACGAACATGAAGAGTTTGCCAGCATTAACATTCAGCAGCATTGCAGTAGCGTTTGTAGTAATCGAACAGATATCTGGACGCAACGTACGCAACATAATAAAAGCCAAATATGCATTCACATCATAAAACTTGACTGGTTCCAATCTCCCTGGTAATATCATTTTCACTTTGTCGCGTCGAGAACCAGTTTACCTAAATTACAATGTTCCGTAACATTTGGGACCGGGTAGTACTCAATAAATGTGTGTGAAAACATTTACAATTTAAAGGGAAACAAACATGTAAATAAAAGTAATTGCTAATTTATTTATCATTTATTTTTGGGAAAATTAATATCGTTAAATTCGATTTAATGATTTAACGTAACGATACAACATGCATACAGCGGCATTCAACAGCACATGTACGTAGCCTCTGTTAAAGCCTGAAAGGATGTATTGCAGCAATAAGCGCACGTGTATGATAATCACTGTGCAAACCTGCGTCTTGAGAAAAGGCTAGTCAAAAGGACGCGCATGCGTAGTTATAGTTTCAAAGCCGGGTTAGTAGTGGGCGACACCGTGATTTGTAAGCAAGTGATTTCAATGTGGTATATATACGACGTTCGTGGAAATCGAAGTAAGTGATCTCAATGTTCTTGTCGGGTGCAAAGTTATTTGCCGTACGCTAGAATTTCAGACCACAGAGCATCTAGAATCCCAGGGACCCACTGATCTCCACACTAACTAGTGTAGAGATCAGTGCCCGGACCCCCCACGCCGTAAGGGCGTCACGCTACGCGCTCGCATTGTGTCTGCCGCCCTGCTAAAATTTCATGCCGTGGAGAACGCTGGACACTTAAATTAAAGAAGCTACCCCCTAATCGTGAGGTTGTTTAGCGGTGCGGAAATGAAAGAGACTTTATTACTTGATTTCTACAAAAGTGCTGGATGGATCATCTGATAAAACTAAAATTATCATAACTTTTTAAATACTCTCCAATGGGTGTATAAATCTAGAAATTAAGTTTTGGGACGAGAGACTGTTCTGAATTGAGGCTGCCACTTTTGTTTCCCAGCCGTCGTGAAAACATATAATTAAACCGTGACACGACCGGCACTCCAGAAAAATTAGAGGGAGCGGAACAAATATAACACAAAGGGGACACATTCTGATTAAATAAATCCATGAAACATGAACATCGATTGGCGTATTTAACGTCGCGTCGAGCAAGGAGAATTAAACAGAAGGATGGATTGTTGTATCCTTTGCTTGGAATATTAATACTCAACAGTTCCGACAAGCTACCTGTAGCTATGTTTTAAAAAAAAGTACTCATTACAATGTCGGTATTCATTCCCCCTGAAAGAAAAGTACGTCTGAAATAAAATATCCTCCATCCCTAGCCCTGAAATCTTATAAAGTGATTGACAGCTCAACTTGGCCCAAGATGGAGAAGAGAGGACACAGACAATTTAATATTTGGTATGCTCCGGCTCGCCTCGCCGAGCGTTTATTGCCCATTTGGCTTTCCTTTGCTTTCCTTTACAATTCCATGTATCGTCTACATTAAGTATACAAATGTATATTGATTACATGACATATATCCAGTGTTCGATTTAACTATAACTTTGCTTGAAACGTGATTGGGGCCCCACAATTTTCAGGTAGTCAGAAAATGAATGACAATGACAGAGCATTATAAACACCAAGTCAAGCACTAAAGGTGTAAGCTTGTGACAATAATTACAGTCACAATTGTTTGTCTGCTGTACTAAACAGCTGTTATAAACTGGTTGTAGCGACAACCCAAAGTTTGATAAAACCAGCACAAGTTAACATTGCCGGTTAGCGATCTTGGGATCACAGGTTATAATCAAGGTACATGTTACTATAGTGTGATCCAAATATTAGAACTAGGGTATACACATTATGGCGGTCGTAAGGTCCCTAGAAATTAGCCTGTGTGATGTGATAACCCCCCAAATCAACCGTGAATGAGTCCCTGCCCCTAACTTTATGCCACTCCCCTCCTACCCCCTAAGGTACAGGAGGAGGCCTGGGGAAGAGGTGCCCGAGGTTAGGGAAATGGCAGAGGAGACAACTGGGACATGTAAATGGGCCCCCGCCTACCAACTTTATGGCCTTCCCATCCTACCCCCAAAGGTACAGGGGGAGGCCAAGGAAAGAGGTGCCTGAAGTTCGGAAAATGGCGAGAGGGAACAACCAGGACCCGTAAATAGGCCCCCGCCCCCCAACTTCATGCCACTCCCCTCCTACCCCCCAAGGTACAGGGGGAGGACTGGGGAAGAAGTGCCCGAGGCTAGGGAAATGGCAGAGGAGACAACCGGGGCCATAACTACCTGGAGAGGGTGCCTGAAGTGTGTCAAGGAACGTGGGAGGTCTGTGCTATACTGAGGGTCCTCGTGCGAACCAACGACACTCACAAGTTACGTGAGCTGAGGCATAACGGAGATGGCAAAACCTACTCCAGCTTGGTGGAGTATGAGACATGTTGGGGTAGGTAACCGCCCCATGGTGAAGACCCGGTACGATGACCAAAGTGGTGCCTAGTAATACAAAGGCAGACCAAAATATCAACCAGGGGAATTCCGCCGACCACAAGGCAACGTGGCTAGCCAAAAACTGCAACCCTCCACCTGGAGGTGCACATATACACGTACCTACATGTACTAGGATTAGCAAATCCTGCCCCGTACCCCAGAGCCTAACCGTTTATGCCTGACCAATTATCTGTATATTCTTAGCCACTCCAGTGGCTCTTGCTCCAGCATCAGACCACCCACAGCCTTAATCTGAAAACGATTAGGGATCCTAACCCCTGTAGGCGCTGCCACCATGTGATAAACTGACCATGAGTGGTTTTGTTGCGGAGGGAGGGAGGGTTTTTTGGGCTATGTGTACGCTCAGCGAAGAAAGCGGAAAAGTGGCAGAAAGCGCGCGAATGCTACACTGCTCGACCATAACACGGTCTGGGATTGGTGGATGGT
Source organism: Hippasteria phrygiana (assembly GCA_037893225.1). Lineage (NCBI taxonomy): Eukaryota > Metazoa > Echinodermata > Asteroidea > Valvatida > Goniasteridae > Hippasteria > Hippasteria phrygiana. The sequence continues at coordinate 132,571 of JAZGUH010000610.1, read as the reverse complement.
CCGACGACCGCATGCGACGACCGCATGGGACGACCAATCCGTAAACGCGTCTGATTGCTTCCTGTGCTGTTGGAATGTCTGCCCTTCCCCCCAGTGCCAAAGGGGTCTTCCGGAGACGAGCACCGGAAAACCATATTGGCCCAAGATGGAGAAGAGAGGACACAGACAATTTAATATTTGGTATGCTCCGGCTCGCCTCGCCGAGCGTTTATTGCCCATTTGGCTTTCCTTTGCTTTCCTTTACAATTCCATGTATCGTCTACATTAAGTATACAAATGTATATTGATTACATGACATATATCCAGTGTTCGATTTAACTATAACTTTGCTTGAAACGTGATTGGGGCCCCACAATTTTCAGGTAGTCAGAAAATGAATGACAATGACAGAGCATTATAAACACCAAGTCAAGCACTAAAGGTGTAAGCTTGTGACAATAATTACAGTCACAATTGTTTGTCTGCTGTACTAAACAGCTGTTATAAACTGGTTGTAGCGACAACCCAAAGTTTGATAAAACCAGCACAAGTTAACATTGCCGGTTAGCGATCTTGGGATCACAGGTTATAATCAAGGTACATGTTACTATAGTGTGATCCAAATATTAGAACTAGGGTATACACATTATGGCGGTCGTAAGGTCCCTAGAAATTAGCCTGTGTGATGTGATAACCCCCCAAATCAACCGTGAATGAGTCCCTGCCCCTAACTTTATGCCAAACAAGTTCCGAATTCAGGAACTTGCCAACCCCCCCCCCCCCCCCCCCCCCCCCGTCCTAGTATAATAAGGGGGATGGGTGGAGTCTGTGAATGCAATAAAAGGATAGATCATAGTGCGAGTGAATGGGAGCGTGAGCTATGAGCCCAGAGGGCCCTCCACCCGAGATTGGTCTCCTTCGCAGGGGTTAGACACGGATTGAAGGAAACGTCAACACCATTCTCCCATGCTTGCTCCCCGCCAGGCTAGTAGCTCCACTGGTACCTGTGGGGTGAAGTAGACAAAAGGAGAACAGAAAGGGGCATGCGGGGGGGGGGGAAGTCTAGCCGAAGGCAGGTGATAATGGGGCTCATAATCGAGCAGTGGTACTGAAATACAATGGCCCATTTGGGGAGCAACGAATCTGCCCCGATACAAGGCTAGTGGGAACTAAAGCCTGTGGTAGAGGTCCCTTAAGGGTTAGTGTTGTCTCTGTCCAGCCGAAATTCTTTGGGGTATCCGGCTAAGTGAATGGGGGGGGGGGGGGGGGGGGCAGCGGCGATAGTGGGGGGGCCCTGTGCGTAGGGGCACGAGTGCAAGCCGTAGTCGTCGGGGATGTAATAGTGCGGAGCTTCCACAATTGACACCTTAACCTACGAGCATGATTAGTGGATTGTCACTCTCAAGCCAGGCATCGTGGGAATGTGGGAGCCTGACCGCTTGAATATCTGCCTATTTTTTCGTACTTGCTCATAATAAGCACTTATTGTCTGAATGGACATTTCCCCTGTAGGGCGAGTGCCGCGACTACTGTGAGGAACCAGGCGGAGATGGGTTCACGCACTGAACGGATTGAGGCCGGGTCTCATTAACCAGTTGGCCTTGGGAGGCCTCCACGGCGTACCCCTCCTCAACGATTGTCTGTGAATCAGGGGAGAAGTTGACCAGAAAGAAAAACCCCTAAAAATGCAAAATCCAACAGGACCCCGGCTCGACGTCTATAATTTGTAAATGCCTAAGTGCACCCCCTTCGAATAGCCGTTGTTATTAGTCTATGTCCACTGTTACGTGTGGAAACACATTAGGAAACCGCTTAAGGAATTCCAGTTTGCAAGGGAGATTCATTAACAAATTAGGGGTCCTGATAAGGTCCTGGGGTAAGAAAGATCGCCCCTTGTGATAGACCCCATCCAGGACTCGGTATAGATTAGGAATCATATCCCGAATATAGAAGCTGTGCAGAAAAGATGCCTGCCATGTATAGGTGTTCCCTCACTCCCCGTAAGCCACTGTTGGTGACAGGGTTGCCATGTACCTACTATAGCATTTATTAGTCTCCAGAGAAAGATTCGTCCGGGAACAACTGCGCGACGCGTGGGAATAGAGAACTGATTCCCTGCGAACTGTGCAACCTAAATGTTTACATAGTATGGCAGATTCATCAATGTTTTTAAGTTGCTTTAATTATTCGAGATAAATCACTGGAAAGAGTAAAAGCATTTGAAATTATACGAGGGTTCAATGGACGTAATAGGGTAGTCCTATGCTTTTATTGATGTCGTTTATTTATTTAATTATTTTTATTATTATAAGCCTCAATTATTTCGTATTGTTTCAAATATTGATGAAGAACGAACATACAAATTTTTTGCCGCTATATCAAACGTAACTCAGATCATAACTCCACCCCCTGATAAAAATGGATTCGCCCAGCTAAGCATGTTGACCTTATATGTTCCGGACTAAACCAATGGTTACCGGTTGCAGTTGCGTCAAGATGGGTGGGCTTAGTTCTGAATACAACATCCAATGCCCAAATCGACAGGCAAAGAATAAGTCATTGATGTAGTATATTTTGAGAAATCACATTGAATATAAAATTTCTCAAGTCAAATTGCCATTAGTGTACTAAAGTCAGTTGTTGGCACGGTGGCTGGCTCCAACAATGGAGATTTTGACTGTTCCTTGTTAGCAGCTAGTATTGCAAACCATTGAACAAGACAAAGGCACCCTGGTTTCAAGGCTGCATTGACTTATTACATCAGCACACAAGGTAGGCAAATTTTAGTTTAATTTGCCACTCCATCGTTGTCCACAGTTGTACAGTCTGTCCGCTACAGATTCTATCGGGTCGTAATATAACCGCCTATTTTTAATTTATTTATTTTTGTTTAAATAATAAAACAACAAACGGAGTTGTTGGCGTTGGGCCACGGTGGTAAAAGTATTAAATACCGTCCTGGGAATTTTGTAAGCACATGATTCATTACAGTCGAACACCTTTATAACGAGGTCCCTGGACTTTACAATTTACCTTGTTATGACAGGTATCTTGTATGGTCAGTAGTTGAAACAAAGAAAAACAAGGACCCAGGACCTATCTATTTATTTATTATTTTATTTATTTTTAAGCAGGATGTTGTACTAACAGTGCTCTTATTATCGGGGTTCGACTGTATTTCCAGAAATGGCTCGTAATCTTTAATATATACTGCAACCCGCGAAAAGTATACTGAAAATAATCTTTCCAAAGTTTTCTTTGATTTTATTCATATTTTCTTTAATTATTTCTTCCTTTACTTTAATTATATATTTGTATTTTTTTTTTTTTTTTATTTATTTATTTATTTGACATTTCGATTTAACTTTGAATTGTCTATAACTTTCGCGTGTCTCCCACGATGGAATGATGAGACCTGCACTGGTTTGCTGGAATCCCACATTGGGAGTGTCTATCCCGTCCTCTGGTACAGACAAATGCCTCAACTTAAGCAGGGCGAGACTTTGGCAATAATCAGAGTAAATGTTCAGTACTTATGGGAAGGTGAACTCTAGAACTGCATTTAAAATAGGTTTTACGAAAAATGTACCCGATCCGGAAATTTAATTCTCAGTTGTCGATACAGAAAACCACTCACTAATGCCATGTTCTTGCAATATTTGCCAGCCAGATTTTACAGGAGTTTGTACTATTTAAATGATGCGACTGACGTCGCTTGAAATAGCGCTCAAACGTTACGTCTATGCTAAACTGTGGGTGCTACCTGACCGAGATTTAGAGGACGGGGACTCATAGCCTCGCGTCAGGAACATACAATCTAATGTACATTACAAATTGTTGGGGTCCCCCTCCCCTCTCAGGATTAATGGAAATAAATTTGAGGTTAATCTAATTGGCCAGGGCAGGGAAAACTACGGAATTGTGTGCACGGGGTGACAAAACCAAAATTTTGCCTGACTGCACTATAACACCTCACCGGGAGTGGATTCTTGAGGTTGGCATGACGTGATCTGCCCCGTTGTTCTGGTTACGTGGTGGCGGCCGATGTGTATGTGTAGTTCCCCTTCGCAGTGCCTAGAAACCATTGATCTCCATGCAGAGTTTAGCTTCACCAGTAGTACAGGCAAATTTCCCGGATGTCCGACTTCACAAATGGGGGATGATACACACATCAAGCTGTCCGAATTGGGCTGGTGATGGGGTCTGATCATAATGATGTTGGTGCGGGCTGGCATGCAGGCAGGGTGCAGGCAGGGTGCAGGCAGATGTGCAAAGTTACAATGTACTATGTAGAGCCAGGGATTCCCTGAAAAACCTGTCATGTATGGGCCAAAGCCCAAAAGTATGGAGCAGCCGCTCCACTGTGGGTGAAACAGGCACATGGCGCCAGATGTGTCAGCGTGGTCAGTGGTCGACCCCCGAGGTGGTGATGCCCAGCCATGGTAGGGGTGTGTTACCAGTCCGGCAGTTGGGGTTGCGTGCTGGAGCGGTGCAGTCGTAGGTGCCGTGCCCCGCGTGTCATGGTGTGGTGCACGCTGGCTGCTTCGGTTACTGGACAGGGGTTTGTTTGCACTGGTCTGCGGCTCACGATGGTTGTACTTTGTTGTGTTAAAGCAGGGCAAGCTGAGACTGTTTCCCAGCTGGCCGTCGTTAATGGCAGCTCTCTCAAAGTTTCTTAATCCTCCGTCCGTGGTTTAAACGAAGGCCATGGAGGCTGTCGCTCCCGTTGGGGCCACGTCGCGATCAACGGCGGCGGCGGACCAGGCGGCGCGGTTTGTTCGAGCGACTGGCTCAGCCACAGATACCAGCACTGGAGGGCGCTGTTCATTGCCCCGTCGGCTGCGGTATCAACGCTATGCAGAGCTAGCCGGCCGGCCATGGGCGTCGTATTGCATGTCGTATTGCATGCATGCTGGTCATGTCAATGCCCGGCCCGTGGGTTTGTTGGAAGTCTGCTGAAGGCTGAAGCGCCCTGGACTAAGCTCGAGCTTGACGTGAATGAAGACCTTTTCCAAGCCGACCGCCGTCCTCTGGGATCTTCCGATAATGGCAAGTGTTTCCCCTTGCTGGGATATCTCGAGCGAAATTTCTAGAGGAGAAATTTTGCAGATAGTTCGGAGAAATTTTTTGGGCTATGTGTACGCTCAGCGAAGAAAGCGGAAAAGTGGCAGAAAGCGCGCGAATGCTACACTGCTCGACCATAACACGGTCTGGGATTGGTGGATGGTCCGACGACCGCATGCGACGACCGCATGGGACGACCAATCCGTAAACGCGTCTGATTGCTTCCTGTGCTGTTGGAATGTCTGCCCTTCCCCCCAGTGCCAAAGGGGTCTTCCGGAGACGAGCACCGGAAAACCATATTCTACAAATATTTATACAATGTAACAAAATGTACACAATGGGTTCAGCTCCAGAGGTTCTTTGTGTAGGCCGCTCTTTGACTTCAAAGCCTGCGAAAATAAAACAAAATATTCAATGCCAACCACACCAGCACCTGGAGAGTACGTATACCGGTACATTCCAGATCCAGTGCAGCGGGCATGGGTGATGAAGAGATCGAAATATTGCACAACCGTCTACTAATGTTATCATCCTGGGGTGTTTGCTCAGGATTTAGGCACAGATAAGAAGCAGTTACCGTCCTCGTAAAACCCCACTACTGCCATGAGATGTGCTTGCCTTTGAAAGGTAAACACAACAACGTGTACTGCAGCAATTAATAACGATATCAACTGGCCATTTAACCACAGGGTCGTTTGTGGTTTTTAATCCCCCCATAAACTGCCTTCCATTAGCAGTCATGAATGAACAACGGTGACGGATTAACGATCTTACCGTTTACAAAGGTTTATTAAACGGGAGCGGTACTGTATCTACAAAAGTACAAGTCACATTAAGTTAAAACGTGGTATTTAGTTATGCCAGCATGTGTTAGATGAAAATATATGTGACGTCATGGTGACGTCATGATGACGTCATCGGCTAATTTTCTATGATTTTTTTCATTTTTGAAATTTCATTTAAATCACATAATTTTACACAAAAAAACAAAACAGCCCTGTGTTTGTCCACAAACACTGCACCAGATGTCTAGTTTAACGTTAAAACCGTATATCTTTGAACTTTTTCGTATAGAAAATGAGTTTTACCTCGATATTTTTGTCTGATACTATCGGCCAATGTTTTATTAGTCACCGTTTCAAACTCGAGATCTAACCCAGAAATTTTATACTTCGCGTTATTATCGGTAGATTTTACTACGCTAGCGTGATCGTTAAATGTAAATTCATAAGTTAGTCTATCTTTGAGCGTCGATGGACTAAAAGGCTGATGATCCGTAAGCATTTCAAAATCTAGAGGAATGTAATATCGGTTACCGTAAGCGTTGGCAATCGCTTTGTCTTTTCCACCATTCGCGCTAGCAACCCCATCGCTAGCGCCGATTCTGAGTTTCGTGACGTTAGAAGTTTCGAGTCCTCGATACGCATCGTTCGCGCTGGCTGGTCGCCACAAGTCTTTATACGCGTTATATACATCGGCATCCGTAAACGCTACGAAATCTTTACCTTCTAGTTTGATTCTTACGCCACTAATTAAATTTCGGGCAACGTTATAATATAGAGTTCTTGCATCATCTTCGCCAGTGCCTTCAGATTCTAAGTCTATATTAAAAGCTAATCGTACAGTACTCGGTACGACTACATCGTCTTGACTCAACATAGGAAATTCAACGATCAACAGACTGCCAGCCGACGCGGTACTAGGATTATGAGTAATAACCATCGATTGTCTCAACCCCTTCAACGCTCTAGGATTTTTTAAACTTCTGTGTGGATTCAGTTTGCTTCCATAAATTGCGTTCATTTTACTTAACGAAACAAAAAAATAAAAAAGCAAAAAACTTTTAAACAAACTTGTAAACTAAAAATCCTAAAACAGCAGTGCCTCCTACGATAAATGCAATTTCACCATCTTTTTGACCTTCGCTGGGTGCGTAAAAGTCTGACAATACAGGTTCACGAGGTAATCGCATATCTTCGTTGGTTACTTCGTTATATAGTCTCAACGCCTCATCTACATTTTTAAAATCTTTTTGAGCCCTGGCTTCTTTATGTAGTCGATCGTTTAGATAATCTAGAACCTTGGTTCTTTGTTCCACCCACTCTTGTTTAGCTCGAGTTAATTGTTCTAAAGCTAAATCGTGTCGTTTACGTTCTTCAGCCGACGACCCACCCATCTTTGAAAATAGAAAGTTCGATCCGCTAAACGCTAAAGCGTTTACAAGAGCTCCACCAATCATCATTAATGCACTCGCCATTTTTAATAAGTCGTTAAAATTTTTACAAAGTATAAAATAAAATGGAAACAAAATTAAGTAAAATATTTTACAGTCCTAAAGGATATTGGAAAGGTGCAGGCGCTATAAAAAAATTGTCGTTAAAAGCTAACGTACCCGAGTTAGTCGTTAGAAATTGGTTGAGAAAACAAGCCATGTGGCAAATTTATTTGCCTGCCCCCAGTTTTATACCGAGACCTACGAGTCTCAATAAGGTTATAGGGCGGCCCAATGAACAACATCAAGCGGATCTGTTGTATCTACCTCACGATGTAGTTAAACGTAAAAGATATAAATACGCGTTGACGATCGTCGATGTGGCCACTCGATATAAAGAAGCTGAACCCTTGACGAATAAAACGAGTACTCAAGTTGTAGAGGCGATAAAAAAGATTTACAAAAGATCGCCCTTGTCTTGGCCTCTCACGATAAAAGTAGACCCCGGTACAGAATTTATGGCTGAATTTAATACTTTGATGCGGACTCGCAACGTCGCAGTACAGAAAGGCGAGGTTGGCAATCATAGAGCTCAAGGTATAGTAGAAAGATTTAATCGTACTTTAGCCGAAAGATTATTTGGCCATCAATACGCTAAAGAAATGTTAGAGCCTACCGAGCGCAGCCGCGAGTGGGTAAAAAGATTGCCCGATGTCATAAAAGCGTTAAACGACGAAGAAACTAGATTGATAGACTATGAAAGGCGAACCGTTAACTCCTCGAGCGGCTATGTCTCAGTTAGAAATAAAACAATTGAGTTCCTCGAGGCTCAAGAGCCCCGAAGAACTTTTAAGCGTAAATGACGATATCGTTAGATATCTTTACGCTCCTGGAGAGCTCGAAAAAGACGTTAGAAGAAGAGCTACCGATCCTATTTGGAGCTTAGAAATGTATACGATTAGAAGGAGAACGACGGATCCTGGACAGCCCGCGTTGTACTGGCTGACTCACGGTCCCAAGAGATCGTTCGTTAAGAAAGAATTAATGGTCGTTCCATCAGATACTGAGTTACCACCTTCTTCAGCGACGTAAAATATCGTAAGCTAGATACCCAACCCCAGCAGCGGCCATTAAACCAACGACTAAAGCCGTTTTTTCTTGTTCGTGCGAGTCTGGCGGTTGAGTAGGTGGTGTAGCTACGCTCGTAGGGTGTACGACCGTAGGGAGTGGCGGTGGGAGTACTTGCGTAGCTACGACCGTAGGGAGTACGTCTGAGAATGGAGGTGTAGGGGTTGGTGATGGGTCTAAATTCTCTAAATCGTCTAAATCGTCTGAATCGTCTAAATTCTGCTGGGTTACTGTACTACTCTTTTTTACGGGAGAGGGTGGGGTTGGTAACGGGTCTAAATCGTCTAAATCGTCAAAATTCTGCTGGGTTACTGTACTCGCGTAGCTACGCTCGTAGGGCGTACTACTTTTTTTTACGGGAGAGGGTGGGGTTGGTAACGGGTCTAAATCGTCTGAGTTCAAGTTGATGTTTAATCCTATCGATGAGCCGGGTGTAGCTATCTGTATATTATTATTATAACCTTGGTGAATACCGACTAAAAGCTCCATATTTGATGGAATTAAGTACAATCCAGGGCTAATCACAAAGTTTAACGAGCTTCTAGCGTACTGTAAAGAATTTTGAAATCTGGTTATAGAAGATTCCAAGTCCGTACGGCTGTTGATGATATCTTCTACTATATTTTCAAATTGTCTTTGCGCATCTAATCCGGTACCTGCAGTTAGTATACTCGTTTTTGTTTGGGCTTGCGCACCGAGTATGGCGTACACGTACGTTCTAACGCTTTCGTTTATTTTTTCTATACCGACGTCGGTAAACGAGCTCTTCTGACGTATAAACTTTCTAAAACCGAGTCGTACAACGTCTACGGATTGTCTGATATACGCGAGCGTAATTTTACTAAAATGTTTCGCATCGCCTGACTCTACAAATCCCATGTAGGTGGCGCCGGGGTTCATAGCTTCATAATCGTATTCCCACAATTTATTATGCGTCACATATTTACCCGTACTCGGGTCATATTCAGGCGAAACCTTGTAAAGCTTAATAGGGGTATAATTTTTACCGGGTACAGGTAAAAGTATACCTGACGAGTACTTGTTTATTTTAAACGCGTCAAAATAAGCGGTACCTAATCCTCCAGAAGTTAAGTCTACGGTCTGTTTAAAACTCACGTTTGGATCGACATTAAAATGTCGACAAATATCGCTATAAGCGCCTTTATCGATGCCATTGTCTAGATCGTCGAATATATTGTCTCCTGGAACTGGACATTTTAGAAAGTATAGTATCTTTCTGATCGTGAAATATACGTGAAACTTGAATAAAGCCGATATTACGGGGTTTTTATGAAGCAATAAGTCTAGTCCTACGCCGCAACCCGACGTCGCGCACCAAAATGCGAAGTTGAGTTGATTTTGATAAAACGTCATGGGGTCCGATGCATAGCGTTGTACCACTTCGTCGTGTTTTACGTCGGACATTTTATAAGCGCTAAATATATCAACTAGTCGAGCGATAAAAGACCTGTTGTCGTTGGTGTTTACGATGATGTTAAGTTGACTCAAGTGCATGTTCAACGGGGTACTCTCCGGGGCAATCGCTTCGTGCTTGTCGCTAACGCTTTGTGCTTGCGTAGCTACTTGAGTACGCCCTACGCGAGCAGCTAGATTCGCGATATCTAGAGCATTCGTTACCGGTCGATTATTAGGGTCTAAAAATTTCACAAATTGAGCGAATTTCATTTTAATTTATAATAAACCAAATATTTTAATCTTATAAATAAGATTTAAAATGGAATCGCACGTTTTTGAAATGTTTGATAGCGAACAAACGTTTAGTCTGTCAAAACCTATAGATAACTCTAATAGAGATTATAGTATGAGTTTAAACAGCGCGATATTTACCGCGGGGTTCTACAACATGCCTAGTAATAGCGAAATTCTCTATTTTATACATCAAATCGATCCAAACACTGGGCAAAAAACGGGTAGTACGGATGGTAAAATTGATATTCCGGCTGGATACTACGATATAGATTGGGTCGAAGAGAGACTCAGTAAATTAGTTTGGTTAGAAGTCTCCGTAGATAAACTTAATAAAAAAATATCTTTAAATGTAACGGAAGAAAATAACGTTCTACGCTTTGATAAAAACATTAAACAATTGTTGGGGATATCGGTCAAAAACTTAGTTTTTGGCATAGATTACGTAGGGTATTATAATACAATGCCTATCGATGCAATTTTTTTACATTGCGATCAGTTATCTACCTCTAATAATTTCTATAATGGAGGGGGAACGCACTTGCTAGACGTTATACCGATAACGAAAAGAGATAATACGATTATCGAGCGTGCAGGATTAACCGCTCGTAGACTCGCGGGTGATAAGATAAACCAACTTAGCTTTAGTATCAGAGACCGAGACGGCGATTTAATCAATAATCGAGGAAAAAAGATTAGTTTTAACTTGACGATAGGTAAAATTTTAAGCTATTTTTGAAGATTGTTTTACGCTTTATTAAATGGAATCGCACGTTTTTGAAATGGCTAGTAGCGAACAAACGTTTAGACTGTCAAAACCTATAGATAACTCTAAGGGAGATTACTGCATAAGTTTAAACAACGCGATATTTACCGTCGGTTTTTTTAATATAACTCAACGTATGACTATAGGATGGCTAATAACTTCAGGTATTGATACAACTAACGGTGAAATGGTAATTCCAACTGGAAATTATACTATCGATGAGTTAGTAGCTGAATTTAATAAATTAACTCTTATTGTAGTTTCTGTGGACAAGATTAATAAAAAAATTATGTTTAATGCCGGTAGAATATTAGAAGATCAATTTTTTTGGATTTATTTCGATCTATATACTCAAAAAGTGTTGAGTCTACCCCATACTTGGAGCCCCGAAGCTGATGGTGAACTTGTAGGATATTATAATATGAATTATGTGAATGCAATTTTTTTACATTGCGATCAGTTATCTACGTCTAATAATTTCTATAACGGAGGGGGAACGCACTTGCTAGACGTTATACCGATAACGAAAAGCTCCGATTCGGATGTAATCGCGACGTTGCAGAATAAAAGAAAAACTGTCATACCGCTAATTAGGAATAAAATACCCGAACTGAGTTTTTCTTTCAGAGACTGCGACGGCACTTTAATCGATAATAACCATAAGAAATTTATTTTTCGATTAGATCTTTATAAAAATTCTTGTTCTGGGCTTTAGCTACGCGAGTGACCATAAGCCAGAGTGTCTATACCATTAGGTAAAATATATCTCTTCGTATCTAAAGGATTTAAAGATTGCTTGACCTGAGCCTCCGTGTATATCATGTGGCGCTCTGTTCCAAAACGAATCATCTTGTTTGAATAGCATTCGTTCGATAAAACGCATCGCTTGTACTTTTCGTAAGATAGATCGTTGTTTATAACCACTCGGTTTACGCCTTTGGCCTTTTTTAATACGACGTCTCCATATAAAATCGAGTACATCTTCGATCTGATGCAAGTAGCTTCACTTATGACTTTTCCTCCGCATTCGTCTTTAAATTTGCCGATGACTTTCTTGTTTGTATCGTCGTATAAAAAGTGGTCTTTCTCGTAGTTAGAAAAATCGTACAAGTCAGACTGTTTTTCTAGATTCTGATAAACGTCTTTCGTATAGATAATCAAAAGCAGCGAGTCCGTGTCTGTATACATCAATCTTACTTTATCGCCATACGTCTTTTTTAATTGGTTATAATAAAAGTCATACATTAGAGTCTTCGATAAATCTAAGATACTAACGCCGCAATAGATGGGCTTATTTAAATACGTTTTCTTTTTGTACGATTCCACGAATGAGAGACCGCATTCTTTAAACGCTGTAGTAGACTTGTAACAAGGTTTAGAAACTATTTTTTCGTATTCTTTTACTTGATCGTTTCTCAGTAGCACACCATCTATTCTATTTCTGACATTTTCCATCGTTTTGCCGAATACAGAATTATTCATTAATTTGAAAAAGTCTTTTTCGAAATCCGACTTTGCTTTCGTTCTGAGTTGCGTGTTTTTATCGATGTACGATTTCATCCAAGGTTTTTGTTTAAATTGTAACGCCCGATGTACTTTAGTTAGTTTTAGGCCTAGCCTCAAACACTGTTTCAAATTGACGTAGTGCAATACATATTTTTCTTTTCGATATAGCGTACCGGTTAATTTTTTTACCTTAGCGCCATCTCCTATCTCGCTCGCCAACTTTCGTTGATACTCCGATAACCATTCTTCAGGTATGATTATATTATCGGCGGCTAAAGGATAATCGTTGTGTAGATCGTGTAGTTCGGCTGGATATTCCAGGTCAACTTCGAACATATATCCCGTTTTAGTATCATCTTTTAACGCCATGATACGATCGTGGGTAAATTGTTTTGTACCGACCCAATTAAATCCTCCGTAAGGTAGCGGTCGACTCATGGCCCATCCGTAGAGGTTGTTGGCGTCTAGATAGAGAATATACGAATCGGGTTTATCTTGCTCGTAATCTTTCAGATACTTATTGTTGGCCTTGGCATAGCGCGTACTACCAACGCTCGATATTCCTCCTCTTTTCGCTTTTTCAAAAAATAGATGTTTATCTACATCGGTTAATAATTCTAATTCTATTTTAGTATGTCTTAGTAGAGCGTCCCAACTTAATCCCGGTGCTGTGAAGTAGTTGGCTGGATCCAACTTGTAATTCGTTCTACACATTTGCCTAAAATTCTCGAATACGCCGGCTAGTAATAGAGTATCCGCGGTTACGTATAAGTCGTGGTATTCGCCCATGTTTTTTATGTCAAAGGTCCGCCATACTCGTTGCGCTCTTTCGTAGTTTTCGTCCGACACGTGTTTGTCTTTTAGAGCGCTGAAAAAAGATTCTTTCGGCGGTAGAGTAGTTTCGCTAAATCGTTCAAAGCTGTCCATGTACTCGTACGGATATACACCCTTTTGTAATAAGAGGTCCGCGTTTTCTTCGCCATAACGTTTCAGGAGTAGCCTAAAGGCGTCTCTCGGGCAAGACTTTACCAATTTGTCGAGACCGCTAGACATAAAATGAAACGAGTCGATAAATCCATATTGACCGATCGAAAATGAAATGTATTTTTCTGAATTTTTGGGTATACACCAGATATCTTGTTGATACTTGGAAATACCCTGCATGATCAAGTGCGCGTCATAATTTTCTAAGTTGTGAAAGATGATCGGTATTTTTGTTATGCCGGGTATTACTCGTAATTTAAGATTACAGTAAGCGTGTGCGGCTCCTCTGTACTTGCCTGTAGTGTGACAATGATCTCTTACTTTTCGAAATTTGTTAATTTTCTTTTGGCAGAACATACATGTTTTCTCGACGTATCCCTTTTCGTTTTCGTACGTGTATTCTTCCAGTTCTTCTTTACTTTTGGGTTCTACAGGCTTGTAGCACTGACAATTACACGAGTAATTTGGATAAATTGGTTTTTCGCAAATCCAGCACTCGTTAGAGTTTAGGTGAATTTTTTCTTCTTTTAGTGTATATATTATCGGCTTAATGCGAGCTAGTAATTCATTAATCTTAGGTTCGAGTTCTTGCAATGAGGTTATAAAATTGTCTATAGCGCGTTCACCTCTATAAGTCTTTCGCTTGATCTGTCGACCATCGCATCTAACTACAACGTAAGAATAACCGCAGGCTTTGTGAATATGAGTTTTACTCGACGGTTCTACGAGCGTAGGGCATACCGTCGTCTTTGTTTTTTCTAATACAGATTCAAAATCCGCGTATATGACAAAGGGTGCATCTTGTAAATTCTTAAAGTTTTTAAACATTAATTTGCTTTTGTCCAAGTATTTTTTCGCGCTTTCATGCGGCATTTTAACGGTAGATAAAGCAGAGTCTATTCCTTCGCAATCTTTTACGTGTATGTCCAGCTTCTCTTTCGAATTAAAATGCGTTAAACATCTCAAGCAAAACATTTTGCGATGCTGACTATTGGTAACGCCAGATAAGAATTTAGGTAAGTCACTTATCCAACAATAATGACCGTCAAATAATAGCAAACTGATAGTTTTTATATCGTATGGTCTTTTAGATAAATATAGCGGATATATCAAGCCCCTTTTATCTTGTGGATAGGTTTTATTTTTGCAGTCTGTGTCATATCCTAACACGTTTATACTTATATCGTTTTGTCTTTCTATTCTCACTATCTGACTTAAGGGTGTGGGAAAGTCTATGTCCTTAAAATTTAATCCGTCATCGGTTTTATAAGTAGATGGATTATTTCCGCGAAATTGGTACTTTGGGTTTGTTGCTAATTGATTTTTAACTCTATCGGTATATATACCTAGGGCGGCTCTTAAACACCATCTTATACACTCTTGATCTTTGTTTTTGATATTAAATATTGCGTGTTTGTTAGCTACATACTCGGGTAGTTTTACGTAAGAAGCGCCTACCAGAGGGTTAACTCTGTTTATGTTGATGTAAAACGCGACTATTTTATCTATAGTCCAACCACTTCCTTCATTCGTATATTTATCTATCTGAGATAATATCGTTTCATATTGTTTCCCGATAGTCGTAGCTATCTCACTCTTGTTTAAGACTCGATTTTGATAACTAAAATGAATAGCGGTTGATGTTGTAGTCACAACACCTGATTTTTTTACATACTTTATTTTCATAGCGATCTGTAGTTTCATCGTTTTTATTTTTATTAATTCAGCGACGATTTTGTTTTTTATCATCGACGTATGGGTGTTGTAAAATTGCTCTGGATCGTCAGTAAACAGACTCGGAATCAGTTCCAAATTTCTATAACTGTTTTCAAATCTTCTAGTCTCTCGAAAGTCTGATTCTCGAAAAGTATTTTGCTCCTTAAATCTTTTTATAGCTTCGACATAATCTTTTTTTATCGCTCGACCATTTCTACCCGTTGAGACGACTCGAATATTTTTATCGCGCGCGAGTCGCTCTAACGAAGCTTTAGATCGTATTCTCAAATTTTTAAATTTGTCTTCTTCTTCTTTTATAGCTCGAATATAATCTCGCCTGATAGTTACACCGTTACGTCCTGTTGGTGTTCCTAAAGATAAGTTATACTTATCGATATATCTTTTTAAAGATATTTTGTTCCATCTATTGTATCCTCGAATCATGGGTTGTGTTTCCATCTTTATAATAACAAATATAATATTTTTTTTTTTAAATAAAAAATAATTAATTTGTTTTGCCTTATGTCATTTTTTTGCCTTTTTCGCCGGGCGCCCGGCGTTTTAGTACGCTTGTGGACTATGGAAAACACTTTATTTTCTTGATTTTGTGCAAATTTTGGTGTGTAGTAACCCAGCAAAATTTTGGGTGATTTTTGGGCGATTTTTTGACTATTTTGTTTTTAAAAAAATTTGACGTATGTATATACAGCAAAATTGGAGAGAAAAGTGAAAAAACAGAAAATGACATAGAATCGGCATCTTCTATACTACTGCAGTTTCAATCCATTGTTGGATTATTGTGTATGTTATGCTTGACTGCACAAGGGGTTAACCTCTTGAATACAGATGATGGCCATAGCCGTGGTTTGAAAAAGAACACCTGGCCAGTTAATCGTCCATGGCTGGGGGAGGGGGCATGTTTGCCGTTGCGGAACGAACATTAAAACTGATCGCAATGATGTAATTTTACCACGGAAAAGTGTATTATATCCTTAATAACTCTTTTCTGTATTTTCTCTGCAAAATTCAGTCGGGAAGGCTTTTAATTATAAGAGTTGTGCGTTTTACCCAGGCAGGTTTTTCAGCGGAAGTTGCTGCTTGCGTTATAATGTACGGCCGCATGCTGTACATGGTACAAAATACAATCGTCCATGGCTGGGGGAGGGGGCATGTTTGCCGCTGCGGAACGTACATTATAACTGATCGGAATGATGTAATTTTACCACGGACAAGGGTATTATATCCTCAATAACTTCTCTCTGTATTCTCTCTGCAAAATTCAGTCGGGAAGGCATTGAATTATAAGAGTTCCGCGTTTTACCCAGGCAGGTTTTTCAGCGGAATTTGTTGCGTGCGTTATAATGCACGGCCGCATGCCCTGTCGTCCAAGGCTGGGGGGGGGGGGGGGGGGTGTGCATGTTTGCCGCTGCGGAACCAACATTAAAAATTATCGCAATTATGTAATTTTACCACGGACAAGTGTATTATATCCTCAATAAGTTCTCTCTGTATTATCTCTGCAAAATTTAGCCGGGAAGGCATTTAATTATAAGAGTTCCGCGTTTTACCTAGGCAGGTTTTGGGGATTTGATTCGTGCGTTATAATGCACGGCCGCATACCTTTTCGTCCAAGGCTGGGGGGGGGGGCATATTTGCCGCTGCGGAACCAACATTAAAAATGACCGCAATGATGTAATTTTACCACAGACAAGTGTCTTATATCTTCAATAACTCCTCTCAGTATTTTCTCGGGAAAATTCAGTCGGGAAGGCATTGAATTATAAGAGTTCCGCGTTTTACCCAGGCAGGTTTCTTCAGCGGAATTTGTTGCGTGCGTTATAATGCAAGGCCGCATACCCTGTCGTCCAAGGCTGGGGAGGGTGCATGTTTGCCGCTGCGGAACCAACATTAAAAATGATTGCAATGATGTAGTTTTACCACGGACAAGTGTACTATATCCTCAATAAGTTCTCTCTGTATTATCTCTGCAAAATTTAGCCGGGAAGGCTATTAATTATAAGAGTTTCGCGTTTTACCCAGGCAGGTTTTTCAGTGGAATTTGTTGCATGCATTATAATGCACGGCCGCATACCCTGTCGTCCAAGGCTGGGGAGGGGGCATGTTTGCCGCTGCGGAACCAACATTAAAAATGACAGGGTATGCGGCCGTGCATTATAACGCACGCAACAAATTCCGCTGAAAAACCTGCCTGGGTAAAACGCGGAACTCTTATAATTAAATGCCTTCCCGACTGAATTTGGCAGAGAAAATACAGAGAGAAGTTATTGAGGATATAATACACTTGTCCGTGGTAAAATTACATCATTGCGATCAGATTTAATGTATGTTCCGCAGCGGCAAACATGACCCCTCCCCCAGCCATGGACGATTGTATTTTGTACCATGTACAGCATGCGGCCGTACATTATAACGCACGCAGCATATTCCGATGAAAAAACCTGCCTGGGTAAAACGCGGAACTCTTATAATTAAATGCCTTCCCGGCTGAATTTTGCAGAGATAATACAGAGAGAACTTTATTGAGGATATAATACAATTGTCCGTGGTAAAATTACATCATTGCGATCAGATTTAATGTTGGTTCCGCAGCGGCAAACATGACCCCTCCCCAGCCATGGACGATTGTATTTTGTACCGTGTACAGCATGCGGCCGTACATTATAACGCACGCAGCATATTCCGCTGAAAAAACCTGACTTGGTAAAATGCGGAACTCTTATAATTAAATGCCTTCCCGGCTGAATTTTTCAGAGATAATACAGAGAGAACTTATTGAGGATATAATACAATTGTCCGTGGTAAAATTATGTACATCATTGTGATAATTTTTAATGTTGGTTCCGCAGCGGCAAACATGCCCCCTCCCCAGCCTTGGACGACAGGGTATGCGGCCGTGCATTATAACGCACGCAACAAATTCCGCTGAAAAACCTGCCTGGGTAAAACGCGGAACTCTTATAATTAAATGCCTTCCCGACTGAATTTGGCAGAGAAAATACAGAGAGAAGTTATTGAGGATATAATACACTTGTCCGTGGTAAAATTACATCATTGCGATCAGATTTAATGTATGTTCCGCAGCGGCAAACATGACCCCTCCCCCAGCCATGGACGATTGTATTTTGTACCATGTACAGCATGCGGCCGTACATTATAACGCACGCAGCATATTCCGATGAAAAAACCTGCCTGGGTAAAACGCGGAACTCTTATAATTAAATGCCTTCCCGGCTGAATTTTGCAGAGATAATACAGAGAGAACTTTATTGAGGATATAATACAATTGTCCGTGGTAAAATTACATCATTGCGATAATTTTTAATGTTGGTTCCGCAGCGGCAAACAGGGACGACAGGGTATGCGGCCGTGCATTATAACGCACGCAACAAATTCCGCTGAAAAACCTGCCTGGGTAAAACGCGGAACTCTTATAATTAAATGCCTTCCCGACTGAATTTTGCAGAGAAAATACAGAGAGAAGTTATTGAGGATATAATACACTTGTCCGTGGTAAAATTACATCATTGCGATAATTCTTAATGTTGGTTCCGCAGCGGCAAACATGACCCCTCCCCCACCCATGGACGATTGTATTTTGTACCATGTACAGCATGCGGCCGTACATTATAACGCACGCAGCATATTCCGATGAAAAAACCTGCCTGGGTAAAACGCGGAACTCTTATAATTAAATGCCTTCCCGACTGAATTTTGCAGAGAAAATACAGAGAGAAGTTATTGAGGATATAATACACTTGTCCGTGGTAAAATTACATCATTGCGATAATTCTTAATGTTGGTTCCGCAGCGGCAAACATGACCCCTCCCCCAGCCATGGACAATTGTATTTTGTACCGTGTACAGCATGCGGCCGTACATTATAACACACGCAGCATATTCCGCTGAAAAAACCTGCCTGGGTAAAACGCGGAACTCTTATAATTAAATGCCTTCCCGGCTGAATTTTGCAGAGATAATACAGAGAGAACTTATTGAGGATATAAATGTAATACAATTGTCCGTTGTAAAATTTCATCATTGCGATAATTTTTAATGTTGGTTCCGCAGCGGCAAACAGGGACGACAGGGTATTCCGCTGTGCATTATAACGCACGCAACAAATTCCGCTGAAAAACCTGCCTGGGTAAAACGCGGAACTCTTATAATTAAATGCCTTCCAGACTGAATTTTGCAGAGAATATACAGAGAGAAGTTATTGAGGATATAATACACTTGTCCGTGGTAAAATTACATCATTGCGATCAGATTTAATGTATGTTCCACAGCGGCAAACATGACCCCTCCCCCAGCCATGGACGATTGTATTTTGTACCGTGTACAGCATGCGGCCGTACATTATAACGCACGCAGAAAATCCCACTCAAAAACCTGACTTGGTAAAACGCGGAACTCTTAATTAAATGCCTTCCAGACTGAATTTTACCGAGAAAATACTGAGAGGAGTTATTGAGGATATAAGACACTTGTCCGTGGTAAAATTTCATCATTGCGATATTTTTTAATGTTGGTTCCGCAGCGGCAAACAGGGACGACAGGGTATGCGGCCGTGCATTATAACGCACGCAACAAATTCCGCTGAAAAACCTGCCTGGGTAAAATTGTCCGTGGTAAAATTACATCATTGCGATAATTTTTAATGTTGGTTCCGCAGCGGCAAACATGCCCCCTCCCCAGCCTTGGACGACAGGGTATGCGGCCGTGCATTATAACGCACGCAACAAATTCCGCTGAAAAACCTGCCTGGGTAAAACACGGAACTCTTATAATTAAATGCCTTCCCGGCTGAATTTTGCAGAGATAATACAGAGAGAACTTATTGAGGATATAATACAATTGTCCGTGGTAAAATTACATCATTGTGACAATTTTTAATGTTGGTTCCGCAGCGGCAAACATGCCCCCTCCCCAGCCTTGGACGACAGGGTATGCGGCCGTGCATTATAACGCACGCAACAAATTCCGCTGAAAAACCTGCCTGGGTAAAACGCGGAACTCTTATAATTAAATGCCTTCCCGGCTGAATTTTGCAGAGATAATACAGAGAGAACTTATTGAGGATATAATACAATTGTCCGTGGTAAAATTACATCATTGTGACAATTTTTAATGTTGGTTCCGCAGCGGCAAACATGCCCCCTCCCCAGCCTTGGACGACATGTTTGCGGTCGTACATTATAACACACGCAGCAAATTCCGCTGAAAAACCTGCCTGGGTAAAACGCGGAACTCTTAGAATTAAAAGCCTTCCCGACTGAATTTTGCAGAGAAAATACAGAAAAGAGTTATTAAGGATATAATACACTTGTCCGTGGTAAAATTACATCATTGCGATCAGTTTTAATGTTCGTTTTGCAGCGGCAAACATGCCCCCGACGTACCTCTCGCATTGAGGAATAGGACAATATTGCCCTACATGGCTGTATCTGAACACTTTGTTTCTCCTTTACCATGAGGACCACATCTCACTAGAGCAAAAACAGGCAGCTCCACTGCCTTTTGGTGTTGACACACTAAACACCTTTGCCAGCTTCTTATCTTTGTAATCCATTAGCCAAACAATTGCTTGTAATCCTTAAGTAAACACTTCCAGGCTGGGATTTGCTGGTACTACTTGCAAGCAGTTATGCATGAAATGTACCATGTACACCTGTATGTGTACTGTGCTCTCCAGTGCAGTTTGCATAGTTGTACAATGTACATGTTCATGTACATGTACTGTCTAGTTGTCCTGAATCCTCTAATTACAATACGATTTTCCATATCACCTAGAGACTTAAGGTTTTAACATGTTTAATAAGTTTACAGGCGTAGGCCTACGTTTTTTCACCATGCATTTATAGTCTGCATTCTTTGAGATTTCAAAACAAAATGTGGAAGATAGTCAAGCAAATCTTTTTAGAATCACATCTGTTTTTAATAGATAAAGCATGTTTTCATTTACATGTAGCTACATATTTTAAGCATTATGAAATGCAAGATTATTGTCTCACAAACACTACACAACACACATATACAAATAACAAAACAAGAGTCATTTTCCCCACTATTTCTGTATTATTTATTAACAGATGTTCCAAACACATCCCTACTATATATTATGAACTAACAATTCATATATATAAAAGACAAATGAAATTTATAACATCTGAATTCATAATACCGGATTGAACAATATAGAAATAGAATGCTTGGATAAATCCCCTTGACTAATTAGTGGCTCATTGATCACATTGCAAAAAGTTCCATTCCACAGCAAAAATAATCAATGCAACTTAGGCGTCATGCACTGATCAATCAGATGACAAGGATTTATTCAGGTGTTGTGAAACAAATAATGAATCAAAATTTTAACATTGATGCAATACAATAGAGAGAAACTTATTCAAATTCAAATTAACAGCCTTTCATCATGTTCATTAATTTACACAAATGTATCTTAATTAATCAACATGGGGTAATAGCCAAATGCAGACAATTTACTTGGTCTTTATAACATTAAATGCGCGTAACATGGACCGAAATTGTCTTTTTTTCACATACATAAAGGCCATTCCAATTTTATTAGTTGTTTTACGGATTTTTTAGGTGCTGAGAAGGGTCGTCAGGCAGGAAACAAAATTGGCCGATGACATGTACATGGTGTATATAATTGTATACCAAAGTGTATCACAAAGGTTAAAGTTTCTTTACCACTAACACATTACATGTACATGCATACATGATAAACTGTTGTTGTGAATGTTCATGACTGTAGGTCTCTTAATTGAACATTGTCTGAAGTTGGAAATAAATGTGAATGTTTGTAAATGTGCCACTTTATTGTGACAAATAACTTAAAAACAACAGAATTTGATTCGGTTTCAATATCTAGGATATATTTCCTGAACTATAAATGTTAACATGGTTTAGTAGTAGCCCCTAACAAAACAATAACTAAAATTAAAAACAAACAAAAACAAAAATGCTGACGAATTGACAATATGAAAATATAAAAAGTCAATAGAATCTCATGTCATATTTTGTTCCCAAATTTATTACTTTAATCCTTAACTTGTCGAGCGCAATCTGGAGTTTTGCGCAAGTTTATTGTACCATGATTGTACTCCCTCCCGAGCTAATTTTCCTTTGAATGAAATCCATTTTGGTTGTTTAAGCAGGGCACATGAACAACCCGGGGTTTCAGTCGGCGCGCAGCGTGCTGAAAAGTGCTTTCGTTTATTTGCAGCGTATGCATAAAACGCTCGGTAAATGCATATTCATGAGATTGGAGATCACATTTTCGAAATTCATTTTCCAGTTAACGTGTCTTTAAAAGTAAAATTTTAATTAAAAGACGGGCTGGAAATGGTATAGCCTTATTGTTTAGTGAGATTAATCAAATTTTAAACGTCCATTTTGTGAAATATATGAACGAAAATATGACCGTTGTTGTAGTGAATTTACGGTCGGTGAAAAAGGTCTTTTTTCTAAACTAAACAAAGTTGGGCAGAAGAATCTGACGGGTTGGAGCGGAACTCTTATAATTAAATGCCTTCCCGACTGAATTTTGCAGAGAATATACAGAGAGAAGTTATTGAGGATATAATACACTTGTCCGTGGTAAAATTACATCATTGCGATCAGATTTAATGTTGGTTCCGCAGCGGCAAACAGGGACGACAGGGTATGCGGCCGTGCATTATAACGCACGCAACAAATTCCGCTGAAAAACCTGCCTGGGTAAAACGCGGAACTCTTATAATTAAATGCCTTCCCGGCTGAATTTTGCAGAGATAATACAGAGAGAACTTATTGAGGATATAATACAATTGTCCGTGGTAAAATTACATCATTGTGACAATTTTTAATGTTGGTTCCGCAGCGGCAAACATGACCCCTCCCCAGCCATGGACGATTGTATTTTGTACCGTGTACAGCATGCGGCCGTACATTATAACGCACGCAGCATATTCCGCTGAAAAAACCTGACTTGGTAAAATGCGGAACTCTTATAATTAAATGCCTTCCCGGCTGAATTTTTTTGAGATAATACAGAGAGAACTTATTGAGGATATAATACAATTGTCCGTGGTAAAATTACATCATTGCGATAATTTTTAATGTTGGTTCTGCAGCGGCAAACATGCCCCCTCCCCAGCCTTGGACGACAGGGTATGCGGCCGTGCATTATAACGCACGCAACAAATTCCGCTGAAAAACCTGCCTGGGTAAAACGCGGAACTCTTATAAATAAATGCCTTCCCGACTGAATTTTGCAGAGAAAATACAGAGAGAAGTTATTGAGGATATAATACACTTGTCCGTGGTAAAATTACATCATTGCGATAATTCTTAATGTTGGTTCCGCAGCGGCAAACATGCCCCCTCCCCCAGCCATGGACGATTGTATTTTGTACCGTACAGTTTGCGGCCGTACATTATAACGCATGCAGAAAATCCCACTCAAAACCCCTACTTGGTAAAACGCGGAACTCTGATAATTATATGCCTTCCCGACTGAATTTTCCCGAGAAAATACTGAGACGAGTTATTGAAGATATAAGACACTTGTCCGTGGTAAAATTACATCATTGCTGTCATTTTTAATGTTGGTTCCGCGGCGGCAAACATTGCCCCTCCGCAGCCTTGGACGACATGTTTGCGGTCGTACATTATAACACACGCAACAAATTCCGCTGAAAAACCTGCCTGGGTAAAACGCGGAACTCTTAGAATTAACAGCCTTCCCGACTGAATTTTGCAGAGAAAATACAGAAAAGAGTTATTAAGGATATAATACACTTGTCCGTGGTAAAATTACATCATTGCGATCAGTTTTAATGTTCGTTTTGCAGCGGCAAACATGCCCCCGACGTACCTCTCGCATTGAGGAATAGGACAATATTGCCCTACATGGCTGTATCTGAACACTTTGTTTCTCCTTTACCATGTTTACAGCATGTGTTCTGCACGTAATATAGATTATTGTCAGGACGAGAGTTCTGCATGGAACAAAATGCTTTAAATGTTGAAATTTCTTTAATCCAAGGGAAAATGCATGACGATTTCAGTACTCATTAGTCAGGTTTGAACGTTATTCTGTCTTTAAAGTCGATATTTTGAATGTATTCGGTCTAATCTTTCTTGTTCTGCAGAGTTCCGCAGAGTTCCGCAGAGTTCCGCACGTTCTGCAAGTTCCGCAAAATACCCATGTTGAGCGCAATCTTCAAAGGCGCGCGTTTTTTTAATTTGCGCGCGCAATTTTTTAAAAACGCGCGCTGGGATTTTTTCATTTAAAGTTTGTGCGCGCAAACTTTAAATGTGCGCTACGGACAACAACCGAGGCACGATACTGGCACGAACTACACGGTAGACATGAATTTTACATCGGCGTCAGACGCATGGCGGCCGTACCATCATGGCACAATCGGCAGTAGATGTTGACGAGTTTGACGAGTTCTGTAGAGGGCATTTTTTATCAGATTCCTCTACAACAAGCTTGACGGTAGGAAGAGGAAAGGGAGAAAAGATTTTTGCCTTCTTGAAGGGGTTGGAACTTTCTCCCATTCCTCCGACTACTTTCACCTATTATCATGAGGCAACAACACACTCCAATGTACATCAGATACATCAGGAGCAGCATAATGCAGCAAATCAACCTGAAACAGAATGGGAATTGTTCGGCGGTCAAGTGCTTCTCGCTAAGGACAAAGAAAGTGGACTGGATCCAATGTGATCACTGTGACATGTGTGGTACCACTTTGCATGTGTTCACATTGGATCCAACGTTGAGACGTACTACTGTGATGACTGCCGATCTCATGGCTGCTAATTTTCTCATTGAGCCCCATAATATGTACTGCTTATGCCACCGAGAAGGACAAGTTTCTCTTTATCACATAAAGTATAAAAAGCCAGTTCTTGCCGTCTTTAATAACTTCTGGTAGTGTCGAGTTATTGTTTAGTATAAAAAGCAAGTTCTCGTCGCCTTCAATAACTTCTGGTAGTGTCGAGTTATTGTTTAGTATAAAATGCAAGTTCTTGCCATAACTTCTGGTAGTGTCGAGTTATTGTTTAGTATAAAAAGCAAGTTCTTGCCGCCTTCAATAACTTCTGGTAGTGTCGAGTTATTGTTTAGTATAAAAAGCAAGTTCTCACAAGTGAGTGTTGTCGTATTACTGTAAGTTTGGTTTCTTGACATAAGTGTTTGCTTGTCTGTCAGGTTTGGGCTTACAAGAGTACTGTGGAACTTTTAAAAACAAGTTGTACTTGTGGGCTTTTTCAACTTTGTGGGGTTAACCCCAAATTACAATTCAATGAGAAAACATTTTTTTTTATAACACACAGCCTTACTTGCCTATGGTGGCCCTGAAAGGACATCGCATATTGCAAATATCTGCGCGTGTTGTCATGAATATAGTTTGCGCAAATTATTTGCAAATTCGTATATTATGTGTAGCATTTATGTATTTGATTTGCAAGTATGTTGACATTGTGAACTATGCGAATAAAATTTTCGATGTGAATTGTATTGAATATACTTTGTCGCATATCTTTGTGGTGATCTTCAAATATCATCTGTTATTACCTGAGATTCTGTGCTTCAACCTTTATGAATTTTGGCTTTAAAGTTGGGTCATGTTTGGCTCGACAAGTTGCCTTCGCATGATGACATTAAGGCGGTCTGGGGGAAAATACATTTTTGGAGGTGTTTTTTTTTCATTGAGAAATATCTAAAACTGAACGGCAAACTTTCCAAATTTCCAAAGAAAATGGAAGATTAAGGAGCAATCTATAATTTGCATTGTTCACAGCAAATGAGAGACTACTGGATAAGATTTGTTTTTACTATGAAGTTAAGTGATATTACACTAAGGGTATGGTCACATGGTGCACCCCGCGGCACGTACGGAACTTGACAAACGTACAATGCCAATCTTCGGTCCCGACTTTATTTTATGTAGACAGACATTTCCATCGGTTTTATAATTTTTGTAGAAAATGAATTGTTTTAATTTGCAACAAAGAAGGGAACGAGAATGGCGATTTTTGTGTTAAAAAAGAGCGGTCCCGACTATACCCAGCACGATATGGGGCAGAGGGGTACCCCCCTTTTTGTCCCTATACCCAATACACTCTCCAGACTATTGTTACCTAACACATCCCCCCTAGGCTTCTGAACAGAATTCCTGAGATTCCGGGAACACAATGACCAACACAAAAGAGGGGGGGTTCGCTCTGCCCCATATCGTGCATCATCATATGGTCCCGACCGCGATCATATAATAGTTCTATTATATGGGCAGCACGTTGATCGATCGCGATCACTAACCCTTCCTCCATGGACCAACAAACAATTGCCCTTATTTTTGAACGCGTGAGGGAGCTGTTTTTTGTCTACATTCCTGAATTCACATAAAGTGTTCAAGTATCAGAAACCACATTCGGGCTCCAGACATTAAAAAATATGGGCAATAGCCTTTCCATTTTTAAAACCGCACAGGTAGGTATGGGCGGCCAAAAGTTACAAACACTTTCAATTTGTGAACATAAATTGTGATCCAAATAAAAAATGTTAGACAAATCTTTTGAAAGGCAAATGCATTATGTCATTTATTAGCTTGTTCCTAATATATTGAGCACTGTTTTAAATATTTTCTAGTATTTTTACAAAGTTTTTTTATTCTATTTTTTTTCACACTATTGGTTTTCCATACTTTGGTCAAACCTTGAATTGTATCCCAGCATCCCTTGTCAAGCGCTTTGTCACAAGAAATTTAGAACTTACAGGTCGTGTGCAACCCGTTCACTGTTTGAATAATAAAGATCGCGTGATTTTCAAAAATTGCGCACCAGCT
The DNA here is from genome assembly GCA_037893225.1 of Hippasteria phrygiana. Taxonomy (NCBI): domain Eukaryota; kingdom Metazoa; phylum Echinodermata; class Asteroidea; order Valvatida; family Goniasteridae; genus Hippasteria; species Hippasteria phrygiana. The sequence continues at coordinate 105,630 of JAZGUH010000610.1, read as the reverse complement.
GTATTGCGCAAATTTTAAATTTACGCAAGCAAACTAAGTTTGTGCGTTCAAAAATTGCGCAACGCGCAATTTTTTAAAAACGCGCGCCTTTGAAGATTGCGCTCAACACCTACTTCCAAAAATGTAAGGCTCTCCGTTAGCCTTACAACGATATTCCTTTTTGGACCCCGTAACTCAATGGGATTTGCAATACGCTCTTGAGAGATCAGTTACAATGTTCTAGAATTCCACTTTCCCAAACGTTAATCTCCCCAGAAGGTTATCCAATCCCTGCTACATATCTTTGAGACTTTTGCGGCACATTTGCGGAACATTGAAACGGACAATTTATTGAGTAATGGAGTTTTTACTCACCAACCGACGTATTGAGCCGAGATGAACATGGCGTCGCACAGCTGACTAATACAGTCCACCAGACTGCCCATGCGCGTGGAGTTTTCGAAGAGATTTGGGGCTCGACCATTTTTTGAAGGGGGGGGGCATCTTGTCTACATCGCGCTTTGGTGATGTGTGGAACGTGATTAATTAATGGCGCGCTATTATACCTAGTGTGGTTCCTTGGCCTGACCATGGAGGAAGGACTATCCTTCCTCCATGGCCTGACAATGTTTGTTGTGCCCATACGTCAAAATTTCATGGCGGGTAGCCACGTAGCTATTTTTAGATGATGCAACAAATCAAATTATAACGACTTTTCAAAAATAGGCACAACCCCTATACTAGCTGCATTGACTTTAAATAGTGAAATTTTGCATTTCGTCTGATGGTTTTTTGCAAACCAGAAAAAAGCAGAATCTGGATCGATGGTCATTATTTTGTTCACGTTGTTCATTTGAAAACCGAAGGAATGTTCAAACACACACAACTCTGTGTAAAGCGCGTCATGCACACATCACCAAAGCGCGATGTAGACAAGATGCACCCCCCCTTCAAAAAATGGTCGAGCCCCAAATCTCTTCGAAAACTCCACGCGCATGGGCAGTCTGGTGGACTGTATTAGTCAGCTGTGCGACGCCATGTTCATCTCGGCTCAATACGTCGGTTGGTGAGTAAAAACTCCATTACTCAATAAATTGTCCGTTTCAATGTTCCGCAAATGTGCCGCAAAAGTCTCAAAGATATGTAGCAGGGATTGGATAACCTTCTGGGGAGATTAACGTTTGGGAAAGTGGAATTCTAGAACATTGTAACTGATCTCTCAAGAGCGTATTGCAAATCCCATTGAGTTACGGGGTCCAAAAAGGAATATCGTTGTAAGGCTAACGGAGAGCCTTACATTTTTGGAAGTACAGTTGATTGACCGGTTCCGCAAACGGAATTCGTCTGAGGCGTCCGGTGGCGAAAACACTTACTTTCCGAGGAGAGTACCCATCCATAAATATCCGGAAATAACTCAGTCACGTAGAGGACAAACAAGTTTTCTGCAAGTATTTGAAAGATTAACGTTCACAAGCTTTTTCCAGCGGTGAGTTGTTTGACCGGTTCAGCAAACATTTGCTAGTTTCGCAAACAGCGCCCTCTGCCTATACTAATACGTGTTTATTGGCTGAACTGTCGATGTCTGCTGAGTGCTGGACGTCGACAGTGCAGTGCTGCTGCATGCCAGATATCGGAGGGGAAACATTTTATACTGTATTTTGTTCGTATGTTTCAGGGATATTCTTCAGCAATTTTTCCAGCACAATAAAAACAAAGGTAGGTGGTACTTTGTTGATTGCCGGGAAAAATACGTTGAGAATGTTTTTTTTTTTTTTATGAAAAACGTTCACAAGCTTTTTCTAGTGGCGATGGCGAGTGTTTTTAATGATTCTGCATGCAAACGTTTGCGGACCATGGTTTCATGAAAATATTCCAAATGCGGATCCAGGGTGGGGGGTTTGGGGGTCGACCCCCTCCCCTTCTTGTTGCCATTTTTGTTTTGCTTGTAGTTACTAGTTGTAAGAGCCTACGCCTAGTATAGCAAACCAGAAAAGAAAAGGAAAAGCCCCGTAAAGGTCTTATTTTGCGCGTACGTGTAAAAAGGTTAAATGGCGCCACCAACGTTGAGAAACTTTTTGGGAAAATGTACGAGAAAAAAAAAAATAAAAAATCAGCCCCCCCTCCGATCCCCCCCTCAAACATTTCTGGATCCGCTTCTATCCTAAATATTCCTCATAGACATTCATTATTTGTATAACATGTAAAACAACTGTATGTTCAGTCTGGTGCTGTTCAGCTTTGAATGGTGATGCAATAAGTTAAATTAACTCCGACAACCTGTTTTTTAAGCAGTCCACACAAAAATACCTCGACGACAGCATTTTTTAATAAAAAACAAATGATCTGCAGCAATATTTTCCAGGTTGGTTGGGGTAATACTTCAGAAACATAGGTACATATGCCTACCTTGGCTTCAGTGTTGAGAATGAGTTATAGTTGGTTTATATTTGCCCTTGCTCTAATCACATTTCTTTATGTTTCTTCTTGTTTTCATTTATTAGACACCATTTCGTAACTGCATCGGATAGCATCACACTTTGTATCTTTTTTCCCCTGCAGGTTGACGTCTCACAAACTAGTAAGTATAGATACACTGGTCAGGATCAGTTCTTCAAAACCCCAAAACATACATATTTTAATTGAAATAGGGCCTACATTTTGTAAATAAATTGCTGTTATTTTCTGAAACCAAATTTCTATTGGACAGTTTCTTTACAAAAACCTGCTCTAACAGAAACTTCCAGAAGAGATGCATGCTATGTTGATTGAGCATCTGCAATTATCTTTAACAGACCGTATCAAACCAGAGAGCTCAGATGCCCCTGTTATATGCAAACCGCATACACATTAATAGGGTTCAAATAAAATCACTAAATGATTCAAATGAATGTAAACAGTATAAAGCATCTTGTACATGTATTCCAAAATACTCATGTAGGCCTACACTGCACAGGAAATAAATTTACAAAGATGAACGAACTGGCAATCATGGTATGAAGTATCATGTACCGGTACGCTGCACATAATGTTTGACAAAAAAAAACATGGTGAAGATGGAGCAATAAGAATTATGTACACTGCACACAAAGTTTGGCAAAATGTTCATGATCAAATGAACATGAAGCAATAAGAATTATCATGTACACTGCACCAAAAATATATGAAGCAATAAAAGCTGACTAAATGAAGATGGAGCAATACAAATATATATTTGACAAAATAAACATGAATAAATGAACTAGAACAACCAAGTACATGAAAGAAAATTCATCATGTACACTGCACAGAAGATTAAACTAACATGAATTAATGAAGATGGAGCAATGAGACTTGAAATAAAAATCATGTTCACAGTCACTGGACATTAAAATTGACCGAAACTTTCACATGAATATATGATGATGGAAAATGCTACATGAAATTTGAACATAAAAGAATTTATCATGTACATGTACACTGCTTACAAAAATAAAATTATCGAAAATGAAGCAACGTAATATACAAGATAAGACAAAAGCCATGTAAATTTGACAACAACGTTAAAATGAAATAATAAATCGTCAAACAATCCACAGATTTAATGAATTAATAAAAATAGAACAGGTATATATACAGTAAGACAAAAGAAAATCCATCACGTACACCGCACAAAAAATACATTAACGAAGAAAACAAAAGGAAGCAACGTGTGTGCAAGATGAAATAAATACAACATCCAAACTAACAATCATCCCGGTTCTTTTTAAAACCACACATCTTCCGAGAAGAGATTTATTTCACGTGGTGTTATTACACGCAATCTCAGTCTTTCTCGTAACATGCAGTAATGAAAATGGAGCAATAGGACATACACTGTAAAAATGGCGTTTAGCTTTTAAAGACATTTCTTGTACCCAATTTTTTACACGTTTAGCCCAAGACATGTTTAGATTGAACGTTTAGCTTTGTGACGTTTACCGGGATAACACGTTTAGCATTTACACACTTTTTCTAAACATTGTATATAAAAAGTGTTTAAATGCTAAACGTGTTATCCCGGTACACGTCACAAAGCTAAAAGTTAAATTTAAACATGTCGTGTGCTATAAACGTTTAAAAAAGTGGGTACAGGAAATGTGTTTAATATCTAAACGCCATTTTTACAGTGTAGAATAAAAATCATTTTCACTGCTCATCAAACTTAAAACAAATTAACGATCATGAAGCAATAATTTTTTCAAACCGACCGACCGATCCTCTTCTCCAATTGTACATTTACCTGTCCGAGGGCAACACAACAATTTTTTGCCTTGGAGATGAAGCAATCTATATGCACTGACTCGGCATGTATTCGGCTTTTTGTACTCGGACTTGTACCCGGAATCTGCATTTTGTATACTTGGTACTCGATACTTGTACTCAGAAATACAATATATTATAAATATTCTCTTTTGATACTGCACCTTCGGAAGTACACATGTACAAGCTAAACTAAAATCATACACTCTTTCTCAGGCATTTTGTTTAGCTCCTCTTGAACCATACTTCGGACTTCATATTTTTCAACCTTATTGCAGGTAATAGTATAGTTGCATGGTATGACTGAGCCACCACCTTTCTCATGCACTTTGGGCCATGGGGGAAAACTTTGCTTTGGTTCCCCAGTTGGTTCAGCGTAGATTTTATGATTTGTTTCGATAAGTTTGCGAAAAACTGAACTAAGACCACGAGGGGCATGACCGATAGGAAGGCCAGCTACATCAGAGAGCTTGAGATGTCTTTTGGAATCAGTAACCACCTCATGATCATTTGGATGAAATGTGTTGAGCTCTGGTATCCATACTAAGGATGCATTGTTATCTTTAATGTTTGTATATTCCAAATCTACATTGAGTTTAATACATGGATCTAACATTGGCGGTCGCACTTGGAATTTATGGTAACCCTTAATCACAGAATCTTTTATGGTGATAACCTCCATCGTGGTCTCTTTCAAGAAATCTGAAACAACACAGAATTTGAAATTCGTACAAAATCATTATCAATTTTATGTACAGATGGGACACTTGCATTTGCTATTAAATTTGATCAGTGTTTCAGAAGTAACTATAAGCACCATCGATGTAAATAACCGTCACAGAGTGCGTCTCGTTTTCCATCTTTGTGCACCGTTGAAAAAAAGAACATTAAAATTTCTTAATTGAATAAGGAAGACGAAAATAATTACTTCTTAGTGGAAAGACAGTCCGTATACTTTTACGTTGAACATTTTTGCATTGGAAATTTTATAATTAACCACCATTTTGTTTTTTCCCGATAGACCAAAGTCTCTTCAACTCATAAATAAAAGCACCGCAACCGTATGATCTTCTTAAAAAGTGTTGAAGAATTGAAGATCGGCTGAAAAACTCTCTATAAGAAGCTATGTTGAACAAAAATGACAATTGAACCGGACTGAACTTCCTGGCAGAAACGCATCTTCATTGTAATTGAAATTGATGGGGAGACAGCTTTTGTGCATCCAGCATTTACAAGCATCGCATTCAACCCAAACCATCGCAATACCCTGTTCAGACTCCTCCTCAAATGTCCCGCAACATACGGGGCACATTGTGCTGGTGGAGGCCCTGCTCTCTGATCTGTGTTGCTCCGCTTGTTTTTTTCGCAGCTTATTCAAGTGTCTTTCCCTGTCGGAAAGGTACTTGAGTTTTGCGCGCTTCTCCTTCTGAGCTTTTTCCCTGGCATACTTCAGCTGAGCAAGGGCCATTACACGGATGCTGGCTGGTGAAGTTAGGCAATCTGGAAGTTTGTCTAACAGACGAACTGGCTTCAATTTACCGTGTTCAGGACAAACTTTAGGCAGCTGAACTAAATCTCGAAGAATCGGGGAAACATGTTGGGTCGGAATGCATGTACTGGTTTGACTTTCGCACTCAACGGCAGCAGATGCCAAGAGTTCAAGCCCCGAAGTGGTATTGGTTAAAGGGATACCGGTACATGTATTTAACTCCGCAAGACAGCTGGTTGTAGCAGATGAACAACGTGGGTTTACCTTCTCTTTTAACTTCTTGTAAGCTACAAAGCCTGGTGACTGGTTGTCATCTGTACCTTCCGCAAACCTCTCTGCATACATGGAGCGTTGGGGAGAGCTCAAGACAGACATATAAACCTGAAGTGCTTCTCTCGCGTGTGCAACATCAGTTTGATCTTTGTTGGGCACCGTCCGGGTTGGCGTTTTGTTTGGCACCGTCCGGGTTGGCGTTTTGTTTGAGCCCTCCAATCCCTCAAATGTCATCGACGGCTTCAGCAAAGCAGGGTGAATCGCATCACGGTCTACGGGGAAAATGCCTGTTGCCTTGAAGCTATTTATGATAATGCTAGGCTTGTAGAACTCCACTTGGGCTTCTCCTAGTTTTGCTGCGAAGTTTCTTTTGCAGATGGGTTGCGCTGGTTGTTGCCTGGTGTTCCTGTTGATAACTTTATACCACTGCTTCTTAAGAGGGCCAAAGACACCTTTGTCAAGTGGCTGCATCAGATGGGTGCTGTTGGGGAGCAAGCGGTATATCTCGATAGCTCTTTCTGAAGCTTTCCTGAATGTGTTGATATCAATGTGGGGACTTGCACTGTCAATCATCAATACCACTGGTCTTTCTTCTCCTGCGTACTTGTCGAAATGGTCAATAAACTTACCAAATGTAGAGGCGTCCATCCAGCCCTTGTCAGTGTATTCAGCACGAGCCCCTCTCGTTGCTCCAACAAGTGGATCATATCCTGTTGGTTTTTTGTTAGGAAATACGATGAATGGAGGCATCATCGCACCCTCTGCATTTGCACAACACATCACAGTGAATCTATTTTTTAGGGAACCACCTGACAGCTGGGGAACTGGATGAGCCAACATCTCTGGTGCCATGACTTTGGTGATTTTGCTGCCCATGGTGAAGCCGGTCTCATCTGCATTCCAAACTCTGTGTGGCTGATCAAGAAGATTCCTGTCAGACATAAACCTTTTGTACCTCTCAAACCACTCGTCTACTTTAGCTGGGGTCACTTTCGCTCTGCTTGCCTCCAAGGAAGATCCCTTTTTAAGTGCGAGGCCATGTCTGGCGCTGAAAGAATAATACCATGTGTAACCTGGTCGGTTGTTGTGGAAAACCGTTTTTCTGTTTTCTTGGTTCAGGAAGGTCTGGACAAGGTCCATCACATCTGAAGGACCTAACCCCATACCTCTGAGGGCCATTTCAGAAATGAAATTGGCCATGATTAGCTCTTCTTCTGTGCTAAGGACAGGTTTCGGGCCATTCCTACTTTCTACTTCAACGTTTCCTCTAACTCTCCTATACAAAAAATGATACCCTAGACCATATTTGACCGCAGTTTTCTTTATGTCGCATCTTGCATCTTGATGTAGTTCCTTGAGGGCCTGTCGAACTGCCTCATGTTGTTCCGGAGACGTTCGGTAACCGCGACTGTATTTCCTCTTCAGTTTTGAGGCTGGTCTTGCTAACATGCTCTTACCTAATGGGGAAGCTTGTTTGGCGTTTACTATTGGCATAGTCTATATGAAATGAAAATTATGTGGGAAGAAAACATTAACATAAAATAGCATTATTTTAAAAATCACAACAGGTGGCATGTAGTTTTATTGCTTTGGTTTGAAGGGTCTTAAGTGCCTCCCATTCTATTTTAAACTGAAGATTTTTGGAAAAATATGTCAAACAGAATTTTACTTTTTAAATAAAAAGGGTTAACTTTTACCTGAACCCAGTGTTTTATAGACGATTCTAAGCTATTATGACTTGGATTGTACATGCAAAGAATAATTTCGGTGATATTACCGATGGTGAATGAACCAACTGGTTCATGAAAGAAAGAACATGTTTATAGCTGGACTCCAACGGGTTTTTTTGGCACACGTCTCCAATTTTGGTATAATATTAGAATAATAGACATCAACATTTTTACAAGACCAAATTCGTTTTGTCTGTTATGTTGTCTGCTGGAATTTGAACTGACTTCGTAACAAGTGTTTAGCAGCTGATGGCATGGCATTCATTTTGTACACTATACCCATTATATTATGTAATAAAAATAATTCCATTTAGTTTGGTTCCCATTTCATTCATTTCTGTAAATGTGCAGTTACTTTCTCGCAACGTATAATTTTTGTATACCCCGTCTTTTTACGGGAATAGCAAGATTATTTTAAGGGGACAGTAACGTAAACCTACAGTATTCGAAAGTCGTTAAAAAACAGTCCATCCTATTATAATATGTCCACCGTTTTTTACAGGATATTCCTGGCGTCCCGACTGCCAGAAATTTCCTGTAAAAATACGGCTGTATTTTTTAAAGTGTACTTTTTGAATTAAAACAGTATTGAACATGTTTTGAAATCCAAAATTAAATGTTTCTCATGGTAGCCTATATGTGACCATGGTGTGTTATATAACGTAACTAAAATACTTGTACATGTTTGTTTGCTTTGTGTTTGGTAAAACAAATATAAAAGGCGAGTACGACAGAAATTAGTAGAAAAATATTTCATGTATGAAGTCACCAATACACAATACGAAGATGACACCAGAAAACACAGTAATAAGGCTTACCAGATGTATGGTACTAATATCAACTGATACTGGAACTTGGCGCCTTCGGATCCAATAGGCCTAAACTTCTGTTGGCAGACGAATGCCCCGATGTACGTGTCCAGGAAAATGGCTAAAATAATACGAAAATACCGGCATTGATGCTCATTTGCATGTTACTGTAAATGATCCTGAAAAAAAAATCGGACAGGAAACACTGAAGAAATACCAAACTTTTGCTCTATAACTGGTAAACGTTATAACATTTTAGTGTGTTCTGTGGCTGCCTTAGGAACAAGCAGGGGCGGATCCAGGATTGTTTGCGTGTGGGGGGGGGGGGGGGGTTCTAAAAAATTTGACCAAAAAGTTGATGACTCCAAAAATCTTAGCCTGCGAACCAAAATTGACACACTTTCTCAACGTTGGTGGCGCCATTTAACCTCTTTAGTCTGTGTTTTGTTCTTGCCCAAAAGACCATTAAAAGGTTATGATTTTCTTTTCTGGTTTGCGACGGTATTTTACAAGCAAAACAAATTGAACGGGGGGGGGGGGGGGGGACCCCAGATTACAGACCCGACCCTCCGGATCCGCCCCTGACAAGAGCAAAATAGACAAATTACCTGCCTAGGCCTACATCGTTTTGCTGGTACGCGTTTTCAAGTGTTCCAATCACAAAATCTCTGGACGCCAGAACTACAGGCTAGGCCAGTGCGGAACCTATAGTAGGACAAAAAATATAGTTTTAAAATAGCCTTGCTGCGGTACTTTTGTGTTGCACATTTCAAAAAATTATGCATAGGTCCTAAACATGTACTTTCTGTGTTCAATTTTTATGTATGGCGATGTGAAAATATATGATTCTGCTCGGAACACGATGTCTGCACAGCTAGCATTCTGAATCAAAAAGCATAGGATTCTGTCCACGTACCTATAGCTGCCAAGTACGTAACAACAAACGTTGCCGGGCCTGGTTGACTTGTAGCACAGGTCAAGACTCAAGAGATCTGTCTGCAGACTGTACGATAAATAAGAATTGAAGAATCAGACCGCAATAGAAACTAAAGTTCTAAACACAATCTTTGGTGTTAATTTATAATCATGACTATTATTAAGCTAAATAATGCTGTAATTTTCCTGGGGAAAAAACAGTGCAAAGTTTCTATTAATTTCCCCCCATTATTAGGCCTACGTTACATTTAGTAAAAACAAAGCAAAAAGTAGCATTATCGCGGTCCAAAATAATAATTAGAGAAAATGGAGTTATTAGGCCTATAGTAATAACGTTGACTCGTGACAAAAATACACTTTACCCCCCCCCCCCCCCACACACACACACACACACCCACCCACCCACCCGAAATAAATTATTAACTTTAGAAACTTTAGGTTAGGCTATTATACTTTACTATAGCATTAGTAGCTCACTTGAAGATTTTGATGACGGCCGGATGATTGGGCTCCGCTGGACTTTTTTGCTCAGGCTCAATGAAATCTCTGAGTGTTCACTGTTGAATGGCGTTTGCGGAACTAGACAAACAACTAGTGGTTACTTTTGTGGAAATAGACAGAAATACTTTAAAAGGCAATGCTTTATATTTACACGGCGAATTAAAAGATAATTTCCGGCCACCGAGAGATTATCCCCACGACAAAAATCTGTGTGACGATCGTGCAACGGAGTGACGAACACCGACGCACACGCACGCGTGCGCGCGACTGGAGCAGTGCGCGGTCGGTAAGCAACAGTCTCTGGCGATTTATTTTAACATAAAAGTCACTTTTCCGGAAAATAAAACCATTTTTGTGAACGGGCTTATTACCTGTTCCAACAGTATCCCTGACGCAGAAATCGACCATTCCGTCTTCCCGGAAACGCGATCTGAATTTCCAAAATTGCGGAACCGGTCAAATTGCGGAACCGGTCAATCAACTGTACTCAACACCCACACCCAGTTCTTTCTCAACAAAGGCAAATGCTAAAATAAATTAAAGCCCACTCACCAATTACCGGTAAGTCATTCTGTGCATCTGAACATGAAGACACAGCAGAGAAGATCACGCCCAAGAGAACAATATTCTTAAAATCCATGACTATATGCTGAAATAAATGGTGCAATGGATGATGATTCAGCAGGCTGTGTTAGTTATTGTGTTCCTTCCTCCATGCACAAAGATCGTATAGCTAGCGCCGCGCTACATCTTACCGGTACCGCAGCTTACGAATTGCGAGCTGTGATTTATTGAGCGCCCTCATCGTTCAAAAGACGGAGACGAAGTTGGGATTTGGAAAAGTTGGGATTTATGAAAGCATATTTAGGACTCAACATGGCAAAAAAAAATTCCCGCCCACTATTTCGCCCGGGGCGGATTAGTATTTCGCCCGGGGCGGATTAGTATTTCGCCCGGGGCGGATTAGTATTTCGCCCGGGGCGGATTAGTATTTCGCCCGGGGCGGATTAGTATTTCGCCCGGGGCGGATTAGTATTTCGCCCGGGGCGGATTAGTATTTCGCGTAAGAAAATTGCATTTTCTACCGAAATAAACTGTTCAAAATTACCAAAAACGATGTCAATAGAATTAAGAGAAGTCTGCTTTAGGTTGAAAAAGTCATTTTGGAATGAGAAAAAATACCCTTGAAACTAATTTCATCAAAACTAAATAGAGAGGGGCCTACCCTACACAATCGCCGATTGTCCGAAACTAGTTCCATTAGGCATACATGCATGCTTTTTCCATTTCTTTCTCACGCGGAAAAATCCAAACTTGGGAAAAGGTAAGCCTGGGGCTCCCCACGTACGTGTGGCGCGGCTGGCAACCTTCAACGCCTTTTCTTCAAAATGCCCGTCCCTTTAATAATAATGCGGACATTTTCGTGGAATTCTATAGCCGAATTATAGTTGCTTCATGATCTGGTTAACTCCAAATTAAATTTTTGTTCGACCTGAAAAATTGGGGGGAGGGGCGGCAATGTACCAATTGTGAAGTTCCCATGGTGGCGCTTGTAAGATGGATTCTTAAACAAATTCTTTTTTAAAAATCGCCAAGGCCCATGGGATCGGGAGGAGGTCCCCCGTTCCCAGCTGGATACACCATTGATTATTGACCGGGTACAAAAGCCGGCAGGGTGGATATCATGCGCGGAGATTTCTTGTTACATGTGGGGGGGGATGATTTTTGAAAGGCCATCCTTGTGTGGAGCGCGACACGGCACGGGGTCCAAGGGACCGCTTAAGGGCCCCCTGGTGGGTTGCAGGCGCAAAGCCCTTGCTAGTGGTTGAGGTAAAGCCCCCTGGAGCCCCTGGGGTTTACACAATTTTAGGTGCAAAATTGTGTCAAAATTCAACCTTTTCTTGAGCTTGAATTGCAATAAATGACAATAATTAACACCTTCAAGCATTAAAAAATACAAAAGATCTTCAAAACTCAAATTTCTCATCCAATGTATTTGGAAGCGTAAGCGTCTCTTTGCACAATGGAGCTCTGGTCACCTAGCAACACAAATAATGCCTATGCATTATATTAAGAATAAATTATTTACAAAATAATTATTGCAAAATAATGCCTTGATGCATTTCGGTAAGGCATGATTAGAATGTGATTTGGTCTACACTTGACAAAAACTATGAAAACATATGGTGGACAATGATGTATACTTGACGACATTATAACTGGAATGCCGGAGATGCAAAACTCAGGCTCTAACAAAAGTTCCCAAACACTTATTTGCAGGACGCACAAACGTTTGTGTGTGAGTACGAGTGCGCGCCGATTCCCAGTGAATGTCAGTCTAGTTGAAGTCTGCTATCGGTATTTTAATTACATTGTATTGCATGCGCCGCACGTGCGTTCATACCGTACCGTCTATTGGCGCATAACAAAATCCGTTTGCCGTTGCAACTTTCTATTGCCTTTGTTGGGTGTGTTAGTTGAGTGAAAACAATAAAATAAAAGGCCATCATCTTTGTTGGGATCTGAACTTACGGCGTGGGGTCCGGGGCCCGGTTAAGGGGCCCGGTTAAGGGGCCCGTAAAATTTAGGATTCTGGATGCTCTGTGGTGCAATCTGATGAGGCGATTCCTGGCCACTTTCATCTGACTTCTTTTTTAACTAAAGTTTTGACGATTTTATGGAGACAAAAGATATCATGATTTTAGGCATTATTTTCTAGCCATTATTTTAGCCATTTCATGACTACAAAAGTCTAGACGGGGGCAAACCAAAACGGATAAATGCGAACGCGAAGCCCTTACGGTGTGGGGTCCGGGCCCCGCTTAAGGGCCCCGGAAATGTTTGGAGTGTGGATGCCCCAGTGGTGCAATCTGAGGCGATTCCTGGCTACTTTCACCTGATTTTTTTAAACAAAAGTTGTGACGATTTTATGGAGAATATATACATGTATATCATGATTTTTGCCATTATTTTCTAGTGATTATTTTAGCCATGTCATGACTTCAAAAATGTAGACGGGGGCATTGAGTTTAAACGCACTGTGGGCAAGAGCTCGGTATGTACAGGCGCGGATCCGGGGGGGGGGGGGGGGTGGCCGCGGGGTCACGTGCCCCCCGGTAAATTGAGTCAAACAAAAGTTAGTACGCCTACCCTTAAAAAGTGGGGGGGATGATTACATTGGTCATCCCCCCAGGTCAAAAAGTGGGGGGGGGGGGGATATATCCCCCCCATGATCTCCGCCCATGGTGTAAACCGTGTAAGGTGCCCTGTCACCAAAATGAACAACGATGTAATCCGCCGCAATGTACATAAACGGAGTCCTCACGTGGGCTACGCGCGGCGGCAATCTCCTTGCTCTACTAACCTCCGTATGTTTTAACTTTATGGATATTCAGGACTACATCTCCCAGGCCAAGGTTGCGTTTTGCTTTACTTTGCATATTAAAAAGGCCAGTTGCAGTTACCGAGTTACATTAATTAAAGGTATACAACATTTGCAAACATAAAAAGACAACACCTTACTTGACATTAAGTAAATAGTAGTCTCAATCATCAAGCGTAATCATGATACCGGAATTTGTGAAATTTTGTATCAATTCCCAATGATGGACGATCGACCATCGGGAAATACCCGACTTTTTCAAATACTGCCTCCAATTTTCCAACAGTAATGCAGTTGTAGGCATTTGGATAAATAAAGAAGACAATAGAAGTATCCAAATTCAACTTCAAAATAGTTTATCCAAACCAAACAGTTTTTGTATTTTTATTGCAAAAAAATCAAAGAATGTTTTGTCTGTCTATAATGTTTTATGCTAATTTGCATAAACTATATACATTTTCACAACCAACGGTGAGAAAGTGTATCAGCCCCAGCCCCAGCCCCAGCCCCAGCCCCAGCCCCAGCCCCAGCCCCAGCCCCAGCCCCAGCCCCAGCCCCAGCCCCAGCCCCAGCCCCAGCCCCAGCCCCAGCCCCAGCCCCAGCCCCAGCCCCAGCCCCAGCCCCAGCCCCAGCCCCAGCCCCAGCCCCAGCCCCAGCCCCAGCCCCAGCCCCAGCCCCAGCCCCAGCCCCAGCCCCAGCCCCAGCCCCAGCCCCAGCCCCAGCCCCAGCCCCAGCCCCAGCCCCAGCCCCAGCCCCAGCCCCAGCCCCAGCCCCAGCCCCAGCCCCAGCCCCAGCCCCAGCCATTTTTAAATGAACAAAGAAACTGGCAGGAGCGGGATTCGAACCTGCGACCTCCGGAACACCGTACCGGCGCTCTACCAACTGAGCTATCTTTGTTCGGGTGGGCGCCCACCCGAACAAAGATACCCACCCGAACAAAGATACTGACAATTTGGGAGACTGCCAACATAGGGCAAGATAGCTCAGTTGGCTGCTGAGCAAAGTTGTGATAAGCAATGCTAAACCACATCCTTGTTACCAGTGGGTTTACCGCTGGTCCATACACTGTACACTGTACACTGTACTGGTATAGGCGGATACAACCCCTCCCTAAATGAAAGGCTAGATCCGCCCCTGGTAGGAGCAAGGTAAAATAAAAGTTGGAAAAGTAGATAAAGGAGGAATACTTGAAAGCCTGAGGTACATTTTTTAAAACTAATTTATAATTTAAAAATCAGGTTAGGTCTGATTATGTGACTGAACTCTGAGCATATGGTAAAGGGTTTGAAGTAGGCTAAAATCATTGAAATAATTGCAAGGATTCCACCACATAAATTGGTTCTTTTAATGCTTGTGCTTTAATATTCTCAAAGTGAGCTTTTGCCATCTTTTTCTAGTTTATATTGTACATTATGGCAAGCACAATTGCAAAATGAATTCAAATTCATAATTACATGATGTGGTCATTAACCCTTCTACTATAATAACTATCACAACCTATCCAAAAACCAAATCCTCTCCCACAGCTTGTGTGTCTCAACCTGTCACTCGGTAGGTTTTGATAGATAGGGCAGTTGGCTCCAATTTGGTACCTGGAGAGGGAGGGTTAATATCCAAACAAACAAAAAAGAAAAAATACATCCTTAAAGGTAGTATACAACATTTGCTTTTGCTGTAATTTTCAGAAATGAATGGATTTGGGGGTTATAGCAAATACTGTAACACTGACCTGTTTAAAGTTTTGTGTGCATATATGCTCAGTGGGAAAACAGAGAAAACAGAGGGGGAAAAATGCTGTTCTTGTAGTCTGGATACCTGACCCTACTTCAGACAAAACGGAGATATATATAGATGTCGGGGAATTATCAGGTCGGGGAACTAGACTATTTCCAACGATTGTCGGCTGACAATCACTGGAAATTGATTTTAAAAATCCACTTTTCTTGAAAATGACAGCACACCAGGGTGCCATGATTTCACAGGATGCTTGAGACTGCTATTTACTTACAGTCAAGTAAGGTATTTCGTAATAATTTGGTAGTTTTTTTGGTTTTTTATGTTTGCAAATGGTGTATATTACCATTAAAAGTTTTAAGACGTTCCCTTAATAATGGTTTACTTTAATCGAGAAGCACATGATTGATACACCATACACAAATCTTTAAAAAAATATTAGGCTACATGTTATGGGGGGAGGGGAGGGGAGGAGAGTCCACAACCTCCCCTGGAAAGGCCACTGTGGCCCCTCCCTCTTGCTTTTACACTGTATGGCACCATGCCTGCCATTACCTACTTCCTTTCCCATTTTCCAACAATCTTTCTACATTGCCATCAATTTTGACGGTATCCTTTTCACACATCTCAGTTTTTCTACTTGTGTTCGAGTCATCCGAATCCTGGGAAATTTCACCCCCGTCAAACGGGCACCACTTGGAATCCACCTCTGGTAGGAAAGGATCAGGCGCGACAACATCGACGGTCTCTGTCTTGGTCGGGATGTTAAGTCTGTGCGAATGCAGCATCATACGATATGGCCTGACGTCCCGTCGGAAACTGTAGGTAAAGTCACCGACTATCGGATGCCCCAGACTCAAGCAGTGAACGCGCAGTTGATGCCTTCTTCCTGCCAATCAAATTGACAATTGTACACAAGTAAACGAAACGAAACGAAAGAGTTATTTCAACTTGCCATGTCTCATCCCATGCAACAAACCTCCACCTTTCAACCCTAACCCTCCAGGGCATTTTGGCTAGAACCCTGCCAGATGCATCAGATTGCATACTTTGTCACATTGACTTGTGTGCAGAGTGCAGCAAAGTGGAGCTGTCAGCACAGATGCACTGTGCTGCGTCTGGCATAGTTAGGGTTAACCCCTTGCCACCGGGGGTTACATTGGGGGCGCCGGGGCACCAGGTCAGGTGTGCAGCCAAGCATAACGTACACAATACCCCAATAATGGATTGAAAATGCAGAGATTGGCACATATAGAGGTCAACCGGCCAGGTTGCAATTTTCAATCCGCATATATTTGTGTCAACCGGTGGCAAGGGGTTAACAAACCCACCTGGGAGCATATATTTATTCTTTATTTTTACACCATACATAACAAAACAAACATATAGTATACATTTGTACCAGTACAAAAATGTCAAGTATTTGCCATTTAAGAAAAGAAAACTAGTATTACTGTATTAGCCAAAGCTTTTTATCAACAAAGTTGCATCTACACAAACATACAATTGTGTATCTACAACAGTACATCTGGACTTAGTTTGAAGCACCGATGTGTTTCTTTTAAATCCTCCGCTCAGCACCATAACTTGGGAAAAAATTGCACTAAAAGTTCCCTTTTCACAAAACCTGTTTTAAATATCAAACTAGGTAGAAAAAGTAGAACTTAAGTATATTGCTTGAGCAAAATTATTGTAAAATTAGCGCAGTCTGGAAGTTGTATATTTCAATTAAATATTTCTTTCAAGCGCAGAACCTGGCCTAGGAGTATAAATGTGACCCGCTCTGCAAAAAGGGCACTTATAATGTTGCAAAATTTGAAAATAGTGTTTTATATATAGCTGGAAAGGCCATTTTATAAGCTTTCATATGGTATATGTCTGAGGTCTCTAGCATTTTGCAATCACGAGATATTTGGAAATGTGCATGTTTGTTTTCAGGAATTTCTTGAAACAAGCCATTTAAAAAAACAAAAAGCAAAGCAATAGATGGAAGCACTCGACAAAAACACATTCGTTTTCCAACTTTATTCACTGAAATCAAAGATTTTGGTTATGAAAAAATATATATGTATCAAAGATGCGAAAAATTCCCTTCCTTCAAAATCACTTGTTTGAAGAATTGTTCACCCTCTTCACATTGAACGTCCCATAAACTTGTAAAAGCATACAAGCGACTTATGTGCCCTTTTTGCAGAGCGGGTCACAAATTCATGTGACCTTTTCGTACTGAACCGATGAAATTTTAATTTTCAATGATAAGGAGTATACGGGGTTATCCTTTGATATTGGAGCAAATTTGTACAAATATTTTTAAAAAGTGTGTTTGTGGGTGGGCATTGACCACATGTATTGAGGGGGAATTTGTATTTGTTAGGCAAATTAGGACCGAGTAATGGGGACATTTCTGTGTCCCCATAACGATTTTGGTCCCCACAATTGTGGTGCATGACTGGGTATACATGGGTTTGTTTTTGCATTAAATAGGGGGGCCTTTAACAATAGAGGACAATAGGGTCCCTCGTTGAGAAAGGTCCCCGTTTGAAAAGCATGTACAAAACCAATGAGGGTCCGTATGAACAATAGGACAAAAGGAGGTCCCCGACTGAAGGTGTTTACACACGTGTGTCCTTACATTAGTTTCCTTACAGGGATTCCAGGAAGAAAGGGTAACAATGGGGACAATCGTACCCCACGAGGGAGTCTTTAGAAATCGAGGTACGCCACAAACTTAACGCTATGGCTTTTGAGATTTCAATGGGGACAAAGGAGAATAAAAGAAGGAAAGTAAAGTCTACACTAGAGGTACCCCGTATGGATGCATACATGTATGTGAGGATGTGTGAGTTTGTATAGCTATTCAAACAAAGAGGACAATAGGGTGTTAGGGTCCACGGTCGAGTCAAGGTCCACGGTTGAAAATCGTGTACAAAAACCAACGCGGGGGTCCTTCCAAAAAAGTTAAAGTACAAACAATAGGACAAAAGGAGGTCCCTGATTAAAGGTGTTTACACACTTGTGTGTGAGTGGGTGTTTTTGCATTCAATAGGGGACCTTTAACAAAAGAGGACAATAGGGTCCCCGATTGAGAAACGTCCCCGTTTGAAAATCGTGTACAAAACCAATGAGAGGCCTTCCGAAAAAAGTACAAACAAAAGAGGGACAATAGGAGGTCCAAGATTGCACCCGTTTACACACACAGGTGAGTATGTAAATACAGGCAATCGTGGACTAGGGACAAAAGGGTTAGGGTCCGCGATTGACCGAACATCCACGATTAAAATTTGTGTACAAAACAAAAACATATGGGAGGCCTTCCGAAAAAGTTAAAGAATAAACAAGAGAGGGACAATAGGAAGTCCGCAATTGCCGGTATTTACACACTTGTGTGTGTGGGGGGGGGGGGGGGGGGAAGTACCAGTAACGAGGAGGTGGCCCTTTCCATTCTAAAAAAAGAAAGGATTAAAACAAATAAAAATTGCAAAATGTCATCGGGGGCAACTTTCCTCCCCACTGGATACGCTGCTGAACCCTCTCCATACCTGTCAATGGCTTGAGTAGCACCTTGCTAGCTGGCTGACCATCATACAAACCCCGCTGTAAGACGTACAAGTCAGTGGTAGCAGAGAGGATCTTGACAGTATTTGAGAGGCGTGGCTGCACATCATCTACCGCGCACATCATGTGGGTGTGGCCCTCCGACGGATTGGGGTAGACTGGCTTGTCGATTTGGAGGTAATCGTCTCCGACATGACCTCTCACCTTGTCAACCGAGGGGAGGAAACACACATTTGTCAGATGCAATGTCCCAAGAGACCCATCCCACTTAATCAATTATCCACTCCCTAGCCCTGCTCCAGGGCTATAATTGAAGGATTCTGGCTTTCGGATGTGTGAGGAATTAGGATGTGGGGAGCCTGAGGTTTAAGTAACTCCTACTCATACTCATACTCATACTAACCAGAGCATAGTAGCACTTGTCAACCTGACGTTTCGTGAACTTCTCCCCAACCTCAGCAGATGCTTTCTTGTTCAATGCAACACACAGCGTTCCACTGGTGGAGTAATCTAAACGGTGAACAAACCTTAAACAGGAAAAAGCACATCGTACCGTTTACATTTGTACCAAATATATGGGAATACAAGACATTAACATTTTAACACTGAAAAACTGTAATGTTTACAGCTGTTAAAAGTGGAAAGGTACACACTTCCAAATTTAACTTGCTCATTGTACACTCAGAGCTGCCAACCTTTTCAAACTCATTTTGGTATTCAGAAAGCAAAAAATCAGTATTTTGCTCCAAAAATTGTTCATGAAATTTAAACTTTACCTGAAAAAATATTTTTTTGGGCACGGCATATATAGTCTGCACCGCTGAAACGGCAATGGTTCTTAATAGTGAGAAAACTGAGAATGAAATACTTACATGTACACACACTCCTAAAAAATGGGGAAAAGGGTTATTTCTTCTGCTAAAGCCGAAGTTGCATCCGTGCGGTTGGGATTGCAATACTGAGCCAGTACACGCGCAGTATAATAGCATTAATATGCAAGACAAAATATTATTATGGTCGGATTTCATAAAATCCGTATTTATAAACAAAAATTCATACTTCTGTATTTTTCGTGAATTTCTGTACGAAATAAGGAAAATCCGTACTGGTTGGCAGCTCTGTACACTAACTGCCAGTCAAAAAGATTTTTATTTTAATACCCCAATCAAAACTGATTAGAAACAGCAGAATCTTTGACAATAAACATTCGTTCATACATGTATTTAGAATTGAATAAAAACACATGGTACAGCCCTTATAATTTTGAGACGTTTGTCAGGATATTTTTGTGCAATTATATTTACTTACTTTATTTCCATCCCAGCAGAGAAATAAATACATAATTAATCACATTATAAAAGATAAGAACAAAATTTTATTAAATACGTTATTGAAAATAAGAAATATAAATCAGGGATGGAGGGGACCCACAAGAAGCAAAGCTTGTCGAGTGCGAGTCCCCTGTGTATGAATATCAAGGAACAATTTGTGTTTTCCGTGTAGTAGATGTTTTTGGCAAACTCGGTCAGTGTTCACATCAGTGTTGTAGTCAAGACCACACAAGACCCTGCAAGACCAGCACAAGACAAGCACAAGACCAGCAGTCTTAATCCAAGTCTTAAGCTATTCAAATGAACTGTAACAAAAGCATTCCTTTGTCATGGTTTATGCCCGTTACTTGTGCCTGTTACAAGCTGGTCTTGTGGCTGGTCTTGTGAATGGTCTTGTGGCTGGTCTTGTGAATGGTCTTGTGCCTGGTCTTGAAATGGTCTCGACTACAACACTGGTTCACATACATATTCTGCATAATTTTTACAGATTTTGCTTCCATGCATGTAAGTCTTGAACTAACAGGTTGTGCCACATGTTTAGGCAGTTGTTATCAAGGAAGGTTAGTTTTTCCAAGAGTATTCTGTTCCCGAGTAAAATCCTGACTGATTGTGGGGAGGGGTATTAAAGTAAAATCTTTCTGTGAAAATATTCAAAGATATTAATTTGAAAAGGAATGGCTCATCTGGAATGATTAAATTAGAAACTCATGCCAGTACGTAGAGACACCAACATCTCTCCAAATTTCACCATAAAACTTAACTGGAAAATCTTGATCACGACATCATTTTTTAATGTTCTTACCGAAACTGATGGGCTACTCTCACATCCACCAGTTCTGGAAACTTATGAGCAAGCTGCGTTGCCACAGTTACCCTGTCTTTGTTATCATCACTGTTGATCTTGACATCGTAGTGCTTATTCACGACGATAAAGTTGGAACTCTTGTAGAGGATTTCTATATTTTCCAGGGTTGCAGGATTATGCTGTCCAAAGACACGTCTGCGAAGCCAAGCATGCAACCAGTGAAGGTTAACTTGAAGCCGTTGCAGGTATTTTTCCATCAAGAAAGGTAGCTGTCATTCACCACTGGAGCTTAGATGCATCACAAAACATATGCAAAAACAACAGTCAATGCATTTATTTTATGCTGCCATTCATAAATGTGCACAATCATTAAACATAACTTGTACATAATGTACACACAATGTTATGTTAGGAATTAGTGTAAATTCTGACTTGTTTTTCATGATCGACCGATTTTGCAAACCTGTTCTTGCATGACCTGCCGATCGCACAAGTTTAACTCTGCGCAACCAGTCGATCATGAACCTGCCCTTCGCAAACCTGTTCCCATACAATCTCCAGGTCGCGCAACATTTGCTGAATACGATAAAGCAAATTGCACGCAAAAATCTGATGTGCAATCACTACATCCCGCAAAGTCTTGCGCGACCGGCCGGTGCTTGCGCGATCGTCCGGTTCCTGCGCGACCGACCGGTGCTTGCGCGATCGGATGGCATGAAATCATGCAGATCCACCAATCATGTGCAACATGACATGCTGGAAAGATTGTACAGTAATATAATATAATACATGTATAATAATCCCACCAAAATGAGTCAAGAACAGCAAAATCTTGGAAAATAACCAACCCTCCCAAATTAAGGCTTTATAATTAACTGTTAAAACATGACAACCAGTTATTTCAAGATAATTTATATCAAAAACGAGAAAATGAGGCAGAAATTAACTTGTAATTTGTATGTGAACACTTTATTATAAGCTCCATGAGATTTGACCCAACACAGTGAACACAAAGGTCTCAAACCTAAATGTTGTACCATAAACCGTTAGTGTTAAAATGATAGATTTATTCTGAACATGAATGGACAATGAATGATGGTATTGGTAGTCAGGTTAACTCGTACCTTGGCCAACTCGTACTTTCAACTCGACAACATCGTACCAACTCGTACCTTTGCCAACTCGTACCTCCAGTTAGGACCGTCAATGTTCTGAAATACTCCGGGCCGTAACTGATTGATGTGCTTTGATATAATTATACTATTATAGGCCTACTTTTCGGTTATTTTAAACGTTGCTAGAAAAGAAATGTAAAGTGAAATGTATTTTTTTTCTGATTGAAAGTGGATTTTATTTATATAAAACAATTTACCGGTTTATAATTTCATGTTAATTGTACTTTTGCTATTTTAGACTTCGATGGAAAAGGAAGGTAGGAATTAATTTGTTTACAGTAGTACTTTGTTGAGAAGTGAATTGTTTTTTGGGTTTTTTAAGATGACCGTGCGCCACACTACTGTTGATGCTTTTCGTCTCAACTTTTCAGTTTAACTTGCAGTTCATAAATTAGCTGTTACTTTTTAATAGGAAATTCATTCTGAATTTATTGAAGGTAAGTGGCTGGCATGTAGGCCTACTTTGTTGTGGAATTAATTAATAAATCGTCTAAAGTTTGCCCATTGTCATATTCTATAGTTCGGCCTAATTCTGTGGTCTTTTGCGGTGCCGTAGCCAAACTCGGGCTCTAAGCATTAAGCACGCGTTTGCCGTTTGAACTTGATTTGATACTGGTGATGCGCGCATTTATTGCAGAAGCTCAGCATGGCACACCATTGTTTTGTCAAAGTCGTGAATATGATTTAATTTACTATGTATGATCTCGCCGTACTTCCAATCGAATATTATTATTTTCAAATGAGGTAATTTTAAATTTGGCATGAATTTTAATGCACACGGCACCGCGCGAAACCTGTCGCGCGGTACGAGTTGTCTTAATTAGAGGTACGAGTTGGCCAGGGAACCTGTTGGCGAAGGTACGAGTTGACCAAGGTACAAGTTGTCCAAGGTACGAGTTGGCAAAGCCTAAGTTTACTACGACTACGACTCACGAGTTGACTCGAAAGAGTCCGAGTAAGTTGGACCATACTTTAGGCTATCGCCAGATCGTGTCCAAATGTTTAAAAAGGCGATAAAGGGTCCAAGTTACTCGGACTATCCATGCACCACTTATCAAATAGGCCTTCACTTTCAAACGAGCATATTCAGGATATTAGGCCTACCAAAAACTACACGTAACTATAGTATAAAGTATTATTTAATATTAGCCATGGCATGGGTGCCGCCATGTTTGTTGTATTCCCAAACATAGACTCTGGAGGGCGCTACCACTTTAAACTGGTATCTGAGGCAACTTCTGATGGTAAATTTGACGTGGGTACCAGCTGTTCTATTTTGGTCACTTTCGCGGGAATTTTATGACAGCAACGGAGATTTCGTGTATAACGCAGAGTTGCCGTGAGAAACTTACATTTTTCATAAAAATTATCTGTTTTCCCGATATCGAGCGTCAAGACAGAAGAAGAGCAAGAACATCCATCGCTATTTAGCAGTAGCCTATTTTGCCGATCCATATAGAATTTCATCATGATGCCAAAAATTGCGTTGCAAACATGCCAAGCCATGAAGCGCGCATGCAGTGACTCGACTATATAGTATATAACTAAGTTATAACTTTATAAGTACGTTACACACTATTAACGTTAGTACTTCAATTCCTTCCTTCCTTTCAAAAAAGTGCAAACTTCTGCCGCCCTGAATAGCGTGTACCATGTGTACGTGGTCTAGTCATCCTTGATCATCGGTGCCTGCTCTATAACAGTCTGTTTTGTTAATCTAACGTACTCCTAGAACTATGAGGTTCCTGACATGAACCTCATAGGAAGACGCCGATTTTTCCCATAGGCTAGTACAGCAAGAATAAGAACGTCATTTCCATGCAACACGTTTCTACATTTTTCGCCGTGAATTACTTCATGGCTGCCCCCCCAAAAAATAATATGCCGCATTTACATCCTCACCTTGGTTGCGCCAAGTCAATTTTCGCCTGAAACGGGTCCAATTTGCGGGGGAAAAAAAAAAAAAAAAATGCAGTCGTTCCGAAGCGATCACACACGCACACCATCGATTAAGCCGCACACACGAAGCTCCTGTAAGATATCCCAGCATGCATCCAGCCGGGTAATGTGCGGGGGGGCCGTGGGTCGGTCAAGTCATGATTATTCATCGGAAATTCGAAGCGCGGTACGCGACGGCAGGCAACTGCCGTACCGCGCAACCAAGGACTTGGCGCAACCAAGGTGAGGATGTAAATGCGGCATATTATTTTTTGGGGGGGCAGCCATGAAGTAATTCACGGCGAAAAATGTAGAAACGTGTTGCATGGAAATGACGTTCTTATTCTTGCTGTACTAGCCTATGGGAAAAATCGGCGTCTTCCTATGAGGTTCATGTCAGGAACCTCATAGTTCTAGGAGTAAATCTAACGTTAGTCAACTTTGTACCCAATGCATCAGGCATAACGTTAAGCAGATAGGCTATCATCATGGAAGAAGATTTTGAGGATCGATTTGCAGACGAGCTGGAGGCAATGAGAGAAATGGAGATGGAATTGAAAGGTAAACTAAAAGCCTGACAACAGTCATGACAGTGCTTGTTATGTTATGCGCCTATCAATAAACCTTTTCGACATTCTCAATGCATTGTGGGTTTGGAGGCCAAACAAACCATGTAATTTATACACAAACCACTGTGAACCAGTCCAAATATTAATTGATTTTATGCTAAATATCTGTCATGAGTTGAGCGATACCCTTTTCACATATCTTTGCATGGAACATAAGGAAAATAATAACCAGAAAAATCAATTTTAAATGGCAATAAAAATAAAGGAAATAATTGGGGAATCCCTCTCAGGGTACCAGTTACTGATGAATGCAAATTTCTGGAATTAGAACAGCTAATAATGTCACATTATTAGCCAATCAGAAGATGATTTTTGCAAGCATGACAACGAACATGTGACCAATGCGACCAATCACGTCCGTTCTAATGTGCTTGCTCTTCTAATGCCAGTTAGGGTTGATGCAGTTCCCATGATGCTTTGAGAATGTCGAAAAGGTTTATTGCTTCCCCCACCCCTCCCCCATGCCATGGGCTGCCCCAAGTCTTATGTGGGGGTTTGGTCACATTTTTCAAGCCCCAGGGTGGGGATTTTGGTCACTCATTTTATCATTGTTTCCCCATCATCAGAACTTTATGTCAGAAGTTAAAAACCAAGAGGTGTATGGGGGTGCCCTAGTCCGAGTAACTTGGACCCTTCATATCGCCTTTTTTAACATATCGCCTTTCCTCCATCTTGCATGACGTACGTCACGATCACCCTGATGCGCAGCGCCCGCATGCACCGCCCGACAACCTGCCGGCGACTGTTTCGCGAGTGGTAAAACGGTCGCTGTACGTGTTCGTGTGTAGATCATAGAGTTATACATGTAGCATGTGTAGTATATTGATTCGAGGTTGCACACGCGTCATGAGGTAGGAAATTCTTCACGAAACAGTCGCCGGCATAAACAGGTTGTCGCGCGGTGCATGCTAGTCTTGGTTCCAAGACGTCCTTAGCGCGGTGCGACGTACAGCGCGCACGGCAGCGCCCTCTAGCTACACAAACACAAACACACGCCTTGGCGTGTGTATGTGTAGCGAGAGGGCGCTGACGGCCGGCTGTGCGCGCTATACGTCGCACCGCTAAGAACGTCTTGGAACCTAGACTAGGTGCATGCGGGCGCTGCGCATCAGGGTGACGTACGTCATGCAAGATGGAGGAGTCACTTTTTGAACTTCAAAAAAGCGAAAAGACATGTTCTGCGGGGGTCTCTGGGAATTAAACGGTAAAATTTCACTTTTTATTTGGATGTTAAGTAAACCTTGGTACATTCATCTGATCATGGAACTCCACTTGGTCAGGTGGTGGCGTATCTAGTATTTTGGTGGCCGTTGTAAGGTTGAATTCTGATGTTTTTTTGGGGGATTGATTTTTTGGCCATTCTCTATCGCGCAATCGACTTGGACCCTACTATCGCCAGATCATGTCCAAATGTTAAAAAAGGCGATATGAAGGGTCCAAGTTACTCGGACTAGGGGGTGCCCCACCTATGTATGTCTGGGATTCTCACTAAAATTTTGCCCCAGGGGTGGGGATTTTGTCACTTTAAAAGTGACAATCCCCACATCTTGGGTGGGGCAGCCGGGGGGGGGGGGGGGGGGGGGGAAGCAATTAATAGGCGCATTAGCTTGAAGTTGATGTGCAGTCATGTTGAACAATACTGTTGATGGCAAGCTCAAAATACGGAAAGATTTTACTTTAATACCCCCACCAAAATCGGTCAAGAACAGAAAAATCTTGGAAAATAACCAACCCTCCTTGATTACAACTGTCTAAACATGTGGCCCGACCTGTTATTTGAAGATGTCAGCAAAATCTGTAAAAAAATTAGGAAGAAATCAACATGCATGTATAATGTGAACAAAGTTTGAGTGACAATACATGGTGCCAAGAACTTTCTTCCCCTATAATATTGCACTAAAATGTCCCAACAAAATTCTCAAAATTATATGTTGTGCCAAGTGTTTATACAATTATAAACACAAATGGATGGTTATTTTCCAAGATTTGCTGTTCCTTACCGATTTTGGTGGGGGGTATTAAAGTATAATCTTTCTGTCTATGATAGTGGCTGCAGCCACATCACATAGACTTATTTGTAATTTCAAGCCGTAGCCAAGTAATTCCAAACACATGCCATTAGCCTCCATTGTCCTGTTGTTGAATTTGGTGTCCCCTTGAAAATTGCAAGGTCCCATAGTCATTGGGAGTTTCCAATGCAGGTGATCTGTTCAAAAGACAAAATTGTCTTCCAGAACGTAACCCCTTGCCACCGGTTGACACAAATACGTGCAGATTGAAAATTGCCACCAGGTCGGTTGACCTCTGTGTGCCAATCTCTGCACTTTCAATCTATTGTTGGGTATTGTGTACGTTATGCTTGGTTGCACAAGCCTCTTGTTTCCGTTTTGCTTGGCTGCACAACCCGACGTGGGCCCCGGCGCAACCCATGTCATACCCGAGGTCAAGGGGTTAATCCTAACCCTGCCAGACGCAGCACAGTGCATCTGTGGTGACAGCTTGACCTTGCTGCACTCTGCACACAAGTCAATGTGACAAAGTATGCAATCTGATGCGTCTGGCAGGGTTTCTAGCCAAAATACCCTGGAGGGTTAGGGTTAAAGAACAAAATTTAAGATCTGCTACAACAGTGCATTATGCAAGTTTCACCTCTCTGCAATGTTTAATTGATGTTTGAACTGGCTATATTGTCACATAATTCCATCGTTTAAATCTACAGCCTCCCAGAGAAATCAAAGCCAAAAGAGTAGAGAAATGTCCAGAAGTGGAAAACTTAAAGGCACGCTGCTCAACGGAACTCAATTTACAAAAAACAATAGCAATCCTGCATCTACCAACGAACTCGGTCAGCTTAAAGGCCAATCAGATCCCATTGCTGCCCTCAACGCATACGACAAACTCTCGCAAGCTTCGAGTGGACTCCAAAATGGTTTCTCAGGGCACCAAGATGGCGATGCCATCGAGAGGAAAGCCAAGAAGCGTGACATCGAGGAGATGTTTGGGCCGATGTCCGACAGCGAAGATGAGTTGGTTATAGATGCACCACTTCCAACCATTGGTAAGGGTTGCATCACGGAATAAAAGTCACTGCCCTTTCGGGGTAAAAGTATATCATAAAATGCTACAGGCAGTCAAGATTGTGGAGAAATTTTGCGGATAGACCTTCAATGTTTTTCATATGGTCCCGCCAAATCCAACAATTTCCAACAAAACTGAAATGAGAAGCCTGCTAAATACAGCAAAATGCAATTTTGTTGGAATTCTTTTCTGCAGTATTTGCATTTTGCAGCTGCCCTACTGAATCCAACAAAATACAACAGGTATTTGTATGAGCCATGCCAGATCCAACAAAATCCAATAAGATTTTGCTAGAAGTCTGCTTCCATCCTCCTAAATACGACAAAAACAAACGGGTATACGTGTATTTAGCTTCTACTCTGCTAAATACGACAAAATCCAACAGGCATATTTGGCTGCTACCCTGCTAAATACAACAATATCCAACACACCATGTACATGTAGTTTGTGTTGACTGTTAATTCCAACAAATTACAACAGCTTTTTACCTGGATTTGTTGGATTTAGTAGGGTTAGGGATAAACGGAATGTGGTTCTGAAAGGAGCCAGAGGTATTAACTCGACATTGTGGTCAGTACGCTCCAACAGTCATTCTCCCAATAATACCTATTGCTCCACAACACAAACCCTCAAAAGGCAAGATTTAGTATAATTAGATATTAATTGACACAAACAAATGCCACAATGTTGAATTGGGATAACATGCAGTGTGAGAAATCATCCTGTTTCACCCACAAAAAGTCATTTGCAAATCATCCGAATTTGTGGACACTGCAACTTAATTGGCAAATGAGATCTGCAACTACGATTTCCTGCACCCATGTAGGTTGAGAATTAACTACAAGGAAATGTTTACTTTTTTGCACAACAAAATTTAAAAGCATTTTCTTTTGAATTTCAGTTCCGACAGCAAAGCGTCCCAGGAAGCTCTTTCAAGAAACCATCAAAGTAGCCGACAAGGCCACCCCCTCCCCGCCTCCATCCCCAACCCCCGAAGAGAAAGCCCTCGCACAGATCAGGCAGCATCGACAGCAGGCAGCGTCGCAGGCCCAGCTGACCTCCGACCCCAAGAGGGTTCCCTCAGCAAGCGCTGGGCAAGACACCGAGTGGCCAGCTGGGTACCGACGGCTGCGGATATTACTCAGGGAGCCTCCTGGTTTGTCGGCACGACTCACGGGACAGGACGGGCGACGGGTGTATCTCAGGATGAAGGAGATTGTGAACGTGGAGGATAAAATGGTCAGGGAACCAGTTTCTCAAAATTTTACATTTCTTTAGGCCATTTAATACTTGATTTCAGAGTGTTGACTTTAACCCTCCCTATCTCGGTGCCAAAATGGAGCCAACTAAATATACACCCTACCTATCAAAACCTATCGAGTTTCAGGTTGAAACACACAAGCTGTTGGAGAGGAAGGGCTTAGGTTTTTTGATAGGTTATAATAGTTATAACAGTAGGATGGTTAATATCTTGCATGAGTCTGTGCCAGTGTTGTAGTCGAGACCATTTCAAGACCAGGCACAAGACCATTCACAAGACCAGCTTGTAACAGGTACAAGTAGCAGGCATAAACCATGACAAAGGAATGCTTTTGTTACAGTTTATTTGAATAGCTTAAGACTTGGATTAAGACTGCTGGTCTTGTGCTGGTCTTGTGCTGGTCTTGTGCTGGTCTTGTGCTGGTCTTGCAGGGTCTTGTGCTGGTATTGCAGGGTCTTGTGTGGTCTTGTGATGGTCTCGACTACAACACTGGTCTGTGCGCATGGTCGCTTTTACTCAAGAATGCTATGATCCTGTTGGAAACGGATAGAAAACTCAGCCCATTGGGAACTTATAATAGCCCAGTGGGATGTTTAACATTTTCACTTAGTCTTATTCCTCTTGTCTTCTTGATAAACAGAAGAATAAGTCAATGTCCAAACAGAGTGGCAGGCATCCTTTTCGCCTTCTTGCAACATCTGTTGAGAACATGCGAGACGATCTTGAGGATGAGGTAAGTTAAGCAGGCCCAACCTAAAATGATTCTTACCAATTCATTTAAATTCTTTAATTCTGGATTGTTTCAAAAATACCTTTTACGCCATATATGATGATTATAGGGGCACATTGCCTTGGAGGCAGTCTTGTTGACTTGACTTGCTGACTTCACTTGACTTGGGGAAAAAATGACTTGGGACTTGACTTGACTTGAAAGAACATGACTTGTGACTCGACTTGACTTGAATAAATTTGACTTGCTGACATTAACACTTCTGTTAAAATAAACACAAAAATACAGGTATCAGTTAAAAAACAAGCCTATAGTATAGCGCATATATAGCAAGCTGGGTGTCCAGTACGTATGCAGGGCCGCAGCGCTGGCCGAGCTGCATGGAGAATTGTCGAAATGGCACACCAGGTTGATTTTGTACAGTGCATTGCGTGCTAGCCTATGCATTGTCATTTTGTCATTGGAATTTTTATTTACTAACAATTGACTCGAGACTTGGTACTTGACTTGGGACTTGACTTGACTTGGGAAAATTTGACTTGGGACTTGACTTGACTTGGGAAAATTTGACTTGGGACTTGACTTGACTTGGGAAAATTTGACTTGCGACTTGACTTGACTTGAGAAAAAATGACTTGGTTACAACACTGCTTGAAGGTGCCTTAATTGGGCTACAAGAAGCATTCATCCTAAAAATGTTGGAAAGATGAATCAAAAGTAGAATGTAATCATGTGTATGGCCGTCCCATTTATCTGAAAATTGTATCAGGGATCCAGTTTGGTTCAGTCCAACCACTGAAAAAATTGAAAAATTCAGATTGGTGCCCTTGGTCTATATATGGTGCCTTGGCTGCATACAGGCTGCACTACGTGCGACGCCAGTCTAAATGTCCAGATGGATGTCAATGCTTCTGTCTTTTTTGCACATTTCTCTATAAATATTTCACATTAAGGTATAATTTTTACACTCATACATTGGCAATAGGTTAGATAACTAACCAACAACATGAAATTTTGGGGATTTCGGGACAAATTGTGCCTTTAATAAAAACAAAACACAAATGTGAGACTGAGAAACATTTCATATTTAGTTTGAAAAATATTCAGGACTCTCCATAGAATTGTACACAGCCAACAATTGGTGTCTGCATACTACATTCTCTTCCTTTTTTTTCTTTTCATAACAGAGACACAACCGGTTGATGAAAGAAGCAGAAACAATCTCATCGTCATTGAAAGGGTAAGAAGGAAGTTTCATTGAGCACAAATTTGTGATAAGGAGTTTTCAATGGAACAGCTTCTACGCAGTGCCTTTTTGCAGGACAATTTCTTTACTTTGCGGCTGAAAAAGAAATTGTTCCTTGTCCTGTTTATCTGATTTTGAACATAAATTGAAGTGACTGTCTCTTGTCACATGCTTTTTCAATGTTTTTGTGTTTACTGTTCAAATACATGTACCGGTATATTAAATTTTACTACAGAGCTATAGATCTACGACGGTAATGACATGACACCATGTTTACCTTGTCACATTCATTCTACCAGGTGGGATAGGAACAGCAGGCTGTGGTATCACGGCATGCATTTCAGCACATACACGTTGAGGTCATGTCAATTTCTGCCTGTTTTTGCGACAATCACCAAGACTGTGTTTGTCAAACTCATAAGGAAACAATGGTTTCCTTTTTAATAGGTCCCTAAATAAGAAGTAATAATCTTCAAAATGAGCATCTGTGTACAATGGGCATTATTTTTATAACCGTATACTGTGACGTAATCTTTACATATTTTCCCACTTTGGCAAACATGGTGAAGAGAGTATGATGTCATTAGGTCTATTCAAATAAATTAGCTTTCTCAAGTTTCCTGTCCTTTTCCTTCTAACATTACTATTTGTGTAATAAATGACTGGGTAATATAATTTTTTTGGGGAAAACAAATTTTTTTTTAAATGGGAAAAAGTCATGTGATTTGCAAATCGTAAGAATCTGCTCATTCTGCAAATAAAAACCTTATTTAACCCCTGTGGCACTTTTACTGGGAGGTTTCCTGAACCTGTCAAAATCCAACACTGTGTAGTATACCGATGGTACATACTTTGCACTTAGACAAATTGGGGCATCATACGTAGCTCCGTGTAAAGTATTGGTGCCGAGACTCTACAGTCCCAAACCCATCAAAATCCAACACAACATAGTGTTGGATTTTGGTGGATTTGGGATGGTTATGGTTAATAGAGAAAGGAAATATGCAATTCTGACCTCTTGTGTCCACACTGCACCGCTTGAGAATTAACAAGAAAGTTTTGCTAAACTGCAAACTTTACACATTTTAAATTTAAACCCCAACAGCAAAGCGTCCCAAAACAGCCAACACCAAAACGGCCAACAAGCCATCCCTTCGAGAAAATATTTTTTGTAGTTTGTTTGAAAATAATTTTTGGACAGTAAATTGCCTAAGTATGTGGCAGTATAGACAGGCCTTAACATCATGAATACAGACAACGGCCACAGCCGCAGTTTGATAAAGACCACCCGGTTGTCATCTATATGTATGCGCATTCCTGCGCGTACTCGATCCATTCATGTTTCAACTGTATTCTTGAATGGGAGTGTAATGAATAGTTGGAGCTTTTTCAAACAAAATTGTTCATTCACATGAAAAGGCTCCAAGTGCGATGAATAGGACCACTATGCAGTGTGGTGCCTATTGTTTGCATTTACGCTTGGCTGCACAGCCAATTCTTGGCATGCCAGCCTTCCCCCCCCCCCCCATCAATAACAGCCAGACACAATGGGTTAATTCCACTGATCTTCATGTATACAAATCTGGATTGCGCTTTGGCCGTTCAAGTTGTAGACAGCCGTCCGCCACATTACCACTCCATCCATAGCCGTATCCCTAAACGTAACGTGAACGTATAGGCCTACTACGTATTCACATTTACACAGGCAGGCGCGCTGTGGCTAGGACCAGAGGCGTCACAATGTTTATTTTGGATGTTCCACACATGCGCGCGCGTGCACGCATGGTTATTTAAAAATAACCAATCAGCGTTGGAAATGGGGAGTGGAAATATGGCGGCCGCTGGCGACATCTGTGCGTAAAACTACCAGTCCAAGATTTCTTGTGTTCAACCACCTTCAAAACGATTTGTGCTTTAGCCCTCTTTCTCCTCATTCTGACTTCCACCTTCAGGGGCCTTGCTAAGAAGCTTGAGATGTTGAACGATGACGACGCAGATGATGAGATGGAGGATGAGGTAGGAGTCACTACAGAGAAGTCTTCTGCACTCTGGGTGGACCAGTATGCGCCAAGACGCTACACAGATCTTTTGAGTGACGATGTGAGTACTTGCTATTCCATAAGGCAACTTTGCGAAGCTTTTGTCGTTTTGATGACTCTATATTATTTGAAAATTATTTTTATTTTATTTTTAAATCTTTTTAACCCTTTCAGCCTCACATTGTTTATTGGCATGCAGCCTGTGGTGACCACATTGTTTACGCACAAAGCACTTTACGGTCGACTTTAATCACCATTGGGGCTGAAGTGGGGTATAGTGCACGAGCGACTATAGTCGCCATTGGGGCTGAAAGGGTGAATTCTGGCCTTTCATCATTAGGCAAAAAAAAAAAAAAAACACTTGTGTTGCCCTTAAATGGGAAAAATCGGAAGGGAGGGTCAGTCAGTCAATTTTTTTTTTTTTACCATCCATGAAAACAATACAACATGTCGTTTAACTTGGAAGTCGGGAGGCAAAAAGTAAGCTTATTTAAAAGTAAGATGGCAAAATGTATAATTGTGCCGTCGTAGCTGTATTTAACGATTTTAATAAAACTTGTTAATTTTGTGCTGGAAAAGGTGAGATTTTTCAAATTTCTTAAAGGGTCGGTCGTAGAGGGCAACACAACAATTTTTTTTTTTTGGGGGGGGGGCCTTAGTTCCCCCGTCCAAACTTTACGGCACTCTACTCAAAAAAATTGTGAATAGGTACCTTCTATCCCTGTGATTTCTGTCTTTTTCTTGTCTTTTTTAGCCCACACCTTCAGTGGCCTTTTGGCCTTATGTTGGGCAATACCCATAAGAACATCTGGAGACGAAATCAAGGATTACTTGAGTGAATATTAAGGAACTATAGCTTCAAAGGCCAAGGAAACTGGAAGAAAGATGGTGAAGAAATTTTCAGTTTTGGAAGTGGAACAAAAACACTGGGAAAATCCAGGCACTGGGGCAGGGACTGAAAACCAAATCCACATGTTGGCCAAAGTGATATTCGACCACGAACAAGGTTGCAGAGGTGAAGTGCGAGGAAAGAAGCGCTAAAAAAAAGTAGTAATAATTTGAGCATTTCTGTGATATTGAAGCTATGATATTAAAGCTTTTGCCTTGGATCATACCCTCCCGCGTTTTCTAATAATTGAACGTTTTCATGAGCACAAAATCCAAGAAATTGCTAAAAGAGACATCAACACCTTCAGAATGGCCACACAGGTTGAAAGTGATGGTAAATAGAATGCGCAGTGTATGGCTGTGGGTTTAAGAAAAATGAAAAATTATGTGGCAGGAGTGCCATGGAGTGTCGTGGTATAGTGCACTAGATTCAAGATCTGTGTTACTACAGATTGTGGGTTCGAGCCCAGCCGGAGGGGGGGGGGGGTCCCGGTGCTTGTGACATTTTATCACAAATTGCTTCTCTCCACCCAGGAGTAAATGGGTACATGTACCTGTGAGGGCAGTGGTGGTTATGTGTTTGATTATCCCATGTGCGCTTAACTTGCTCCCCAGGGAGCTAAGGTTTCAGGAATGGTTGATGGGCCTGACGAGCAGGGGTAATAATGTAGCTCCTTGAGTGCAGATATGTCAGGCTTTCAAGTATTCCTACTTGGGTGCAGGAGTACTGCAACTTTACTTCCAAGAGCTTAGTTGAGGATGGAGTGTTGTAAGCACAGAACATGCCAAATGAAGCTTGTGATGCTGTGGACATGGGTGAGCATCAACGAAAACTACTGAAAGTCCTACTTTTATCCTGTTTTTTTGGGAACATTTTGATCCTACTATTCTCCTACTTTTTCTCCTGGGTCTGCTTGAAAGCCAGATATGTGTGCTTTATAAATCTATATATTGTTGTTATTATTATCAGTGTTGCCAGAAATAGGTGTATAAACAGAAAGTCACTGTTTCTCTTCCCCAGGGGATTAATCGCAATCTGCTCTTCTGGCTGAAGCTGTGGGATCTGCTGGTGTTTGGCAGAGAGAAGAAACTGCGGAAGAAACCGCAGCAGCAGAAGCAG
Source organism: Hippasteria phrygiana (assembly GCA_037893225.1). Lineage (NCBI taxonomy): Eukaryota > Metazoa > Echinodermata > Asteroidea > Valvatida > Goniasteridae > Hippasteria > Hippasteria phrygiana. Next base: position 70,724 of record JAZGUH010000610.1, on the reverse strand, counting down.
CAAGCTGACGCCAAGAAATTCAAGCAATTCAAGAGCAAGTTCCAACAGGAGGAACCTCAAGAGGCAAGTCTTACACAAGTTTATCTGTTAACATCGGCAAATACACCACAACGGAAACTGACTGGGTAATTTTGAATGAGTTTTCAAAGTGAACAAAGAAAACTGGCAGGAGCGGTATTTGACCTCAGACCTCTGGAATGCTGTATCGGTGTTCTACCAACTGAGCTACATGTATCTTGCCCTATCTAGGGGGTCTCCCAAAGTCATAAACCCATAATGCTGTATAGCCAGGGATCACGCCCCAACTTTACGATACAACCTGGGAAGTGACATTGCACCCCCAAACAAAGATACTGACAATTTGGGAGACCGCCAACATAGGGCAAGATAGCTCAGTTGGTAGAGTGCCTGGCCGGTGCAGTATTCCGGAGGTTGCAGGTTGCAAGTTCCTCGGCTTATTGTCATTTTCCTGTTTGCATCTTCTGAAGGAGCTTGATGAGAACAATCGTCCTGTGCACAAGGTCGCCTTACTGTGCGGTCCGCCCGGCCTGGGCAAGACAACTTTGGCACACATCATCGCCAAACATGCTGGGTATAATGTGGTGGAGATGAATGCAAGGTAAGGATCACCATACTGTTATTGGGAAACTGTTGATGTTAGGTGTATCTCCTGGTCTTGTTCAGTGGGTGAGTGATTTCCTCACCAACAGGAGACAAAGAGTAAAATATAAAAATGTATACTCTGACTGGATTGGTTTAACGGGGGGAGTGCCACAGGGTACCATCCTTGGACCTGTTTTATTCTTGGGTATGATAAATGATGCATTAAGCCTATCTTTGGATGATGTTAGCAGACCATCAGTGTGGAAGTATGTTGATGACCTGACTATTGGTGAAAATAGAAGAGTTGGTGATGCCAGTGATGTGCAACAACATTTGAATACCTTGCAAGAATGGTCAGTTCAAAACAAATTAAAACTAAATCCAACCAAATGCCACGCCATGCAAGTATACTTTGGCAAAAAGGATATTCCTGATGTTGACCTGAGAATTTTTGATAAACGCCTTGAGGTTGTTAGTAAAGTTAAACTCCTGGGTGTTATTATTCAGGATGATTTAAAATGGGATTCCCAGGTGGAGAGTATTTATGCTAAAGCAAATCGGAAGATGTTCATGTTGCGAAAATTAAAAGGAGCAGGGTTCAGTGATCATGAACTTTTGAGCGTGTACAAAAGTTATATCAGGCCAGTATTAGAGTATGCTGTTCCATTGTGGCATCCGGGTCTCACTCAGAGACAAAGTAATCAAATTGAGAAGATTCAAAAGCGTGTTTGCAAATACATTCTTGGCACACAGTATATGTTTTATCCAGATTCCTTAACAACATTGGAAATTGAGCCTCTTCATACATGTATAAGGAGAGAGCAAATTTGCAGAGAGTTTGCCACAAAAGCTTCTATCTCTCCACAGTTCTCGGAGTGGTTCCCTCCCTCCGAGTATAAATCCTCAATGACACTTAGGACCCAACCTAAATACAAGCCATATATGTGCAATACTAAAAGATTCAGAGCAAGCCCCCTGCCTTACATGACCGTGTTGTTGAATGGGAAAAATGGGAAATAGAGCATTTTATTTCTTATTCCACCATTGAGATAATCTTAATTTTTAATAAATATTATATATAATTATATTTTTTTAAATGTCATTGTGAAATGTAAAATGTCATGTAATTCAGCCTTTGGCTGCAACATGATTTTTAATCAATAAACCAATTAAAAAAGAAAAAAGAAAAAAGGAATGGTGATTTTTCAAGGTAAATGTCAATGCGGGACGCAGCCTTGGAAGTCTCAAAATGATGAACACTGGTGATTTAACTTGCATCTGAGCAATACCATCTAAATGTCAGTGTTGTAGTCGAGACCATTTCAAGACCAGGCACAAGACCAGCTTGTAACAGGCACAAGTAACAGGCATAAACCATGACAAAGGAATGCTTTTGTTACAGTTCATTTGAATAGCTTAAGACTTGGATTAAGACTGCTGGTCTTGTGCTGGTCTTGTGCTGGTCTTGTGCTGGTCTTGTGCTGGTCTTGTGCTGGTCTTGTGCTGGTCTTGTGCTGGTCTTGTGCTGGTCTTGTGCTGGTCTTGTGCTGGTCTTGTGCTGGTCTTGTGCTGGTCTTGTGCTGGTCTTGTGCTGGTCTTGTGCTGGTCTTGTGCTGGTCTTGCAGTGTCTCTTGTGGTCTTGTGATAGTCTTGACTACAACAATGCTAAATGTGCGTAACTCTAGTTGAACTGTTATGTCACTGATCTCCTTTTCATTTGTCAAAGTTTAGCATGACTACTGCTAACCAGCATGTTATATATTTCTGACTAGACAAGGTATCACTTGTCAACAATAGTTAATTAACCCTCCGCAGACGGGGGTTGTAGTTTTTGACTAATTAATTAATTACCCCTTTGATGAGTGGCAACTTTTTTCGTTTTCTGTGTACATAGTTAGCATGTGCCCCATATGTTTGGGTACAAAGTAGCAGTTGTGCACAGTGGCTAGGGTTAGGGTTAGGGTTAGGGTTAGAATTAGAATTAGAAAAAAAGCAGTATTCAGACTTGCACTATCCCCAACTCAAATTCCATCTTCTCCCAAACCTGCCCATTCCCGTTACAGTGACGACCGGAGCGTTGAGGTCTTCAGGAATAAGCTTGAGTCGTCAACTCAGATGCAGTCAGTGTTAACAACAGACAGGAGGCCAAACTGCCTTGTCATCGATGAAATCGACGGTGCGCCCACTGTAAGATAAATTGTTTTTGTCACAAAAACTGGCATTATCGTTAATTTTTGTAAGTGAGTCAAAGACTCCAAAAAAAGTGACTTTTAACACTTCAGTGCAGCCCAAATTGAGCTGCGATGCAAGGGAAAACAGCAGAAATTTATTCTGGATGAAACTTGCATAGTTAACTAGGGACTGACAACCCAAGTCACATAGTGGTGGGAATCGAACCAGGGTCACGAGTTGGAAGGCAAGTAAGTACCACAGAGACAACAGGGCCACCAACCTCTTTCGCAGCCTTTCTTTTCTGTATTAATGTTTTGTATTAACAGCCAAGGGCAGATCCGTAGAGGGGAGGGGCCACTGGGGCCACGCCCCTTTTAAAAGATTTTCAAGGCTACTTGGCTAACTTTCTCAGATCTTGGATCAGGTGCATTGCAATTTCTGTATGTGCCAGTGTGTTGAGTCCCCTCTCTCCCTTATCTCAAACCAGGGGTGAGATTTGTCAGGATTTTTCCTGATTTTAGGATTTTTTAAGAATCTCTTTTGAAATCTGGAATTCCTGAGGAGTTGCCCTACAGTTATTTTTAGCCGCGTCGCATCGCAGACGAGACTCTATGAGCGCTTAGCGTTGTTGTTGTTGTTGTTGTTCTTCTTCTTCTTCTTCTTCTTCTCCTTCTTCTACTTCTTCTTGTGCCAAATTCATTTAGTCACGTGACAGTTTTCCTTGGCGAAACTCTCACACACGCAAAGTCTATGAGACCGCAGGCTGTACTACTGTGAATGTGTCTATGACGAAACTGTCACACACGCAAGTCACCAACGACGCGGCTCCTGCACGAATTCGTGCTTGTTACCTGTAAAAGTGGATATAGACCAATAGAAACGGGTATTTTAAGGGGTACATCTTGGCAAATACAAACCATACACCATATAGAATACCGAAGTCTGACGTCAGTTGGCATGACAACTAGTTCCAAACAAAAGTAAATTTAGACGGTTCCTTTGTTAACAGGCCAGTCATGCAAACACATAACAAAAGTATTCTGGTTCATTACTTTGGTGCTCTATGTTGCTCTGGGGTCCTGGGTGACCCCCAAACACTGCGGATTTTGTGGATTTTTCATTTTCGGCCAATCTCACCCCGGCTCAAACATTCTGTTCTCGATCTGCCCTTCTTGAGAATAATCAAAGATGATCATTAGTACATAATCAACTTTTTGTGATTCCTCTTGTCAGCCGGCCATCAATTGCCTCCTGACATTCATCAAAGGTGCTTCAGACGGCACAAACTCAACCGAGGCAGCGACGGCTACAACTAAGAAGAAGAAAGCTAAAAATCTGCTCCGTCCGATTATCTGTATCTGTAACGACCCGTAAGTGATATATGGCTGAATGCACATTCATGTACACCGCACACCTATCTGGGATAAAAAAAACTTGCTTTATCCTGCAAAGGATTTTGGAACTCATCTGTCAAATTTACGAGGGTCGGCTGAAAAGTTCGTAGCTTGACTCTGAAGGAGTAATGCCAGATCAAACTTGGCATGCATTTATTTCAACCCTTTTGATAACTAATTGCATAGTTTGTTTCCAGGTAAGGCCGTATTTGGTGGTTCGTAGACAACTTCGTAAAAATGGAAAAAATTTGGCATTGAAATTACCTTGGCCTTCTTTGGAGGGGGTGAGGACATGTGTTTGCATGGATTGCCTTTTTGTCTGGCTCAAGTGATGGACCCAGCACTCATCCTGGGTTAGGAAACGTTCGATGAAATTAGCTAGATCCGCTTCAAAATGCTCCAAGTTATCCCTTGACATGACCAGCCTGGTGCGCTTTTGACCAGGGGTCAGAAGACGCGGCACCCACCGAGCAGAAACCTTTGACATTCCAAGTTCTGTACTCGGAACACTATGAACATCTAACAAAAGAAAACCCACGCAGTCCTTTGTTTGTAACAAAGGACTGCGTGGGTTTTCTTTTGTTAGATGTTCATAGTGGAAGGTTCTCAACTCTCTCACGGGATATTCCAACAGCTTGCAATTAGTTATCAAAAGGGTTGAACATTGAAATAAATGCATGCCAAGTTTCATTGATCTGGCATTAACTCCTTCAGAGTCAACCTACAAACTTTTCAGCTGACTCTCATTTTATAATGCGTGATATTCATAAACCATTGACAGGTTTGGTTATTTTGTAAATTTTTTCATTGATCTGTGAAAAAGTGTTATCCTCTATAAATTCCCACTTCGGACATAGCCTGCAGGCGATTTCAACATCCTTGCAATCCATTTCACTACTGCGCATCAACGTTATGTTTTATACATCGCGGACGAGGCTGTGTGCAGCTTTTACGACGACTGTTTGCTTGTAACAGTAAAAATTCACGATAACAGTTGTAAAAATAGTTGAGGCAGCAACATTTTCAAACTTATCACATCCTTCGCTCCATCAAAAATGAAAGCACATGGTGAATTTCGATGTATTCCAAAACGATTATTACACTGCCAAAATGTTGATCTTACTTATACACAAAATAGATAAATGGAACTAAGAAAAAACAACCATATTTAGTGGCTATTTCGATGGAAATGCTAGGTTTTTCAGCGTACCCTCCTCACTGTATTCAACTTTTTTTCTGTTGATAGCGCCGCAAAGGTGAGGTCTGATTTTGCAAGTTTTCCACAGGAAAAAAAATAAATGTCGAACATTATTATTTTTTATTTGTTTGTGTTCCCTGCCCAATTGTGACTGCAATATTAATATTTAATGACAAATTACCTTCTATAAGAGCAATTACACCCCGTAATAAGTTAATAGCCTCCTTTTTGGCATTTTGTTTTTCGTGCTTGTTTACTTTTTGTTTATTTTCGGAATCGATTCCTAGTGGAATCGCGATTCTCAGATGGTATCGGAATCGTTTCCAAAAATGTTGGATTCGCCCAAGCCTACGCGGCAAGCCGTGCATGATCAATAGCCGCTCTCCGGACCTGCTTCAGGACTATGATTGAGAGCATCTGGGTCATTTTAATTAATAACCCACCTTCATACTTTAGGGAGGCGGAGGGAATGGGAGTTGGGCTTCCATAACAAGCGATTAATTTGTACTACAAAAAGTAGTACATGTTTATTATTAACAATGTTTGGATTTTGTTTGAATGGGCAGGGAGAGTTTAATGTTGGGTTTAATGATCGTTGCTTTCCCGTAACAGGTATGTCCCTGCCTTGCGACTGCTCAGACAGCAAGCCTTTGTGACGCACTTCCCTCCAACCCTCAGCACAAGACTAGCCGTAAGACTTAACGAGGTAGTAAATTGAAAAATCAATCACTTTTCAAAGTGAAAAAAGGAAACTAGCAGGAGTGGGATTTGAACCTGCAACCTCCAGAATACTTTACTGGCACTCTACCAACTGAGCTATCTTGCCCTATGTTGGCGGTCCCCCAAATTGTCAGTGTCTTTGTTCGGGGGGTCTCTATTCAGAAGTCATAAACCTATAATGCTGTATAGCCAATGATCATTTCCCAAAGTGTCGCTTCCCAGGTTGTATCGTTAAGTAAGGGTTTATGACTTCTGACTGGTGCCCACTCAAACAAAGACACTATACAGTTTGGGAGACCGCCACATAGGTCAAGGTAGCTCAGTTGGTAGAGCACCAGTGCAGTATTCCGGAGGTTACAGGTTCAAATCCCGCTCCTGCCACTTTTCTTTGTTCACTTTAAACATTCATTTAAATTACCTAGTCACTTTCCCTTGTGGTTTTCTTTTTTTACTTAAGCAGTAAGGTATACAGTACTTTTGTTATGTTAAAGTAGAGGAGATTTGGAATATATTTGCACCAAATTTAACACTGTAATAAATGTCTTAAAATCAGAGGAATAAATAAAAAGATTCTTTTTATATCAGCTGACGGGTTTTGTTGGGCAAGATCGATCGTAACCATAGTGAAAGGCAACCACTATGAGAGTGTTCCAGTTGTCTTAGTTTATTTCTAGCTCACCTTGTGACCAAAGTTGTGAGAGAAATTTTGTTTTGCTGATGATAGTCGGCAGTTAAAAACAAAATAAATAAATAAATAAATACAAGAGTATGATGACAACAATTATTCAAAGTTTGGAGTTTGATTTAATTGTTTTTCAGATCGCTAGAAATAACGCCCTACGGACTGACATGACAGCACTAATGGCTTTATGTAGCAAGGCTGATAATGATATACGATCATGTCTCAACACTTTACAGGTAAGACATTGTCCCCAATCGGACTACTACATTGAACAAAAAAAACACTGATCAAAGTGAACAAAGAAACTGGCATGAGCTGACTAGCGCCCACCCGAACAAAGATACTGACAATTTGGGAGACCGCCAACATAGGGCAAGATAGCTCAGTTGGTAGAGCGCCGGTACGGTGTTCCGGAGGTCGCAGGTTCGAATCCTGCTCCTGGCAGTTTCGTTGTTCCCTTTGAAAATGTATTCAAAATTTGCCTAGTCAGTTTCCCTTGTGGATTGTTTGACGAATTAAAGAGATTTCAGTAAGGTAACTCACTGATAATCAGCAGAATTTGTGTCATCTAATCAAACTAAATATTATCATAACCTTTTTAATACTACTCTGATTTTAATCATTCTTTCATCATTTTAAAGCTGTGTTCTTTCCAATGGTATATAAATCTAGAAATTAATTTTTGTGATGAGAGACTGTTCTCTATTGAGAGCGCCACAAATGATGTAGGGAGGGGGTAGGATTAAAATGCCATTTGTTTGTGTTGTAATTGGACATTATATTACAAAGTTATGAATTTTCGTATTTGGGATATCTGGGTAATGTTTTTATAATACTGAGTTGTTTGCATTTTTCTCGATCACAACCTATGCCCACGTCATGTTTTTTGGAATCGAGTTCATACACAGTCACAGTTCAAATGTGATGCGATTTCGTTTTCACCTGTGCATTTTGTGTTTGGTTGTATTCAGTTACAAAGACTTTCATATTACCTTGTTGCTTTAAATTATTAATATTGTCTGGGCATTTTTCATTTTTTTTGGTCTTTCGCTGCAGTTTATCCACGGACGGGGTAAGGTACTTAGCCTGGCTCTTGTCCATTCTTTGAGCGTAGGCCAGAAAGACAGGCACAAAGGCTTCTTTGCAATCTGGCAGGACATATTCAAGTTGCCACAGCCAAAGAGGTTAGTATTCAGATTTGTAGAGTAGTGAAGTGTGATGTCATATATGTCATTGTTATGGTGCATGCACTGTTTCACACATTAAATGTAGTATACAACATTTGCAGACATCAAAAAACAAAACTACTGAATTATTACGAAATACCATACTAGACTGTAAGTAAATAGTAGTCTCAAGCATCATGTCAAATCATGGCACCTGGTGTGCTGTCGGTTTCAAGAAAAGTGGAAATTTATATATTCGTTTTCCAGCGATTGTCGGCTGATAATCGTTGGAAATAGTCTAGTTCCCCGACCTGATAATTCCCTGACTTCTATAAATTGCTCCGTTTTGTCTAAAGTATGGTCAGGGAACCAGACTACTAGAACTGTTTTCTCTGTTTTCCCAGCATCTAAAAACTTTAAACAGGTCAGTGTTACAGTATTTGTTATACAACACCTGAATAAATCCCAGCCATCCGATTGGTGGATCGTCGATCACGTGCATTGAATTATTCGACCCATCACACGAAGCGAACCCGCACCGCCCAAAACGTTCTATCACTTGGTTCTATCAAACGGTGCGTGCGCATTGATAGAACCAAACGAACTTCCCTAATTTCACGTTCCCTATTGGTGGCGCTACAACAGGGCTGTCATTCACACAACATGGCGGCCGAGTTTCCCAAACTGCCGCGGTTTGTTCTCCTAACAGACGACGAAATATTGGAACTCGTAGGCGATGCTGACGCTCCAAAATACAAAGAGACAAATCAAATATGCAGTGAAACGATTAGATGAATTTGCAAGACACGCAGGAACTACAATTGAAGCTTTAACTGATTCGGAACTCAACAATTTTTTGTCGCGGTTTTATGCGGGACTGAAGGTAAACGGCACGTTGCAACGTTACACAAAGAAATCCATGCATGCAATCTGTCGGATTTATTCAGGCATTGTATAAAACAAATAATGAATTTTTCACATTCGTGCAATGGTAAGAATAATTTCATTCGGTGACAGATGGAATGTCCCATTCCACTCGGCTTCGCCTCGTAGAATGGAACATGCCATCTGTCACCTCATGAAATTATTCTTACCATCGCACTCATAAACATTCATTATTTGTATACTAGCACGCTATAAAATACTAAACCCTAAATCCATTTATTTCTCAAAATTACAGCAAATGCAAATGTGTATACTACATTTAATGTCTTCACGCACATTTTGTGCGTGAACCAGAAATATGCCTACACTTCGGTATTCTATACGATGTAGGATTTTTATCATAACACCAAGGTATCAACTTGGAAAAGTAATGTTGAAAAATCTGAAATTACGAGAATAAAATGAAATCTAATAATATTTATCTACAAATGTAGATTTTGACTGTTCCTTTGTTAACAGCCAGTCATGCAAACACATTGACACAAAATAACAAAAGTATTCTGGTTCCAAGAAGTCACCAAACCAGTCACTATGCATTAGTCTCAGACAGTTGGCTCAGTAGAAGAGCAGGTTGTACTGTATCAAATTTGACCTCTTGACATCTTGTTGTTGTTGTTGTTGTTGTTGTTGTTGTTGTTGTTGTTGTTGTTGTTGTTGTTGTTGTTGTTGTTGTTGTTGTTGTTGTTGTTGTTGTTGTTGTTGTTGTTGTTGTTGTTGTTGTTGTTGTTGTTGTTGTTGTTGTTGTTGTTGTTGTTGTTGTTGTTGTTGTTGTTGTTGTTGTTGTTGTTGTTGTTGTTGTTGTTGTTGTTGTTGTTGTTGTTGTTGTTGTTGTTGTTGTTGTTGTTGTTGTTGTTGTTGTTGTTGTTGTTGTTGTTGTTGTTGTTGTTGTTGTTGTTGTTGTTGTTGTTGTTGTTGTTGTACTGCATTCTATTATTACTTCTTTCTATTAGGAAGCAGTACGCTAATCCGCACGACGTTGCAGCAGGTAAGGCCAAGATAGCCAGTGCGGCAGACAGTACTCTAGGGCTGGACTCCAGCAACCCAACGTCCATGACGGCACGATTCTACAATGTGCTGCAGCTTGCGCAGGGAGCAGGGGATTATGACAAACTCATGCAAGGTATGGGACTGATCTTAGACGGCCATCTTAATCTAGTTCCCTGAGGGCATAGTACGGATCACTATCAGTTGATTAACACCCCTAATTTTCCGAGGGTGAAAATTGACACAAATGGTGCTTTTTCTTTATCAGCTTTTAATCTGCCATGGCATAACCATAACATACAACATAGCCATTACATGCCATATTTTGTTCGGGAAAATATTGCAAATGTTGGAAAATGTGCGATGTCCGACTGTAATTTCACTCTCAGTAATTCCACAGTATACATATGTGTGAAGACCGATATGGCCAACCAAGCATCTGTCCGTTTTTTTTAAGCTAGATTTTTGTGTTGCGTTGCAAGCACCTACTCGTGAAAGTTTGGACTTTTGAACCTGTTCAGATTGCCCATAAGAAAACCCCACTAGATCGGAGTTTTGTGCAGTAGAGAAAAGCCACGTTCATTACCACTGCAGCTCGTTGTTCATAACCCAGTTATAAACCAAGTGTACACAAGAGAAAAAATACTAAACTGATATTTAGCAAACCAACATTAATGTTGAAAAGCAACTCCTGACAATAAGCCAGTTTGGTATTTTAACTGCGCATGTGCACAATGACATTTTATCCTGAATAACCAGCGTGACCTAATGCGCGCATGTGAATGCAAAAGGTCGCACAACGCGCACGTGTTAAATTCAGAGTGGGCGTTCGCGTAACATGGCGTGACATTACGTCAGCAATGTTATCCCGAATAACCTTTGACCTTTGAGATACCGAACTGGTTTGCTTCGGTTTTTCGTCATCGTGTCCCTTCTCAATACATGTACTAACAATTATTTTTATTCTGATTGCATTCCTAGGATATATTTTTTTTATCAAATCAAGCAGACTGCAGATTTCAAATTCAAAATATGTTTTTGTTCCAGGGATATTTGAAAACTACTTGGAGATGAAATTCAAGGACCCTAGGCTTGAGGCTGTAAGTACATAAATAACATTGTCTTTTTTCCCAATATTAGCAAACAAATATTTAGGAAAGTGTTAGAAACTGGTATTACTGGTATAAAAACAAATCTTTGAAAAAACCAATGGATGGCTTCAAAAACACATTTGTTGAGCACAGAAAAGGCTTGCTTTATAGTGAGATTTAGTTACATTCCTTTATTCTGGGCTGAAGTTTGTCAAGCTAATTTTTGGCTGTATTTTCTAGCTTTTCTTAAAACGGCTTTGTCCGTGCTCTGACAGAAAATTTCAATTTAACAATTTCTCTCCTTATTCCGCTCCTGTGAGTTTTCTTTGTTCACTTTAAAAATGTATTCAAATTTACCTAGTCAGTTTCCCTTGTGGTTTGTTTCAAGAATTATAAGTTAAAAAGTCGTGTCCTCAATGAGTGATCCCCACAATGTCGCTTCCCAGGTTGTATCGTAAAAATTGGGCGTGATCCCTGGCTATACGGCATTATGGGTTTATGACTTCTGACTAGCGCCCGCCGAACAAAGATACTGACAATTTGGGAGACCGCCAACATAGGGCAAGATAGCTCAGTTGGTAGAGGGCCGGTATGGTAACCCGGAGGTCGCAGGTTCGATTCCTGCTCCTGCCAGTTTTCTTTGTTCACTTTTAAAATTTTTATTTAAGTATTAGTTTCAATCTGACTGAGCTCAAACTTCCACAAGATTGTTATTTTATATATATGTTGAATCACACCAAGTATGAACATTGCCTACCACTGTGACATCTCTACCAATGTTATAATCATACCTTTATGAATTGTGGAAGAGAACTGTAGTTTTGAACGAAAAAAAAAAGCACTTTAATACGACACTGTGATCTATATTTAGTTTTCCTAAAATATTTTGTTTCTTAATGTGCTGCATGCGAAGATTGATTCAAAATTGTGTAACTTATTTAATCTGATGTTCACGGTTGGTCATTTTTGTTGTCAAATGTTTAAGAAAGCTCATAACCTATTCTAATGCTAACAAATGCCGTTCATTTTGAAAATGTATTTTTCATTGTGATTCATCCCAAAAGCAGACATACATGTAGCTACTGTAAAAATTAGTCCCATGTCCTCCAGAGTGATCTAAATATAATTTTTCCAAATATAACCTCTTTTTTTTTTTTTTTTTTTTTTTTTTTTTTCCTAATAGCTGAATCTTGCCTCTGATTGGCTGATTTTCCATGATCGTCTTAATAGCGTGATCGCTCACAGTCAGAACTACACCTTCTATCGATATCTTCCCTATGCGCCCGTCGTATTTCATCTTTTGTTTGCGTCCTCCGCCCAGCCACGTCTAAAGTACCCGAATACTGCGTACGAGGTAGGAGGAAAGGTCCAAATTGTTTTAGGAAATGTTAAATTTCAGAACACCTTGATTAACCCAAATGTCCTCGGCATTTACTTGTGGTTAAGTGCAATAAACTATGAAATGTCTACATAATTTCTAATATCCCACTGTAGTATTGAGTACTGCATTATTACAGTAAACTACTAGTAGTATTTTGTGAGGTTATAGTTAAACGTAGTGTACACGATTGGTAATTCTCCCAAATTTGTTTACTGAATTATTCCGAAATACCTTACTAGACTGTAAGTTAATAGTAGTCTCAATCATCCTGTGAAATTATGGCACCAGCTGTGCTGTCGTCAAGAAAAGTTGAAATTTATATCGTCTTCCAACGATTTCCAGCTGGAAATCGTTGGAAAACTGCCCTGTAGCCTTTAGTCAAGGCGCGCGTGGCTACCCGGACGAGTGGCGCGCTGGACATGCTGGCATTCAGGGCACGTCACGTGTCCAGCTGGTAGCCACGCGCGCCTTGACTAAAGGCTATCATCCGCCCGACGGTTGAAAACGAGCGCCGTTTTTCTCTCGTTTTTTTCGCCATCCAACAACGCAAAACTGGAACGATATTTCCTATAACATACTATAACATACCCCCAAATCCGCCCATTTTTGAAAATTGCAACAATGACCAATCATGTACACCGCCTTTAAAGACCACAATGCTGATTTGCTAGGTGTTGAAACTAGAATTATAGAATCTGTTTTTTGTGTTTTAGAGCAAATGATTTTCCACTTAAAAAAAACAAAAAAGCAGAATTAGCTGTCTGACCCCTTGTGGCTGGCTGTTACCGATGGGGTTCTGGTATGCCGGAAAGGGCTGTGCAGCCGAGTGTAAATGCAAACAATAGGTGCCACATTGAACAGAAGTGGCCCTATTCATTGTACTCGAACCCCCCCCCCCCCCCCCCACCTTTCATATGAATGAAAGCCCCATCTATTCATCTCACTTTGCATTCAAGAACAATATAGGTAAATAATGAATAGATTGTGTACGTGCGGGAATGTGTCTATACACGTCAACCGGCCCAGTGGTCTCGTCTCAAACCGAGGCTATGGCTATCAGCTAGCCGCAATGGGTTAAAACAGATTTTGGCAAAGGAAGCCAACCTATGTGTCTACGGATTTGTGCGTATTTGCATTCAGTTGTGAACTTTGCAAATAGAGGACTATATATAGGGTGCATGGTTGAATCAAGTTCTACAATTAAAAATAGTGTACAATACCAATGGGGCATTGCACAAACAGTAGGACAATAAGAGGTCCACGATTCAAGGCGTTTACAAGTTTGTGAGTATGAGTGTGTAAATACCAGCAATCGTGGAAAAGTTAGGGCGTTGACGAAGGGTGCATGATTGACCGAACGTTCACGATTGAAAATCATGTAAAAAACATATGGGAGGCCTTCCGAAAAAAAAAAAAAAGTATAAACAAAAAGAGGGACAATAGAGAGTCTGGATTGCCAGTATTTACACACTTGTGTGCTTTTATATTCCCAAAATGCTAGTCTTCCGAAAAAGTTAAAGTACAAACAATAGGACGTCCGCGTTTGGAGGTCGATACACGTTTTACTGTGTGTGGGTATTCAAAACATTAGAAACAAAATGAAATCTTGAAAATGTTTGTCAATTTCAAAGAGAATTTACAGCCAATGTTTGTGACCACATTGTAAATCGATTGGCTGAAATTAAGTTGACATGAACTACACTTCTAATGATTGAAATGGAATTCGGGTTTATCTAAAAAGGAAAACACATTTTTTTCAACAGAAAATCATGTATTGCTGATTTGTGTATATGCTCCAAGTTTGAACAGGCAGAGTCTGAACAAAGTTTTGAGTTATTCCCTTACTATATAAAGCAAAAGTCCAAAGCAGTGGAATAAACTCAAGTGCATTGGTGTAAACCCTGTTCTTCCTACACAGAATTTCATGAAGCAGACCAAAGTCCGGAATCTGCTGACCACACTCCTGTCGGAGGTCTCACCCAGCACGGCATGCTTCCTGGACCCTCGCATGGCAGTCACAGAAATCCTACCGCTGCTTCTTATAATACTACAGCCAACTTTCAGACCGGTAGTTTTCTTTTTAATTTTTTTTTTATTGAAATCACCCAATACTAAAAGCCCACTTTAGGTGAAGGGTTATGATCAAAGGTGGTTAGGGTTGGCCACATTTTGAATTGCCAACCCTACCACCCGTACGGTTTTCCTTGGCCCAGATCTAAAGGATAATTCTCTAGACCCACAGACCCAGGCGGGGTTACTTCCACCAATCGGTGAGACCAACTCGGGCCTCCTTCTGATAGTTCAGAGTTGACGTCATTTTTATGGTGCTTCGAAGAACATTAGCGCCTTCAACAGTGTTGCAGTCGAGTCCATCCAAAGCCAATACGGTGAGGAAGTGGACTGCAGTCCGCTGGGAGCCCAAAACTCAACAAACGAGCTCAACTCTGGACTTTAGTAGACCCCTGACTCGACCGTGGATTTAATGATGGATTCCAAAGAACTAACTGTCACACTCCTGAGGACGGACAGAGCACACTCATCTCGGTTCTTTTCAGAACCACACATCTTCCTAGAAGAGATTTATTCCACATGGTGTTACCCGCAATCTCAGTCTTTCTCGTATTGTACCCACCATGCAAAGCTTCAAATCGTATCTATTTGTCAAAATGGTCTTAAAGTCTTGCCTGGACTCGGTCAAGTCCACTGGCAGACGGGCACAGGCTTTGAAGTATTCCTACTTTTCCTACTCTTTCCTAATTTTTTTTGTATACCTTCCTACTTTTTCTACATTTTTTGAAATTCCTATTTTTCCCCCTACTTTTTCCCCACATTTTTTTTCCCACAAAAAAAAAATGAAAAATGAAATCTCATTGAATGTTTTTTTATAACAGTTTTGCACACTGTCATATGAAAAACTTACAGTGAAGGGCTTGGGTGCAGGAGTACTGCAACTTGACATCCAAGAGCTTAGTTGAGGATGGAGCACAAGTGTTGTTTAATAGTACAGAACGTGCCAAATGAGGCTTGTGATGCTGTGGACATGGGTATCAAGGAACTACTCCTTCTGAAAGCCAGCAAAAGTCCTACTTGCATGTGTCCTGTTTTTTGGGGTTTTTTTTTTATCCTACTATTCTACTATTTTACCAGGGTCTGCTTAAAAGCCTGCAGTTTGGGTGTTTCCTCCAACTGACAAAAATATCCCAATTCTTTTCATTCACAGGTCAACACCCAGTTGTTCAATGCGCAAGAGAAACGCCAGATGAAGGAATTGATCAACACTATGATAGCCTACAACCTGACTTACAACCAGGAACGCAGTATGGAGGGACAGTATAACTACGTATTGGATCCGTATGTATGCACTATTGTGTCAGTAGTGGGTCATCAATCCTATGCATTACTGATTGCCATGCGAACTAAGGGAGCATTTCATATTGTCCAGATGCGGTATTGATTGCGGTACCGCCGTTTATCTTTGTGATGCCACATTCTTTACCTGAAACCGGCTTGAAACACTGAATAATCATTAGGTCAAAACTGGAGCTTGGAGCTCATTACTGCCAAGTCGGCTTGTCAAAGGTTTCTAGTTTGCAGCGGTCAGACCATGGACAAAGAACTGTATTAGTGGAGGTCTAGCTGCAATGAACATTTAAGACCACGTTTACACTGGATACTGCAAGGGGGATCGAAGGGGGTTCCGATCCGGCAAGGAGGATCGCAGGCGCAGGGGGATCGACAGCAAGTGTAAACGCGAGGTGGATTGGGGTCTGATCCGAATCTAATCCACCTATCGTGATTCCCCTTCGGGAAAGATCTGTTTCGGATCTGATCCCACAATGCTTGAGTGTTAATGCAATTGACCTATCGCGGTCGAATCGCGTCAACGCAGCTTGTGAATTATTGCCCAATCACATCAATTATAATTCCAAGTGGAACACACAAAATCTGAGACAAACAAAAATTACCACACAAAATTCCGATAGGGTTGTCTAAGGGGTCTAATGTCTAATTGGTGGATCGGTGGATCCGACCCCGCAATTTGACACAATCACATCCAGTATGCTTGATGCAGTTGATTATGGGAAGCCCGAAAGTCCATGAAAAAATGATTGAGGAGATGCTTACGCTGCGCTGGTCGCCACGCGGTTCCATGTACACTGCAAATGCATGGTTGGTACTCCGTCCGCACTCTGTTTATTCTCTCTTCACGTGCATGACATCGTCATTTTGACAGCTGTGAAATTGGTGACAAGCGCGATTGAATAGCGCACGAAAAATGGCTGCAAATTAGATTGAAGCAGGAACGGGATCGAATGTAAACGCGGCACAGTTTATTTGCAGTTAAGCTTCCCTGTGGTTTTATTACCGCGCAGGACTAAATCCCCTTTGCCGGATCCAGTGTAAACACGGTGTAAGAGCTCTGGCTTGGAACACTTTAATTTCCCACAAGTCAGAAGTCATAAACCCATAATGCCATATAGCCGGGAATCACACCCCAACTTTACGATACAACCTGGAATTCAAACTACCTAGACAGTTTCCCTTGTGGTTTGTTTGCCAAAGAAAAAGATCAACATGTTTACTCACTGATGGCTTCTAGATCGTACTGTGAGAACCCGTTTGATTAGATGCAGTATTTTGGTTCATTGCAGGAATCTTGATTCCGTGGTCAGGTTCAGCAGCACCCCATCCACCAAGCAGATGACCTACGCCGCCAAGCAGCTAATAGCGAGAGAAGTAAGGTCAGATTAAGTGAGAAAGGAATTCACGTGGGTGTGACGGAGTGGAATTTTGTCCATGAACAAATAAGAACTCGACTAGTAAGCGGATGGCCATTTTTAAATTCTCTCCTGATTGCAGAACTGCTGTTTTTCTTTGCGGCGCCGCATTCTTAAACTTAAACCTAGCTAATGAATGGGAAGCCAGGCGGATGGAAAAACCAGGGTTCCCACGGTCATGGAAAATCCTGGAAAATCCTGGGGAAAAAAAGTTGTCCTGGAAAGTCATGGAAAAATGGGAAAAATAAAAAAGCAAACAAAGAAAACTGACAGGAGCGGGATTCGAACCTACAATCTCCGGAATACCGTACCAGCGCTCTACCAACTGAGCTATCTTGCCCTATGTTGGCGGTCTCCCAATTTGTCAGTATCTTTGTTCGGTGGCCGTATTTAAAATGACCTGTTTTGTTTTCCCTATGTTTTTTTTTGTTTTACGATAAAAAAGTTGTAAACCTGATCAAATCCGAAAAAGTTGAATTTACAATACTGCAAGTGATTGCACTAGCATTTGTAAGTCTGTTCACAAGTGAAACATTCTTTGTTTTTTGCAGAGTTGTAGTCGAGTCCCTGCAAGTCCTTTCGCAAGTCCAGTCAGAAGTCCTTTCATAAAGCTAGTCACAAGTAACTGGATGAACAATGACAAAGGAATGTCTTTGTCAAAGCTCATTTGAATAGCTTGTAATTGGAAATAGGACTGGAGGGCTTGTGATGGACTTGCAGGGACTTGTGATGGACTCGTGATGGACTCGACTACATCCCTGGTTGTTTGCCCTACTTTCTTAGATCACTCTAGAGAAGATGAGACTGAGCGAAGCAGCTTGCGGGGGAAGAAACCGGTGAGTAGAGACTGATGACTCGCCTTGACTTCGATGTCGGTAGACATTTGCTGAAATCATTCCATTTTAGGGAGCACTGCCTAACCCATGGTCGGGCCAGGCCGTTGAAAAGCCTGGCCACGCCCGGGCCTTCTGGCTTTTAGTCTTGCTATTGTGAGCCACAAATCACCAAACAATAGAGCATCTACTAGTAATTGCTTTTGTTATAATTCCATTCACGGGCTGCAGATCAAGTCTGGGTGAACAATGGGAGCTGGCTGGACTCCAGCAGTAGTGGGCAGTTTATTGTGTACAACCAGGAAATTATAGAAGCCCGAAGGCCCGGGCCTTCCCGGGGCTTGGCCAGGCTTTTCAACGGCCTGGCCCGACCATGGGTTAGGCAATGGTCCCTTATATCCTTTTGAAACAGTTTAAGCGGATAAAAGTGTGATGACCCAATCTGTGTCAGTAATGGCTATCTGGTAAAGATCAGACTTCCAAAGGTAATACAATATTTGCAAACATCAAAACAAAACTACTGAATTATTATGAAATACATTACTTGACTGTAAGTAAATAATAGTCTGGAGCATCCTGTGAAATCTTGGCACCTGAAAAGTGGAATTTTTGTGTCAATTTCCAGCGATGGTTGGCTGACCGTCGGAATGAACTGACTTTTTGTCAAAATACTGCCCCCAATTTACAAACTTTAGTTAGTCCACATTTTGTTTGGCAATTGGTTACACATCCGTGTGCGGGTGTGAGTCTAGTTCCCCGGCCTGATAATTCCCCGACGTCTGTAAATTGCTCTGAAGTGGGGTCGGGGAAATACAAGAACATTTTTTCCTCTCTGTTTTCTCGGCATCTATGCACACAAAAGTTTGAACAGGTCAGTGTTACAGTATTTGCTGGCACGCTATAAAATACTAAACCCTAAATCCATTCATTTCTGAAAATTACAGCAAAAGCAAATGGTGTATACTACCTTTAATGCCTGTTTATAAAAAAATTTAAAAAAATTAAAAACCACAACAATTTGTACAATACAAGATGTGTGTGTATACATTATTATTATTATTATATTTCTCTCCACAACAAAAAGGACAGTATAATTTTAATATTATATTAAAAAAAATAGAAGTTAGTAATACAAAGAATGCATGTGGAGAGGGCAAGACTATGGAGGAAAAACCAAATTCCTATCACCCAAAGGTTAAGTCTGCCAATTTAAAACAACAAAAAATTTACAATAAATAACTTAAAATTTAACACAAAAAATAACACATCCACAATTAATACATCTACATTCAAATACACGGCCTTGGCAATGTTTTGTGCACATGTGGGTCTTTTCGTTGTTTTCCTTCGGTGTGCATGCACGCTTGCAAGACAACCTTTTTGTGTACATGCATTAGCATTGTCTTATGGGTATCAACCCAACACAAGACCAAAAGGCCACTCAGAGATTTCACAGGGAATAGAAAGAAATCACAGGGATTCATTTGAATTGTGAAAGATTGTAGGTGCAAGGGAAGCAGGTTACAGGTAAGGAGTTCCAAAGAGATTCAGTACAAGGGAACAAACTTGAAGAGTATTTCACAAGTACTAGCCTTTGGAACAACAAGAGTGAAAGGATGTGATGATGAGACAGCCAGGCGAGTGGAGTGCCTGTAAGTTTGGATGGGGGGAACTAATGACGAAAGGCCACTGGAACACCTTCCATTATAGTATCGATAAAAAGAGGCTTAATGAAGCAACAGAGTGTCGGACATGAAGGGGTTCCAGGGAAGATGCCAGGTCCTGACCAACCAGATTTGAAACACGCCGCTGACTCTTATCAAAGAGGGAAAAATGGCAAGCCGGGGCACCAGTCCAGATGTGGCTGCAGTATTCCATGACAGGACGTATGTGGAGAATGGCAGATTGTGCATGATACCAGCAGCCAAGACACTGAGAGGCTCTTTTAGCAGTGTTGGAAATATATGGATCCCAGCTGCATTTTGTCTTGTCTCATGAACTTCATTGCTATGCATACATTGCCAATAAATGATTTTTTGATTTGTGGTTTATTTCTTTGCGATATCGCAGTCCAAGCGATGCTGCCAAAAAGGGAGCCAAGACATCCGCGTTAGCCAAGAAGGATGGTACAGCCACGGGGCCAAAGGTCCCCAGACACCTGGAGAAACTACAGCCCAAGAAAATCCAAGATGAACCTGAAAAGGTAGAGATTTCTCACAGCAGTTTGGTGTCATTCTTGTTAAAACGTCTTTCTCATTTACAGAGAGTTTGGCCCTCTGTTGTTCAAACTGTTCACAACTTGCATTCACCTACATTAGAAGAAGAATCCAAATTCGTTTTAACAACTAGACCCATTATTAATATTATATTCATAAATACCTAAGACAGTTTACCCGTTCCTATTGGTCGAAGCCTGTCACGTGGGTGGTTTTAAACGGCTGATAAAACACCAACCGCTTTTTAAACACTTTTTCCGGTGTCACACGACATTTAGACTTCTATGAACACTCGCGCGACCAGTCACTCTCCCAAAAATTGCAAGCGCAATACTACCGTTGCGTCCGTATTTAGAGTCCATAATTTCACACTACACTGGCACTGCTGCGTTCTGTGCCACATCGCGCCACATGTCACGGGTGTTTTACAAACGAAGGTAAAAAAAACATGTAACAAAATCATTGGAAATTTAACATTTTCAGAGGTTTTTGCTGAATTATACAAAAAAGTATATTTTTATGAATGGGAATAAATATGTGCTGGGCAGGTTTTAAACAAGTACGTTTAAAACCGCCTTGGGGCCTGGACGCTTGATAATGACCCGAGCCGAATTCCCTTAATAATAATTGGTATTTAAGAATGCTCAACTATATCGCAGTGCTTTTTTACAATATTATTATTACCCCTGCTCATCAGGCCCATTAATCATTCCTGAAACCTGGGGAGTATACAGCCCCGGCTGCAAGTTAAGCGCACATGGGCTAATCAAACACATAACCATCACTGCCCTCACAGGTAGCATTTACTCATAGGTGGAGAGAAGCAACTTGTGACAAAGTGTCTTGCCCAAGGACACATGCACCATGACCCCAACCGGTCTCGAACCCACAATCTGCAGTATCACCGAGATCTTGAGTCCGTACACTAAGCCACCAGATTTGCGGGCTTGCGTCAACATCCCCTGACATTAGAGATGTAGTCGAGTCCATCACAAGTCCCTACAAGTCCCTGCAAGTCCATCACAAGCCCTTCAGTTTTAATCCCAATCACAAGCTATTCAAATGAGCTTTGACAAAGGCATTCCTTTGTCATTGTTCATCGAGTTACTTGTGACCGGCTTTATGAAAGGATTTCTGACTGGACTTATGAAAAGACTCGCAGGGACTCGACTACAACACTGCCTGACATATATGGGTCATTCCATAAATTTGGGGTCCAAAAATGTGACATTTTTGGTGTCCCCTATTACATACTGTCATGTATAAGATTTTGCAGTTCCAGACACATTCTTTAATAATGCCAACAAATGTTACACCTTTGGACCCCAAATTTAAGGAATGACCCATGTGCATATTGACATTGTTACCGCAAATAATACATTTGTGGTGTTCCTAATTCACAGCCAAGAAGAGATTTCTTTGGTAGGATCATCAAGAAGAAACTTCCAGAGCCCAAACCAGGTGAGTGAGGTAGTGGGTGGAGTTTTTCTGTCCCCCCCCCCCCCCCCCCCCCCCCGATGCACTCATTTGATAGAGCACCGGTACTATAATGCAGATATAAATCTCGCTGTTCACTCCAAAAACATGCAAAAAAAATTTTTTTGCAAATGCTAACCAAAAATGTGTGGCAAGTTAACATGTTTACAGACTGTTTTAAGTGCCTTAATTATTAGCCTTAACCCGTTCATTCCCAAATAATTTTTCTTAGACTGAATTTTACATGGTTAAAGACATTTAAATCACACTCAGAATTTGGGAAAGGGTTCTAAGTTTAAAGGTAGTGTACACGATTGGTAATCCTCCAAAAAAGTTGTTTTACTGAATTATTACGAAATACCTTGCTAGACTGTATGCTGTGAAACAATGGCACCTGGTGTTGAAATTTATATCATTTTCCAGCGATTGTTACGCCTAACAATCGTTGGAAAAAATAACAGATTTGTTTAATACTGCCCTCTATTGACCAAATGTAGTCAGTCCGCGTTGCGTTTAAAATGGGTTAACAATCCGAAAACGGGCGCAAGGTTGCAATTATAGTACAAGTGTGTGTCGCATAGTGTATCAAAGCGACGTGTTGTAACCAGTCGGCTCGTGTAGTTATTTTACAAGAGGGCGCTATAACAAATCCAGTTAACTGCCGCCCGACGGTTGAAAACGAACGTCATTTTTCTCTTGTTTTTTCGCCATCCAAGAACGCAAAACTTTGAACAGGTCAGTGAAACGATATTTCCTATAAAATACTAACCCCTAAATCCGCCCATTTCTGAAAATTGCAGCAATGACCAATCATGTACACTGCCTTTAACGTTATTAATTGAACTTGTATTATATTTCCAAATTTGTTTAGATCTCTGTGGAGACACGGCTTAGTTCTGTCCTTTGTTCCTGTACTTCAGCATTCCCCCATAGACTTTGTGCACAAATTTCCTTGTGGAGACGTCCTCTTTAGAACTTCTGGTGGAGACCTTTTCATCCTTTCATCTTCTATATTTTCTCGGTCTCCACAAGCGAAACCTCAAGGAGCTGTAAAGATTTTAAAAATGAGCAGAAGTAATAATGCAGCCCCTTAACTCCTTGCGTACGGATGACGCCATATGGCGCAAAAAAAACAGTGCCACCAGGCCGGATGACGCCATTGGCCGCTGTTTGTGCAGTTTCAATCCATTGTTGGATCAGTCAGCGCGCAGCGTGCTGAAAAGTGCTTTCGTTTATTTGCAGCGTATGCATAAAACGCTCGGTAAATGCATATTCATGAGATTGGAGATCACATTTTCGAAATTCATTTTCCAGTTAACGTGTCTTTAAAAGTAAGATTTTAATTTAAAGACAGGCTGGAAATGGTATAGCCTTATTGTTTGGTGAGATTATTCAAATTTTAAACGTCCATTTTGTGAAATATGAACGAAAATGTGACCGTTGTTGTGGTGAATTTACGGTCGGTGAAAAATGTCTTTTTTCTAAACTAAACGAAGTTGGGCAGAAGAATCTGACGGGTTGGAGACAAGCTATAATATTAAGTTACCTATCTTTATAAATACAGTTCTCTTGATTATTCGAAACAGTCAGGATCACTAAAAAATGATGTCCATTCCGTATGCCCAGATTAGGAAAACAACGCAGCTTTGCAAGCACGTGGATGGCATGAGTGTGCTGTCCCCATTGGCCATATCCCCAAACGACTTTGCATCTTGACCAATCAGGCACCGCTACATTTAACACAAGGGCGCTTTCATGTGTCAGGTACCCTGCTCCACATACAGGCTTATAATAAAGTGTGAAGGCGGAGTAAAGGCGCCAGACTAGAAAATAGAATCGTTGCGTAATGCACATGTCTTCTCGGAATAGGGAAAGTACATGTAAAAAGATGTATTGTAAACACATCACAAAGATTGCCAGGCTGCTTTTTTGTTATTTTTGTCTATTTTTATTCAATGACAAATGTAATAATATCCACAACCTAAGTTCTACAGCCTGGAATTGAAAATGGGGTAGTAAATCGAAATTGTGTGCTGATAAAAAGTTGTCTATTAGGGGGGCCTAATAATTTTCCTTTTCATTTAGTTTTGGCTCAAACTGATTAACAACAAAAAGGGAAACCACTTTTTCTTTGACGGGTTTGGCCAAAAACAAGTATTGTAAAATGTAAATATAGGCTACCCACAATGCTATTTCCTGTAAAGGGGGAGGGGGGGGGGGGGGATACCCTATCATCAGTAGTATCAATTTTTGTATTCCTATAACATTCATATGTTGTAGATCATGGATGACATCAATAATAAATAGCAGAAAATGATGCTTTAATGAATACAACTAAAACCTGTGTACCATTTTCACTTTTATTCTATTTTCACAAGCAGCTACAAATGTTTTGTATACAAGGAACTGATCGAAAGACTTTTAAACAATATTTCAAAGAAGGGCACAAGACATTGCAGAAATGACATTTTCACACTTTTTACATTAAGTCGAAAGACATGAAAATGTGTTTACAAGAGTAAACATGAAACTACATGTTAAGTTTTTCTACATGTATACTTAAATCAAACACCAATAAATAATTTATAATAAGTTCTTCAATACATAACATTTTGCAAGGTTTCGGTGTTGAGATTTGAGGGAAATTAATGAACCACAAAAGATTTAGAGGCATATGGCATTGCTGAAAAATGCCCAAGTAAACTGCATTTTCTACCAAAAGATATGATTCAAAATTGCAAAAACTAGGGTCTTTAGAATTAAAAGAAGACTGTGCAGTGGAATGTCAAAAAAAAAAATAATAGGCCCCTACATGTACATGTACCAGGCATGCAACCTCACAAAAAAATGAGGAAATTCCAATCTTTACAAGCGTTTGTGTTTTTCAATTTTCAATGGCATACCATAAGTGTGAAGTGAAAAGCGAGGAATCAGCTGATCCGATGAAAAGTTGCATGCCTGATGTACATGCGTTTCAACAAAACCGGAGTCGTTTTAACATTTCTAAAAATCTGTCTATAATACATGGACTCGTACATACACACTGGACTTCAATGACAGCACACTTTTTGTCATTTGTTAAATTTTAAACACATTTCGAGAGTAATATAAGTCTTTAAGTGATGGGCAATTCCTTGGAATGAAAACACTTCGAAACCCATATTTAAAACAGGGTACGAGTTGTCCAAGGTACAAGTTATGCAAACGAGTGTGTCTTATTCTTCCATGGTCTAAGGTACGAGTTGTCCAAACCTAGGTACGAGTTGTCCAATCCAAGGTGCGAGTTGTCCAATCCAAGGTACGAGTTGTCCAAGGTACGAGTTGTCCCGTTACCCAGTTCACAGTACTAGGCTGAGAAACTCTGAAACATAAAACAAAACCACATTATAAATGTTTTTATAACACAGCCAAATTTGCATTTCATAAACATGTATGCCACATGCATGTGAAACGGTACAGGAACCTATTATCGACATGCCTTTCTCTCGCCGCATCGCGCAATAAGCACCCACGTACGTACACAGTGACGTCATTGACATCAGACATTTCCCCGTGTAAGTTTGCAATTTTCGCCAACATTTAGCATCGAAATAAAAATCGCTCGTTGAACCTGCAGACATGGAAATAGTACGGATCGAAAGCATAACTCTTCAAGTGTCCAACAAACGACAAATTTCATCTCAAAATATCTCAAAACAGTCAGGATCACCAAAAATGTGCAGGTAGTTCAAAAAAACTGTATTTTTCATACCTCATTTTACAAGCCTAGTAAACAGCCTTCACAACGAATTTTTTTTTTTTAAATTGTATTATTCGATGCAGAAAGAAATAAATTTTTACTCACAACTCCATGTTGGCCGGAAACTGCAGCGAAAATGGGCTTCC
Organism: Hippasteria phrygiana; assembly: GCA_037893225.1. Lineage (NCBI taxonomy): Eukaryota > Metazoa > Echinodermata > Asteroidea > Valvatida > Goniasteridae > Hippasteria > Hippasteria phrygiana. The sequence goes on along the minus strand of JAZGUH010000610.1, from coordinate 45,200 downwards.
CATCTATTTTCTAGAGGCACTACCGAACGCTCGCAAAAACCTCGTGAATTCTCGTAGGTCCGAGACCGTCAACTCGCTGCAAATAAAACGTCGCCGGGCACCTCATTATCGAGTACGCTGCGCGCTGACTGGGATTAAACAGTGCCACCAGGCCGGATAACGCCATTGGCCGCTGTTTGTGCAGTTTCAATCCATTGTTGGATTATTGTGTATATGTTACGTTTGACTGCACAAACACATTGTTGCCGCTTCGCTTGGCTGCCAGAGCCGCCGCTGCACCCCGACGTCTCCCATAAAATACCGTACTCAAGGGGTTAAACACCATTTATTGGTGGCTATCAAATGCCTTATATTTTTGTACATATTTTTATTTTATTTTGATCAGATGATGCAGCTAACCATGACGCCAGTAACGAGCCGAGATCGAGCCAGAGCAGCAAAGCCGAGACTCGGCGGGAACAGCAAGAACAGCTCGCGGGCAAACTGTGGTACAAGTTCAACCAGGGGTTCAGTAATGCCGTACGCAAGACGGTACGCATTCAAGACCTGCTCTGAGGTGGGACCGACTGTTTGCCCATTCATCCTCTCCTCTGTTGATCCTCCCCCAAGAGACTGATCAATTAAGCTCCGCCCCTTAACATATTGACCAATCACAGCCACGTGTGCCACATGTAAGTTAGGGAGGAGTGGTTAATCTGTGGTCGGGCCAGGCCTTGGATAAGCCCAGCCATGCCCGGGCCTTCGGGCTTTTACTCTTGCTATTGTGAGCCCACAAATCACCTAACAATAGAGCATCAACTAATCAATAAAGCCCAGCCTCTGCCAGGCCTGGCCTGGTTGTAGCTCCTCCCACACTAATCTGTACCCATTCACAGCAGGATAAAAATATGCCTCAGCTGTCAGTCAAGTCTGGGTGAACAATGGGAGCTGGCTGGACTCCAGAATTAATGGGCAGTTTATTGTGTACAATCAGGGGATTATAGAAGCCCAAAAACCCGTGTGTTCCAGGGGCTTGGCTAGGCTTTTTAAAGGCCTGGCCTGACCACAGATGACCCACTGCACCCTTACGCAATGTTGGACTCTTGTCGGGCCATAGTTGTAGATTTGTGCCTCGCCTCTTCAAGGGGCGGAGCTCAATGATGCGGTCTTTTGTTCTATATCGTTAGAATCGAGTGACTGCAGTTTGTGAATTTTGTTTTTACTCATATGGGACATTTGGAAAAAACATTCCCACAGATGCGTGCACAACTTTTTTTCCCGACTTTGATGTAACCTAACCCAATTATCCCTTGTCCTACCCCCACAAATGTTGGTATATTTTTGTTTTGGACCATTTTCTATCAATATAACTCACTTTCGACAGAAAGTGTCTCCCTAAGTACCCATGTCTCCCTAAGTGATAATAATGAACGACTAAATGTCTCCCTAAGTGTACTACATGTATTAGGCTAATAATAGCACACATCCACCAAGACCACTGTGCTCACGGCACTATATTATTACCTCTGATCATCGGGCCCATTAATAATTCCTGAAACCTCAGCACCCTGGGGAGTATACAGCCCCCACTGCTATTTAAACGCACACATAAATCAAACACATAACCATCACACTATAAACCCCTTGGATGTGATTTCCTATTCAGAATGGGCAGGAGGATTATTAAAGAGAATGTGATTTTAACAATGAGGGTCCAAAATCACATCCAGAGTCCAGAATCACAATGCGGTTTAAGCTGTTAAACCCAGAAGTCACAATGTACTCTTTGTCAGGGTGGGATAATAGTTCACAGGCTTCAGATGTGATTTTAAATAGAGTAGGATGTGATTTTGGACCCTTATTTTTAAAATCACATCCTCTTAATCCTCATGTCCATTTTGAATAGGAAATCACATCCAAGGGATTCACAGTGTCACTGCCCTCACAGGTACCCATTTACTCCTAGGTGGAGAGAAGCAACTTATGACAAAGTGTCTTGCTCAAGGACACAAGCAAGCACCATGACCACAGCTGGTCTCGAACCCACAATCTGCAGTATCACCGAGATCTTGAGATCGATATACTAAGCCACGAGGCCACAGTGCTCCACATAATGATTTGACACATTGGGATCATTTCTTTGGTATCTATTGAAGATTTATCCTCTATTTAGATCTGGACCCAAGAAAACTGTAAGGGTATTGGGGCTGGCAACCTAAAATGTGGCCAACGCCACCACCTCTGTTGTAGCCTTAAACCCAGAATGGCCTTTAGCCTTGTATTGGGTGAATTCCATAAAATAAAAATTAAAAATGCGCGCAAAAGCTGAGACTAATAGAAACTATCACACAAAATTCCATGGGGGGTGTCTCGGGGACGTGGTTAACTTGCAAACGGCAATAGGTCAAAAGTTACAGCACCCCCCTCTCACCCAATGTTAACCTCTTGAATACGGATGACGGCCATAGGCCACGGTTTGAAAAAGACCACCTGGCCGGTTGATGTCTATAGTCGCATTCCTGCGCATACTCGATCCATTCCTGTTTCAACTATATTGTTCTTGAATGGGAGTGTAATGAATAAATGGAGCTTTTTCAAACAAAGCTTTCATTCACATGATAGTCTCCAAGTGTGATGAATAGGACCACTCTATTCAGTGTGGTGTCTATTGTTTGTGTTTACACTTGGCTGCACGGCCTGTTCTTGGCATACCAAACCACCCCCCCCCCCCCATTAATAACAGCCTTTATTAGGGATAACGTTTTGGCTTTGATAACTGTACCAGCTTAAACAGATCCCTTCTGCTTACAAATGGCAGTCTGTGATAATAAGCCAGTTCGGTATCTCAAAGGTCAAAGGTTATTCGGGATAAAATTGTTGACGTAATGTCATGCCACGTTACGCGAACGCCCATTCTGATTTTAGGTGCGTGTTGTGCAACCACCTTTTGCATTCACACGCGCGCGTTAGGTCACGCGGGTCATTCGGGATAAAATTTAATTGTGCACATGCGCAGTTGAAATACCGAACTGGCTTATTCAGCCAAACATAACTGATGTTGTCGTACAGCATATCCGTGTTTTACATTTGGGATGGGGAATGATGTGATGGCGTTTACAAAAGCTTTACCCACATTTGCTCACACATATGCAGATCATAACACATTCATTTGGTTATTCTTTTCTTCCAATTTGAACGAAAAATTGCTGGGGGAAACTTGACCTTATAATTTGTGTAATATATTAGGAACTGGGAAAGATTGTACTTAAATACCCCCCCCCCCCCCCCACCAAAATCGGTCAGGAACAGCAAAATCTTGGAAAATAATTACCCATCCTTGATAACAACTATCTAAATGCGTGGCACAACCTGTTATTTCAAGATTTATGTCAACAGAATCTGTAAAAATGAGGCAGACTATGAGTGACTATACGCTGTGCCAAGAATATCTAACACAGACATACTTCCCCTATATTGCACGAAAATTTCCCAACTAAATCCTCAAATTGAAAGGTTGTGCCAAGTGTTTATACAATTCTCAACACAGATGGATGGTTCTTTTCCAAGATTTTGCTGCTTCTGACCGATTTTGGTAGGGGTATTAAAGTAAAATCTTTCTAGGATCTGTTTTAACACCATCCCTTAACTTAGCTGTAAAATGTGACCAAATGTTTAAAATTACCATCATATACATTTTGGAAAGGGAGTATGTTGTTGTTGAGTAGTGTTTGCGGCAATTATTTTCTTACTATAAATTCTCGACCCCAGTTTATGCGAGCCTGTAGGCCATTCGTACATGAATTGTAAAAAACAAATGCGTTCAGATATTTTAAGGGAAAGAAAAAGCACCTTTACTTATTATAGTAGATCAAAAAGAGACTGTGGAAATATATTTTTAGAGTAGCTAAAAACAAAGATTGTTTAGATGAATATTAATTAATCTGAATTTGGTATGTTATTCAGTCAAAATAGTCAAATTTTGGAGCATTGGAGAAAAATCTTTAAATGAGTTAAAGGTAGTGTACACGATTGGTCATCCTCCAATTTTTTTTTATTGAATTATTACGAAATACCTACTAGACTGTAAGGTAATAGCAGTCTCAATCGTCCTGTGAAATGATGGCACCAGGTGTGCTGTCGTTGTCAAGAAAAGTGGAAATTTATATCATTTTCCAAGGATTTCCAGCTGGAAATCCTTGGAAAACTGTCCCTGTAGCTTTTAGTCGAGACGCGCGTGGCTACCTGGACAAGTGGTGCGCCCCGGACATGCTGGCATTCGGGGCGCCTTACGCGTCCAGGTAGCCATGCGCGCCTTGACTAAAGGCTATCATCCGCCCGACGGTTGACGACGAGCGCCGTTTTTCTCTTGTTTTTTTTGCCATCCAACAACGCAAAACTTTGAACAGGTCAGTAGAACGATATTTCCTATAAAATACTAATCCCCAAATCCGCCCATTTCTGAAAATTGCAACAACATTGCTATCATGTACACTACATTTGAAAGGAAATAGGTAATATGTAACCTTTTGATTTGTACTCAAATAACCCCAAAGTAAAGTTTTTATTTAATATTTCTATCAAAGCTTGTTTTGAATGATAAACAAGATCATGTATTCTGCATGTCTTTTTGTTTTTGGTTTGGTATTATGCTTGAACAGTCTGGCTTAGTTTCTTTTTCCAATATTATGGAGATAGATTAAAAGAATATGACCTTTATAATCCAAAATGTCAGCTTGACTCCAGTCTTCAAAATCATTTTAAATTGTTTGAATTTGTTTGTATATTTTAATCGACGGATAGTTATTACTTTGTTTTATTACAGTTTGCTTGGGCGAGGCAGTGGTTTAAATAGATTGAGATTGATATGGGAGATGGTGATTTTTCTTTTTTTAAACCACCCCAAAGAAAATTATCCTGAAAGGGGTGTTAATAAGGCGCATCATAAACAAGTGCATACCCTATGAAATGAAGAATGAATAGATAAACATTCACTTGGTTTTTGAAAAGACAGGTGGAGTCAAATTTATGCATGTTATTTTGCAGATATTCCTACATTTCAGTTTTACAGTATTGAAAATTAGGGAGGTAAACTATTCCTGGGTCAAAGGGCTGGGCCAAAGAGAGTTGGAGGCCTTTCCTCACCGACCCAACTCATCTAGAATGTACACCCAGGGATTGGTTTTCATCTAAGATTACATACATGTAGCTACCTCTCCATTCTTGGCAAAGATTTACAAATATGCCCGTCGACATCCAGGAGAATTTTGCTCACTCACGCCGTTTGCTGCATTCTCAGTCTGTGCATTAAAACCATTAATGATGATTTTGATACACTTTCAAAAAAACACTTATTTCTTGATGCTTTTGATCCCTCTGATCCCTCCGCCAACATTTTATGTTGCTTAACCAAGCATGCATATGCGCTGCAGTGTACATAAAATCAATGCTGGACACACCTGGCTGAAATTTTCAAAGGCAGATGTCTGCTCCTTTAATTGTTGTGTGTGGTATATTCACCATTTGGGGGAAGATGTTAAGATTTTGTTTATCAGTGTTAAAAAGTATATTAAAAAGGTTGGTGAATTATCTGCGGAATATAAAATGACTGCCAAAATGATTTGAGCCTGTATTTATGGATCAGGGGTGAGATTTGTCAGGGTTTTTCCTGATTTCAGGATTTTTTGTCGGGATTTCAGAATGTTTTGTCGGGATTTCAGAATTTTTTAAGAATCTCTTTTGCAATCTGGAATTCCTGAGGTGTTGTCCAATCTGGAATTCCTGTAAAAATGTATATAGACCAATGAAAATTGATATTTTAAGGGGGTGCCTGCAAATACAAACCATATGTTGATCTGGGGTCCGTGTAGATTTTTGTTATGGTTTTCGTTTTTTTTTTTTTTTTTTTTTTTTTTCAAAGGGAACAAAGAAACTGGCAGGAGCGGGATTCGAACACGCGACCTCCGGGTTACCGTACCGGCGCTCTACCAACTGAGCTATCTTGCCCTATGTTGGCGGTTTTCCAAATTGTCAGTATCTTTGTTCGGGTGGGCGCTAGTCAGAAGTCATAAACCCAGAATGCCGTATAGCCAGGGATCACACCCAATTTTACCATACAACCTGGGAAGCGATATTGTGGGGATCACTCAATTAGGATACGAATTTTTAACTTATAATTCATCAAACAATCCACAAGGGAAACTGAGATTGTTGGCCAATCTCGCCCTTGATAGATGGACAGATTGAAATGAGACGCAGGGGGGGGGGGGGGGGGGGGGGGGGCACACTGAATACCTGAATACATAACGATAGAACGTACCCCTGGGAATTGTCTGGACTATTCGTACCCGTCCGTCTCGTCTCTTGACATTAAAGGATTTGTATGACTTAAATACATGTTACTATCATCACCATGGTGGAAGGAATGACTTCCGATCTTTTTTGTAGCAGTCAAATGGAGAAATGTTAACATTTTGGTTTTTATGCTAATGATTTTGGACTGGACTGGATTGGATTTTTTGTCGTGGCGGATGGGTGAGGGATGTGAGGTCAGTCGTCCTATTCGTGTGCTCTCCCCCCCCCCCCCCCCCCCCCCTCCGCCCCCTCTTCCCTCCCACCTTGACCACCGATTTACTCATCAAAATTTCACCTTGCTAATAGCCGACGATAATTAGTGCATGTAATTGGAAAGTGGGTCTCATTTCACTCGCTAGCAATTAAAGTAGTCTGGGGACTATAAATACATGTGAATCTATTATGCTATTCCTCTTGCATAGGCATTGTTAAGAAAAAAATTAAGAACAAGTGCTGCTAAGCTAAACAAACCATTCTTAGGCAGTGGCGTATCCAGCGGGGGCATTTAAGGCGTCATAAAAAAACGAAAAGAAATAGTGTTTTTAAGACGATTTTAAGACGATTCAGACGTTGCTTGCCCTCACTGGCACTAAAAAAAGTTGGATACGCTGCTGTTCTTAGGCCAAGCCTAAAGCCAAGTAAATTCTGTGGCTTTTTTTATACAGTATGAAAAGTATGATATAGCTTTGGTAACTATCAAAATAATACCAAATTGATTAGTTTCAATCTGAAAGATTACCGGTACTGTTTATAAAGATGGTACCAGTACCAATCCTTCTGAGAAATATTTCCATCAGAAAAGCTGTATTTTTTGAGAAATAAGCCCATATGAACTTGTGCTAAAATCACTCTTAAAACAGATTGGTTTTTCACAATTATTGTCTCGCGACTCAGTCGATGGATTGAGCTCAAATTTCACAGGTGTGTTATTTCATGTAGGCCTATATGTTGAAAGATCTTGAATCCCACAAAGTATAAATCACTGACTGGAACTTTGTCAGCTGAGCTCTAACAATGCTATAATTAAACCTTTAATTTAATTTGTTGGTGGAAGAAGGGGAATGTGCTTCCCCCTCACCCCACATCGATTCACCAATTCCTGCTAAGCGAGATTTCCCCTGCTACTAGTAGCTGACCATGATTAGTAATTGGAGAGCGGGTCTTGTTTCACAGACCAGCCATCACAGTAATTGCAACGAAGCCAGACTTCTAAGCTTCCCTGGAGCCTGCCTCCATTCGGCCTCATCACTCAGCGGTGGGTGAGTCAGGCAGTGGTTACTGGGGACACCAAAGACAATCCCTTGCATAATATTTGGTTGGAGAGTGGAAGGGCAAAATGCTACACCGAAAAATCCGCTCGTGAAAATGATCATTTGAGACAAAAAAAACCAATTTACAAAAATGTTAAGTTGCTGTAGATTACGCGTACGAGCGGGTTGGAGGAGACTAGTGCTAAAACATTCATCCACCCAAACAAAATATATTTTATGAATGAAATATATTACATCAGTTACAATATCAGGCGATTTACGAAGTTTATATTTAAATGACGTTTTGAATTTCTTATCACTTCAGGGCTTATCTAATGTGAATTACACAAGTTGGCCAACAACAGTGTACAATGCATGGTGTAAGGCTTCCTGTCGCTTGGCCTTGTGGGATGCACATCATGCAAGAAATTGTTGGAGAGCATGATGGACGGTTATAGGCTAAGGCCGCATCCGAACTGTCTAGGGCTATTGTCTATGTGTGCGCCCATTACAACTACGTGAAGAAATGCTGACAATAGCCGTAGCCGTAGCTCTGGAAGCCAGTTTCGGATACGGCCTAAGTACAAAAAAACATTTTTAGCGTCCGGGTTTTTTTAAGGAAGAAGGAGGGGCCGCTATTCTTTTTTTTATATTTCCGACAACTGTTGGTTTTTAACTGTTCAAAGGTACACAAATAAAAGAGACATGTTGGACAATAGAATTTAACATGTTTGCAGTTCTGACTCGTAAGTATATTTCATTTTCCGATGGATCGGTTGACGTTTTGGAGGTTTTTTCAACCTCGTTTTCCATTTGTAAAAAACAAATCAAGCGGCCCCAAAAAGAAAGCGGTCGGGGACGCTCAACATGATTATTTTTTTACTTAGCCTTATCTTTAGGCCTAAACCATTTTGTTTTCTCTACTCAAAGTTCCAACTTCTTAAAAATGGTTGCGCTCCCTCTCCTCACAAATTTGGCCAAAGCCTTGTCAGCGCCCCCCCCCCCCCCCCCCCCCCCCCCCCCCCCCCAATCAAAATTAATATCACCATCGACCACGCCAGTCGAGCGTACACTAGCATTTGATTGTTGGAAACCGGTCTGGTCAAGGACGCGTGAGAGTTGCCATGGCGTTTGAAGACCAAGCTTAATCGTGCGCGAATTCTCATAACAAAGGAAATTCGATACCAGACGATATTGAGTCCAGCGCCGACTCGTGCCGTGTCATCAAAATTATAAAATTAAAGATGTGTGTCGGTGTTTTTTGGGGCGTGGCACCCAGAGAAAATAAATCTTCATATTGAATTGATACCGGTACTAATTTGTCAGCATTAGATAAGCTATAAGCGTTCCAATGAGACTGTCCACGCAAAAATCAACTGAAGATACGCAACACATTTAATTTGAACTTTAATTTTAATTGTATACGTACTCATTCTTGGCCATGTTTACAACAACACTTTGTGCATGTATTATTTTGACAGTATTCGTGATGACATACAGCTTGTGGAATAGTGACAAAATAATAACCATTTTAATCAATGTTTCAGTGTGCAAAGAAAATTGGCAGAAGTGGGATTGGAATATTATTGATCTATTTGATTTCGACAAATATTTCAAATATCATTCATCAAATGCCTTATTGAAATTTACTGTTGCCGAAAATACCCTTGCCTGGCCGTGTCCCAATTAAAAACAAAATCGAGAGAAAATTAGGCTGTGCGCCGTTCGTAAGACACGAAACCAACACGGCCGGCCATATGTCTGGTAATTTAATAGTGTCCATAGGTGTCGTTCACTTTTGCTCCAGTTAGCGCATGCTTTCATCAAACTATACAGAAAATATCACCAAGGATATAAAAGCGAGGACCCATTTCGGAGCTCACATAATGTCTACCCGGCATACTCAAAGCAATGACAGGACTCGGTGACACCTGTCTAGACTTAAAATAGACAAAAAATATTGGATCGTAGCAAAGGAACTTGTACGGGGAGAGGGGGGGGGGGGGGGTCTAAATTAATATGGGCCGAAACACTCCTGGAAGATCACTTGGCGGGAATGTGACCAAAAAACTGAATTTAGACCAGCGTATTTTCTCTCCCATTATTGTGATAGTTATGTTAAGGAGAATGGACGAGGAACTGAGGATTCGTGCTAAGAATGGACGAGGCGAAGCCGAGTCCATTCTTGCACGAATCTACAGTTCCGAGTCTATTCTCTGACTTAAACTATTTTCCAAACAACAAAGGATTATTCAAATGAGTCTCACCCCACCATGTTTTTGAATAAGTGTAGATTCGTTTTGGTTCCTATTATATTGTTTCATTTTCGATTATTTGTGTTATCCATTTTGATGTATTTTGTTCAAACAACGTTTTAAATGGCGATTAGAAAAATTACAGGATGGTACTGATTCGCACCATGATCGCTTTTCAATTTGTTTTCCTTTACATTTCCGCAGTACGATAATCGTAAATTTAACAAAAAATTTAACGAATCCACGGTATCTGTATATTCGTTACGAATGTACAGTTTTGATGTAGATTCGTTACGAATCTACAGTTTACTGTAGATTCGTGAAAATAATCTACACTTTTCTCAATAGTGTGACGTCACAGAAATAGTTTAAACTCGGTACATTAGTCCCAAAATCAATTACTGTCAATCCATAATTGGCAATTAATCATTGACAATCAATCAATTCAATCAATACAACCCATCCATTATCATAGAATTGATGACATTCAGGTCCTCAAACATTGGTTCCGTCTGAAGTTTTTTAGTTTTCAAATTGTACATCGAAAGAGCAAAAAAGTACCGTACAATACCCTGTAAAACTTGCTATCAGTTTGTAAACATGTTTAAATACTAAACATGTTTAGAGTATTGACGGATAGTGTTTAGCCATTGACTATTAATTAATGTCTGTGAATTGGACACGTAACGTTTAGCTTCTAAACATGCTTACACGATAGCAAGAATAATTGCTAAACACAGTTTTTAGAGTGTACCACTGGTGTAGTTTTAACACTCCAGGTTCAGTGCACTGCGCTAATGCCTATACAAATGTATGATAATGTTACCACTGGATGGAAAATCACAGATGGAATCCACCAGTCATAATCCCTACCATGTGGGAAACTGTCCACAGGGTTTATCCATTCAGATAATGAGACTTGACGTCCGGGTCGTCCGGCTGCCTGATGTACGGTAGAATGACGGATCAGAGTACCGGTAGTATACGGCATTAAGAGAGGTTCCAACACTAGAAGAAGCCTAATTCAGCCAGGGGATGTTGCATACTGATGCTGCAGAACTAATAAGAGGGATGACAGATGCATGAAGAAAGAGGACTTAACTTGGAGCTGCAGAGTGGTACGGCCGAAGAGAGGCAGGGGTCCTGGCGCGGTTCTCAACGGAAAATTTTGAAATTTAAACATAAAACCGTTTCAGATATTTTTTTATTGAAATCACATAATACAAGGCGACATTTTGAATTGCCAACACTGCAAAAACAGTGTTTAGCAATTAGCCACTTTTCTAAACACACATTGCTATCAGTTTGTAAACACGTTTACATAATTTATAGACCTACTAAACATGTTTAGCGTATTGACGGATAGTGTTTAGCCATTGAACATTGATGTTTAGGAATTGGACACGTAATGTTTAGCTTCTAAACATGTTTACAAACTGATAGCAAGATTGTGCTTTTAGAGTGAACCCTACCGCCTTTACGGTTTTCCTGGGCCAAAATCTAAATAGAGGATAATTCTTCAACGGATTCCAGAGAAATTATCCCAGTTTTTAGACCTATATAGGCCCAGGCGGGGTAACATCCACCTTCGGTGAGACCAACTCGGCTCTCCCATACAAAGAGATATTTCTGATGATTTTTTCAATCAACATTCTACTTTAAAAAGACATTTGTAGGCATCACGACAAAAGGAGGCGCACAGCGTTACTTTCAGAATAGAAAGGAGAAGCAAGGGGGAGGTGTTCGCACATGGAAACAATTGTTTTGTTTTTTTGGTTTTTTGGGGTTTAAGTCAGTGGGTTTTGGTTTTTGGGTTGTTTTTTTAATGAAATGATGAGTGCAAAAGATGGAAGACGATCCTCACTTTCCGGTTTAGAAACCCGTTTTGGACCGATGCGATTTGTGTCTTCGTCAAAGTCCCGGCTTTTCACGTTTTCTTATCGTTGCAGATACACATCTTTGCAGACTGTGTGTGTGCACTCTCGCCGGTGACTTCAGCTCAGCCGTGAAAGGGGTATTCCGTCAGGTTCTCGGATCATTTGAGAAGCGCGACATAGTTTAGTTTGTACTCTGTGAAATGAAGCGAAATCCATTGGCACTTCCAACTCCGGTAAAATACCGTCTGTAACGGCATCTGCAATCGATTTTTATCCATTTTCGGCAGGCAGTTTACTGTAAATACGGTACTCTTGGCATCATTTTCGGTATTATGAATGCCCCATAGTGTAAAGATGTATACTTGCTTGTGACGCCAATTTCTTTGTGTTTTGTGTTTTAGATTTATAATACCATAGACCTTTTGCCATAGATTTTAATGTTAACCAAATTGTGTAACGGTCTGTGCTTTTCTATTTAGTATAGTGTTTTAGTTAAACCAAAAATGAATGAAGGAATAAAATGCTTATGAGAATATCCGTCCTTTGTTTTATTTAATTTTTGTTAAGTATTTCTGTTCAGACCGATGGCTGTTTTCTTGTGTAAAAAAATCATGTCAAATACGTTCATTTAACTATTGTTTCAGTGTCAGTTTTGTAAATTAGAACTGAGATTTTTTTGTTTTCATTTAAAACAATTTGTTTAAAGATGTAAGAACATAATATCGCTGCTTTTCAAGAAAAATAAAAAATCTTAGTTGAAATTACCCCAATATAGTCCCCGATTCGGCCTCTGTACGACATGCATAAAAAACACATGGTAAGTGACTTGAAAAACCATAGAAACTGACTGGTGAAAAAATTACGACAAAAATAAACAAACTTGTTCTTGCCAATTTGGTCATAAAATACATTGTATAAAGGTACCTGGTAGTATTTTAGGGGGTAAATGCACACATTCCGAGAGCCTCAATTTGTGATGTAACCCGCGATCCTGAAATTATGTACGACGTTTGACGTGCGCTTTTCATTCTGAATGAATCAATGTAGGCCCTGTTTGTTTATTCAGTAAACATTAAAAAAAAAGTATAGAATTTCTGCAGTACGCCTCTTGTATAAAATCGTCACACGCCATTGAAAGCCATACAGGCATGCATTGTGTAATGGCTGAATTAGATTATGTGGCGCGAAAATAATGCGTGCATGAAGGCCAAGCACGTTTTCCACTTCCCTGCTTTCCATGAAAACTATTAAAGGCTGGGGAAAGGTGAAGCACAAAGGTCGCAATGTGCTACGGATTTTCATTATATTTCAAGGCTGAAAGCCACTTGAGGTACAGAGCTACAAAAAGAGAAAACAAAATCAAAAGTACAAGAGGTAGGGATTAATAGAGGAATTTCACATGAGCCCCTTCTGCGCACCTCCGGGTTGAAAGCGAGAATGTCATTGGCAAACAAAACAACGCTTTTCAGCACATTCATTCGTGCATGAATTATTCAGGCCATAAAAGGGAAGCGTAGGCGCACGATCAGCATAAAGTTGTTTACTGTGACATTGAGATCCTCGCTTTCAAACGCGGAAGTGCGCAGATCGGCGCTAAACTCGTCGTTTTGGGATTCCTCTATATTCCTCTTGAAAGATCGTAGGATGAAAGGAAACATGCACCAGGCAAAGAATTCCATAGAGCTAGGGATGCAGAACGAAGGAAAAGGTTATTGACATAACCGTTCGTTGCAGGTTTAGGCCTATACAGCTACCTATGTTGGCGGGAACAGAGGAAAGCCGAGTTTCACGCTCAAACACTCTAATATGGAGGAACCAAGCTGGACAAGCCGGTATAATTACCCTGAAGATATCTGTAGAAAAAGACTAGCAACAGATCTCTCCAGTGAGAAGGATGAGCCCAACTCTTCTCCAACTAAATTAACAATGCGCTTCTGTACTCGATCTAATAAAGATAAGTGACAAGCAAAAACATACGGAAGCGTATTTAGGACATAGCAAAAAAACAATTCCCGCCCACTATTTCGCCCGGGCGGATTAGTATTTAACCCAGCCCGTTAGCATATGTTCCGATTGATCCGCCCGGGCGAAATACTAATCCGCCCGGGCGAAATACTAATCCGCCCGGGCGAAATACTAATCCGCCCGGGCGAAATACTAATCCGCCCGGGCGAAATACTAATCCGCCCGGGCGAAATACTAATCCGCCCGGGCGAAATACTAATCCGCCCTGGAGAAATACTTATCCGCCCTGGAGAAATACTAATCCGCCCTGGAGAAATAGTAATCCGCCCTGGAAAAATACTAATCCGCCCGGGCGAAATACTAATCCGCCCGGGCGAAATACTAATCCGCCCGGGCGAAATAGTGGGCGGGAAATTTTGTTTTGCCATGTCCTAAATACGCTTCCGTAGTAACACCAGCCCGGATGTGGGAAAAGTACATGTACTCCATAAGAGGACGTATAGTTGTCTTGTAAAGGAGAGCATTAGGAGATAGATACTTCCAAGCTCGATAAAGAAAACCAACTATATCAAGAAAAACTTCTGTTGTTTTAATTGATTCATCTGTGCGTCCATCAGTAAACACTTTTAATTAATAAGAAAATTACATGAATTGTTTTCAGTGCATCAATTCGGTTTGTTGTATCCATTTATTTCTGAATATTGATTTATTTACAGTATCTTTTGATAATTCAGTTACCATTAAATCCAAATCACCTCCATTTTGTTTTTATGTATGGTACAATTTCATTTCATTAATGTATTAGGTTTTTTTCGTTTACCGTCTCTCAGTTATTATTTATAGTTATTAGTAATTTTCAGATATTTATTTATACATATTTCCTCATTTCTTTGTTTCAAATGTTCTTGGTTTTGTTTTGTCCGTTCCGAAACAAGGTAAACAAAAATAACATTCTGAAATCAAACAACTTCCTCGAAATGATTAATTTGGCTGTGATGCAGACCAAAACAATAGCCTTGTTTTTGTACAAGAACAGCCATGGTTGGCGAGACATTCCACGGCACACTCGCGACACAAAATAATCAAATGCATGACAAACAAAATGTTTCGCATGAATCGTGCATGATACTCGTGGGCGTGCATACAGTATAAGTTTGGCAACAAAAAACCAGGGCACGTAGTCGTTAGGTCGCCTGGTGAACCCTGCCTTTAGTTTAAAGGGACTCGCTGTTTCGTGGTCTTTTCAGTCTGTTCTAGACTCGTGGCTTGCCAGTGACGTAACTGGGGGTAGTAATGTACGTGAGAATACCAGGGTTTTTCATTATATTTAAGGCTAAAAGCCACTCGATGTACGGAGCTACGAAAAGAAAAAGATTCAAAGATGCGAGAGGTAAAAATTAATATTCCTCCTGCAACAGGAAAGATCGTAAGATGAACTTAGGGAAACATGCACCGGGCGAGGATTTCCATAGCTTTTGGTTGTACATCTATACAGCTGGAGTATGTGTTGGTCTGACAGGCGGAAAGCTAAGTTTCAAGCTGAAACACCCTAACAGAAGGAATGAAGCGGGACAAGCCGGTGGAACATTTACTATGAAAATATCTGTAGAAAAGATTAACAGATCTCCGATGAGGAGGATGAGCCCCAACTCTTCCCCAACCAAATTAGCAATGCGCTTCCATACTTTATCTAATAAAGATAATGCGCCTATCAATTGCACACAAAAACGTCACATCTGCTGCATTTACTCCCCGAATTACTTCAACCCAGAAATTTGCTGCACCTCGGGTACGGTACCCCCTGTAAATTGGACCCTATGGTGCCTCTATAGTTCCGCCGCTTGGCCTTGCTAATAATGACTTTACACCAAAAACTGTTGGGACTGTCAAATTGTACTTTCAACGTGAAATGTATATGCCATACTTAAAGCAACCACAATGTGAGAAATCAAATAATCTCCACGAAGGTTCATCAGTTACGATAGAAATAGATGGTTCTTTGTATTAACAAAAATTCACGACTGTCTCTTTAAACAGTTGAATTCCAGTTCTCAACTGAGGTTGGCACGTTGGCGCCAAAAACTCCATTCGATTTCACATAGACCTAGCCAGGTTGTGTTATTCAAAGAGACGGTACTAAAAATGCAATACTAGAATTGACTTTTATAAAATCTTCCTGAGAAAATCTCGCTCAGGTGTGTCAGGTGGGGTTTTCCAGCGGGTCTAACGCCCACAGGTGACGGTCACAGCTGGCTGCCGGTCGCGCTAAACAGTCGTAATTACTGCCGGGGTATAATATCATACAAGTTCCAATTATAGCTTGAGTATGGGTTTCATTTTATTTTTAAATAACCCATGTTGTTTCCAAGGCATCGAATATCATTAGCACCAGCAGCACTGGACTCATGTGTTAAAGTGTTAGGCGAATGGCACCAACGGATGAGATGTTCCAAGGTTTTCTACGATCAGCCATGCCCGGGGAGTAATGCTATTTCACACGGTCGATGAAGAATAGGGATGGTGACTAAGTTGCATTACACACTTTTCCGTCAAATCTTTCAAGTCTGAAATTTCACATCCCTGATGATTATGGTCCTCAATCAGGTTTTCTCAGACCATGCGCAAGCCTTGAGTTTGCACCGCCCCTCGCTAGTCGATACACTGGCGGCTTATAAGTTACCGAGACTTTTGATAACTTGAACGAGTCGGCAATTGAATATTTCTGGACACCGCAACACTGAAATCCAGTTTGTGTATCTGCAGCGTGGATTATTCGATCAGTGCTCTAAACACTATGCTCCGAAAGTTAATTATTTCTTACTTAATTTTTAAAATCAATTTAAAGACTAACTATAGACCGTATCATAAATGACGTCATGGCAGCCATGTGTGGGACACACGCGTACAAAAATACATGCCGATATTATGCCTGTCCCACAACATGGCGGCCCATTTATGTTGCTATGGCGACGTGAGTATTCGGTATGGTCTACAAAGGACAAATTAAACGACAAATAATACATCTTTCCATTTTGGTTTGATCAGTGGTTGGGTTGGGTTGGGTTGGGTTGGGTTGGGTTGAGTTTGTATAGGCCTATGCCGGCAATCGTGGACCTAGGACAAAAGGATTCGGGCGTAGACAAAGGAGTCCACGTTTAGCCGAACGTCCACGATTGAAAACCGTGTATAAAACCAATGGGAGGTCTTCCGAAAAAGTTAGAGTATAAACAAAAGAGGAACAATGGGAGGTCCACTATAGACCTTTATCATGGTATAGCCATTTTGTTTTTCTCCTATTAAAATCAATGTAACCAACCCGAGGCTGGAAGGAAAACTAGTCTGGCACCTTCATTCAATAATTGGAATCACTATTCATATTTGCTAATGCATACAGGGAACAAGACAAAGATGGTGACAGCATGATAAAGGTCTATTGCACCCGTTTACATGACTGGGTGGGTTGGGTTGGGTTGGGTTGGGTTTGGTTGAGTTTGTATATGCCGGCAATCGTGGACCTAGGACAAAAGAATTCGGGCGTAGACAAAGGGGTCCACGTTTGACCTAACGTCCACGATTGAAAATCGTGTACAAAACCAATGGGAGGCCTTCCGAAAAAGTTAGAGTATAAACAAAAGAGGAACAATGGGAGGTCCACGATTGCACCCGTTTACATGACTGTGTGGGTTGGGTTGGGTTGGGTTGGGTTTGGTTGGGTTGGGTTGGGTTGGGTTGGGTTGGGTTGGGTTGAGTTTGTATATGCCGGCAATCGTGGACCTAGGACAAAAGAATTCGAACGTAGACAAAGGGTCCACGTTTGACCTAACGTCCACGATTGAAAATCGTGTACAAAACTAATGGGAGGCCTTCCGAAAAAGTTAGAGTATAAACAAAAGAGGAACAATGGGAGGTTCACGATTGCACCCGTTTACATGACTGGGTGGGTTGGGTTGGGTTGGGTTGAGTTTGTATATGCCGGCAATCGTGGACCTAGGACAAAATAATTCGGGCGTAGACAAAGGGGTCCACGTTTGACCTAACGTCCACGATTGAAAATCGTGTACAAAACTATTGGGAGGCCTTCCGAAAAAGTTAGAGTATAAACAAAAGAGGAACAATGGGAGGTCCACGATTGCACCCGTTTACATGACTGTGTGGGTTGGGTTGGGTTGGGTTGGGTTGAGTTTGTATATGCCGGCAATCGTGGACCTAGGACAAAAGAATTCGAGCGTAGACAAAGGGTCCACGTTTGACCTAACGTCCACGATTGAAAATCGTGTACAAAACCAATGGGAGGCCTTCCGAAAAAGTTAGAGTATAAACAAAAGAGGAACAATGGGAGGTCCACGATTGCACCCGTTTACATGACTGGGTTGGGTTGGGTTGGGTTGGGTTGGGTTGGGTTGGGTTGGGTTGAGTTTGTATATGCCGGCAATCGTGGACCTAGGACAAAAGAATTCGGGCGTAGACAAAGGGGTCCACGTTTGACCTAACGTCCACGATTGAAAATCGTGTACAAAACCAATGGGAGGCCTTCCGAAAAAGTTAGAGTATAAACAAAAGAGGAACAATGGGAGGTCCACGATTGCACCCGTTTACATGACTGCGTGGGCTGGGCTGGGCTGGGCTGGGGCTGGGCTGGGCTGGGCTGGGCTGGGTTGGGCTGGGCTGGGCTGGGCTGGGTTGGTTTGGTTTGGCAAATTAGTAACAACAGGCCCAACCCCAACCCGGTTAATCTCTATACATTTGCTATGTATCTTTGCTGCTCATGCTCCCCTCCAGCAGTTGCGTATCTAGAGTTGGGTCAGGAAGGGGCGGCAAAATATTATTTGAAAAAGTAGCGCCAAATTTTGTTTTCACCCTTAACATTTTTAAATTGGGGTGGGGGGGGGGGGGGGGGGGGGGGGTTGGGGGTGTGTGTAAATGTACCAACTGTGAAGTGTTGGCCCTTGTGATATGGATACAAAAAAGTGCCTCCGTGGGGGGGGGGGGGGGGGGGGGAAAGTACCCCCTCCCGGATATCTGGCTATGCGCCCCGAGTGTTCTAGAATAAGAAAAGATAAGATGGAAAGTAAGTGATAAGATGATGCAATTAAATATCCCTTCACATCACCGCCACGACGGCTAGGAGTCCACCGTCCATGTGAATACAGCAGAGGATGCCTGTCGCTGAAGCATAAAGTTGTGGGTTTTTTTAAGTATTATTTCTGGGAAGCATGCAGACAGACGAGATCGTTTCAAAACCATTGTAAACAAGATGATTATTCACTTCCTTTTTCCAGTGACACTTCGTATACCGGTACGTTCTCTTTTTTTGTTTTTATATTTAAGGCTTGCAGTGCCCCAATTTTGGATTACCCGGATTTGTGCCTTAAGCCCCGTTCTCACTTGAACGATTTTTTGTACAACTGCGGTGCGACTAAAAAATCGTACAGCCGTGCGATTTCCGTACGAATTTCCCTATTTCTTTCCCGCGCAGTCTCACTTGTACAACTGCCGTGCGACTGCCGTTTAACTCTCGTGCGACTTTTCCTCCCGAAACATCCGATAACGGTTCAAGTTCCGTGCGACTGCCGTACAACCTGTACGAGTCCCGCGCAAGAGCCGTGCGATTTTTGTTCAACTCGCGTGCGAGCTGTGCGCATGCGGTACAACCGCCGTACAACCAATCAGAACGCCGTGCGACCGCCGTACAAGCGCCGTTCGATCCGTGCATGCGAATCGAATAAAAGCAGGGCCTTTTGGCGTCGATCTTCATAACCGCACTTGATGTTCGACAGTCAACAAGTATTCAACACAACACAACGATGCCAACGAAGAAGAGTGATGGCAAGGAGGCAGGCAGCAAGAACGGCACGGCCGTGCGACTCTCTTCAGACTCCCGTGCGACCCATCAGACTGCCGTGCGACTGCCGTGCGACCCCCATGCGAACTTTGCGAACCTGCGACAGCCATATGGAAATTTTCAACATTTGAAAAAACTCGCACGGGCATGCGACCTGTCCGAATTACACACGGCACCCCTACAACCTGTGCGAATCATCAACAGACTGCCGTGCGACTCCCGTACGCCCTGTGCGATATTTGGTAGTCGCACGGCATTCGCGTAGAAAATCGTTCAAGTGAGAACGGGGTAATACTGAACCAAAAGCTTTACATGCAGATTTGTTTGTGTGCATACGCCATGCGTTACCGCCCCAAGGCCCAATGCAGTTACAAAGGAAACAACGATACACTTCAGAATAATGGGGAAAAGGTTGCTTAGAATTTAGTGAAACACACTGAGTCATGGAATTGTGGGTTTATTGTAATCCATCTCCTATAGTTAACAAACAGAGACGTAAACTTTTCGAAAGCGCATGGCTGTTTTTCTTTTTTGTTTACTTATTTCGGAGATTTTCACCTTATATGGTCAACAACATCGCACAAGGAAGTACAAAAAATAGCATTTTGTTGTTTACAAGCATTAGTAATGCTGTCATCCTACTGTTTATTTTTTCAGGTCATAGTATTGAAACCGTTTTGAATTACTGGGATTAAAAAAAAAATAGATGTACAATGTATCATGGCTTTCAGAGATATATTGGAGGTAAAACAGTTTTTAGGAGAATATTTTGGTTTTTAGGAGAACATAAGATATTTTGGGGAGAGGGGTTTTAGAGTAAATATAGCACGACGGATAAGGCCTACAAGTTATTTGGCACAGATTGTTTTTCATTGTGTACAATGATTCTCATTTTTTAGTGGTGTAAAAAGCAAACTACGCATCTAGCACTGGGGATTAGAGTACAGTATATATAGGGCTGTTCTTATCCGAACCGGGTACTAATGTCAGGAACCGGTTCCAGATTATGGAATCGAGTAGGCCTACCTGTAACCGAAATAACATAAAACTTAGTAATTTCACAGACAATGAAAAAGTAAGTTTTAAAAATGAAAACCAGTGTACATGGAAAAACAAAACAGATTAATGTTTATAAAGCTTGCGAAAATGCAATTTACACCGTAAAGCTATATAATAGAGCTCACTGTACACGCTTGCATCGTACTGGTAGTATTACGTGCGGACGTTTACGGGCAATATGAATAGCAATTTCCCAGATTTAATTTTTGGCACTGGCTTTCTTTATGGTACCCGGTAGCCGTGCTTTTTTCAATCAGGTAGCCGTGCTTTTTTCAATCAGGTACCCGATTTCCGTACTGCCCTAGTTGTGCATGTGGTCAGTCAATATATTTTATGAATATTATGTACCGGTATACACGTATGCTGTTCTATTTTCAATATGCTGTTTTATTTTATTTTCAATAGGAATATAGGAGGCCATTCCTCCCTCAATCCTTTAAAAATCAAAGAAAATCCAAGACACCAGAGAAAAGATTAAATGAAGCTTAATCAATCCAGCAATGTTGTACACTGACAATTTAGGAGACCGCCGACATAGGGCAAGATAGCTCAGTTGGTATTCCGGAGATCGCAAGTTCAAATCCCGCTCAGGCTGCCAGTTTTCTTTGTCCAATTTCAAAATTCATTTACAGTTACCGAGTCAGTTTCCCTTGTGGTATGACAAAGACACATAATGTTTTTATGACTCACAACAGCGCATGGGATGGCATCACCTTCAAGACTGACGTGACTGATGATAATGATGAAGCGGCTTCATCATTGCTGTATAGGATTCGGCTCGCCAAGCACGGGTAGTATTGTAAAGTGCAATGTCTTACAGCTTGGGTATGAGTTTTCCATTACAAAGCATATACTTCATACATACTAGATAGGAAATATTAAACAAATATCCCCTCCCCACCCCTTTCCCCACCACCCCATCCACCACCCCTGCCTCACCCCAGGTGATTATTTTTCTCGATTAATAAATAATTTTGTTTTGTTTTGTTTTGTTTTAATATATTTATTTTATTTTTAATATACGAAATGGTTTTAATATAAATATTTATGCTAGTGTATTTTGTATTGTATCTCATTCCTGTAATTGGTGGTTCTTCCACTGATGTGTACGGAGCCCCTAAAGGGACTTATGATGAAAAAAATCACGTATGAAGACATAATTTGAGTTCTTTATTTCGTGCGCTCAAAATCATATATTTTGTGCGCTCAAAATCATTTTGTGCGCTCGAAATGATTTATTTCGTGCGCTCGAAAAAAAGTATTTCGTGAGCTCGAAATAATTTCGTGCGCTCGAAATACTTTATTTGGTTCGCTCGAAATCATTTCGTGCGCTCGAAATAATTTCGTTCACTCGAAATCATTTCGTTTGCTCGAAATCATTTCGAGCGCACGACATAATTTATTTCGAGAGCACGAAATGATTTCGAGAGCACGAAATGATTTCGAGCGAACAAAATCATTTCGAGCGAGCGAAATCATTTCGAGCGAACGAAATCATTTCGAGTGAACGAAATATAGTATTTCGAACGCACGAAATAAAGTATTTCGAACGCACGAAATGATTTCGAGCGAGCCAAATAAAGTATTTCGAGCGCACGAAATGATTTCGAGCTCACGAAATAATGTATTTCGAGTGCACGAAATGATTTCGAGCGCACGAAATAATAGATTTCAAAAGCACGAAATAATTGATTTCGAGTGCACGAAATGATTTCGAGCTCACGAAATAAAGAACTCAAATTATTTCTTCATACGTGATTTTTTTTCATCATATGTCCCTTTAGGGGCTCCGTAGATGTGATTAAACGTAAATAAATAAATAAATATGGAAGGACACTGTTGTGAGATTGAAGAATTGATAATAATTATGTGCGATAACAGCATGGCTTCAGTGGCGTACACGGGGAGGGGGAAATCCCAGGGGTGACGGTACATTTACCGGGGGCGTTCCATGGGATCAACAGAAATTGAACAACCATGAAAGCCAGACGAAAATGCAAAAATGTCCATTTAAAAAAGCTATAAGTTGTGCGTATATATGTAGGCCTATAGATGCATGTAAATATTGTATACCTGTTTTAAACAGCGCCCCACGTTCCTACTTATTCAACCCCCCCTCTCCCACCCCCCCCCCCCCTCTCCCACCCCCCCCCCCCCCCCCCCCCCACCCCCCCTCCCCGCGCTTTTTCGACATACTTTTCCAGGCGATTTTTTTTATGGGGGGGTCACTCTAAGCCTAGGGGGTGACCTCCGACAAAATCTTGATATCATCCCCTCCCACTTTGGGCAGGCCCGTCGCCAGCTCCGGGCATTAGGGGGGGGGGGGGGGGGCACAGTCGCAGCTAAAGGGGAGCCACATCACACACAAAAACACAACTATAATAATTATGAAACTTTTGTTTTTTTCCAATGGGGGGGGGGGGGGGTGGCAATTGGTTGCCAGGGGGATTGGCTGGTAAACAAGTTGTTTACTTGATGTCAGCTATGCATTAACAGGAATGGTGGCGAAGTGGAGGGCACAGCACCTTAAATTTGTCAGGTAAGTGTAACACAAAAAGAAAGGGATCAGACAAATTGATTCATCGCCCCTGTCATCACTTTTCCAACAGCAAAATAATTTGTCCTTAAAAACACCTGCCTGAGCTTTGCTACTCAAGTAAACAACTTGTCACAGTTCTGATTTCAGCCTGAGTACCTTTCATACCCGTCTTGTTTGTTAAGTCATCCATGTCAATGACATAATGAACCTAATACCATTGGACAGAGGACATTCTACCCTTTCCACAGCGTTGTCTTTTTCTGAAATATTCAATAGTTTTGCGATAATATGAATTTAGAAATGGGTATACTTTTTTAATGACACCCTGTACAAACCTATGACAGATTGCCTGCTAATAGAAAGTTCAAGAAGACCGACTACACTAGCTGGTTCGCACTGGCTTCTGGAAGCAATTTTCAAATTTTCAGAGGAGTTTTTAATATTTTTCTGTAAATTTCTGACTCGGTTCAAAGATGACACCTACCTATAGCCTATCGTTACGTGGATTTTTTTCTTTTTTCTTGTACTGTATAACATGGCCCCTTCGAATGATATTGCAACTTGTTATTGCCAATGGTGCAAACAACAAGTTTGATTATGCAATACACTAAGGAAGAGTTACCATGGCAACAACATCATTAGGCGTCACCTGTGGACCTTGAAAATCATCAAAGAGAATCCTGAAGACAGCATCAGGCCTCGTGCAATTTCTGTGCACCATTTTCCCGAGGGAATTTCACTCAGAGGTATAGCATATTAAATTATTACCACGAACCGGTAAAGGCGTGTATAGGCATATCATTCACTGTCATCACCCCGCGCAAGAATTGTCATAAATCCACAGTCTTGAGATGAACACTTTAGCTTCTCTTTGGCTGTGTTCCGACAGAGAAAGACTTGGTTTGGCATTTTAAAAGTGTATTCTTTGTATTTGTATCATCTTTATTTTTATTTCATTTCGTTCAGCGATCCAACAGCGCAATCGCTAGGACGGATGGATATAGATTATTTTTAACAAACATCATTTAAAACACTAAATACGAACATAAAAATAAATAAGAACAGAAAACAATAAAAAAAAAATTGTCATTAACAGTAAGACTAAATCAGATAAAACAGGCACACTCTGAACCTGACTCTTCAATCCCAAGCAGCAGACCTATGTTACTGAGGAGAGTTAAGCCTCCGTAAAGTTTGCCTTACTGAGGATTTGCCTAACTGGGGCTAAAAATGTCGTGATAAATGGAATTGTATGAAGTCATCAACCGGTGAATGAACCCATTTTTGTAGCATTGACCCTGTTACAAGGAACATGGAACACATCAGGATTTCGGAAATTAGAACACATTCACATTCACATTCACGAATGTGTACTATTATTTACTCCGTCCGATTTTTGTTTGTGGCACATCACGTGTACGTGTAACTATTGTATCGTGTTTATAGTAATTTGGACTGAAATATCTTCCCACTGCAAAAGCTTGACGTTCACGTACCGACATTTAAAAATTTGGCGAGAAGCAGTTCTTCGGGAAACTACAGGACACTATCTTCCATCAACCCTCCAAAATAAATAGATACAATAAAATCAGATAAGCCCCCGCCCAACAAAAAGGTTGAGTTCATAGTTTGATTTTTTTTGAGGGGGAGCATAAATGTTTTGAGAATGTCTGCAATTTTTCGAACATTAATGGCGAAAATTTCCAGGTAGTTTACCACATTTCGGCAAACGGAATTTTAAAATTTGACGTCTTCCACAAAATCTCTATTTAACTCCACCCCAACTTCGTAGAACGATCCCTTCATCAGGGGTCTCATCATCGTGCTCTACGGCCGAATGATAACCGACTTCGCAAATTTGCCGATAATCATGATACGTCAGCGGCAGTTTATAACCCGCCTCCCCTCCCTAGCCCTACCCGCCTGAAAACAGGAAGCGATCAAGTTTCGTAGACTTGGGTTATACTTCAAACATGTCCACATCTCAGTGATGATGATGCAAAATTGCAGCGGTGTATGATTCACAGACCTTTAATCCATTTGACATTCAGCCTACCAGACGAAAAGGATTTCCCACAATCCCCATCCACGTGAAAATTCCTCTCCAGTGATTCACGTGAATGCTTTCTGTATTCTTCACAAAACAAAACCTCGCCGCATCAAAGTAACAGCTGTTTTATTACTAGGCAACGCGCTTTGTCATTTCTGTCTGGTTGTCTGCATAATGATAAAGCCGTAAACAGAAAGTTAAATCTGACCGTTTTGTATGACCATACTTTTGTACAAGCAGCATTACTTTTGTGCTTACAATATTTTTCCGCCTTCAACTTACATTAATTTTCTGAAAAACTATTTTGTTGATCTTTTTAGATATAGAATCATGTGTTTGTAAAACCATTTGTACGAAAAGAAACATCACAAACTGCTGTCTGAACAACTTTCCTCAATTATAATTTTCACTTATGTTTGATTTTGTCTTCCTTATGCTTACCAAACACAATAAACCAGAAGGGTGTTTTTTTTTTTCTTCAATTAACTGAAAATGGGGATCACTGCTTTTACAAAATCTTTACTGATATTTTTATTACCAAATCCATTTTAAAGTAATGAATGAAAGGTTTGCGGAAACAACACATGGTGTTTCCGCAAACTTTTCATTCATTAGTATCTCCGCCATGCAAAGCCTCAAATCTTACCCATTTTAAAGTAATTTTATATTATATTTTAGCAATAACAATGCATCCTTTTGGAAAAAATTATTCTATGATTCACACGTCAATTTACATTTATATTATCAATTTTATTTCTTGTAATCAACATTATCAATTACAAGTTTGTGCTGTAACTTGTTATATGTTTACGTGTCAATGATATTTGACCCAAATATAGACGATCGATATCTGTATTCTTATGCTAATAATTCAACCGTTGAATGGAAGTGTCACGGCGCGTCATGCATGACTAGCCCCGATGTCGTACGGGACTGCTGTTGATTTGAATGATTCATTAGCATATGACAGGGGTCAGTGGCCAGGACAGGTTGCATGTATGGTTGTGCGATACTCTGCTATCTACGCATACACGATTTGATGTGCAGTAAGTATACATGCATTGATGCACTGATCCATGTACATTGTACATGTACACGTGTACAATACACATACTTATGTCATTGCAGCCCTGCGCGCGTACAAAGGTGCAAAACGTACACGAGCACCCTGCATACACCCCCTTTATACTGTGTTCCTTCTACAACGGGAACTTTGTGCGGTGCATGCGGTGGATGCGGTGGTGGTGGTGGTCTGGTCACGTGACGGTACCAACCAACGCCTAGACAGTCGCTAAACTGTTTCCTGTATGGGGGTGAACCCAGGCTTCTCTTCACATACGCTGACTCACTAACCAAGTACCCGTACGCCGCTATCAGGTCATCAGAATTTATCCGATCGGAACTAGCTACCCAGAAAGCGCAGCCACGGCGGACCACTGAACGCAGCACTCGCAAGCGAGACTTACAGCACAGCTACAGTGACTAAAGATTGGTGCTGTTTAGTGTGCGGGTAGTGTCCGAAGACTTACTTTCACTGACACTTGTTCAAATTGTGTGATAACTTCTGCCAGACGAGACCAGTCCAATCATGTCTGCCACAAACGGAACCACGGGAGGCGATGTACTGCAGTTTGACGTGGGGCTGATTAACGCGTCGGCCAAGAAGTATCTGACGGCTGAGCTGGGCACTGTGAACGTCAACGGGACATCGCTAAAGAGTAAGCAAGTATGGACTCTCAATCCCGCCACCGCCGATGGGAAGCTCTTCTTCCTGTCCAACAAGATATCCAAGTCCGGCCAGATCTCCGTGTACCGTCTGACCTACGATAAGTACGGCAAGGTGACGGCGGAGCGAATGGACGACGAGGCCAGCCCGGACTTAATGCAGAAATTCCAGGTGGAGCCTCGCGGTGACGGCAAGTTCGCCATCAAGGCCGAGACGCTGGACTACCTGAGTGGCTCCGGGGAACCCACCTGCAAAGCCAAGACGGTCGGCGCCTCGGAGACGTGGAGCATCCAGCTGGCCATCCACCCCCAGGTCAACATCTTCAGCATCCAGCGCCAGCAGTTTGCCCACCTGGATCTGGAGAGGGAGAGGCTGCTGTTCAACGAGAACATCCCCTGGGGCGGGGATGCTGTCATGACCCTGATCTGGGATGCGGCGGCCAGCCAGTACCTGATCCAGGCGTCCGATGATCGCTTCGTGAACGCCGACGGTTCCCTGACAACAGACAAGTCCGGGAATTCCCTCTTCGCACTAGAGTTTCACGGGGAGAACCTTGCCTTCAAGAACGGAGGCAAGTACCTGTCGGTCGGTGGTAAAGATGGTGAGCTAATGACGAGGAAAGGTACGGTGGGCAAGGAGGCGTTGTTCCGTCTGGAAGATAGCTACCCTCAGGGCGTCTTCTATAACTTGAGCAACAACAAAATCGTCTCTATGAAACAAGGTAAGAAATCTGAAGTCTCCTAAGAACTGACCTCATTTGAAACAAAACGATATTTACCATTCTCTTGTGTACTTGTAATTTGCAGTTGAAACATGTAAAACTCCTTTCCTTTCATGGTTGAAAGTTATTTTCCTTCACCTAATCAGCATTTCTAACATTTTCGAAGCATTGGTCCAGTTTTCCTTGTTCTAGCACTACTAAAACTTCCACTCCGTCTTAACAATCATTAAGAGCATCTGTTATTATTTAGCTTTAACTTTAGCATTTCGAATTCTTCATTTTTGTTTGTTTGTTTGTGTGAAGTGATGTTAAAGAAAATCTTCATACATGAAACGAGAAAAAACAGGTGCAACTTAATCCATACATGTTGTATTTGTATTTTCTGTATTACATACATGTACATGCAAGTTATTGCTTTGTATACTCGCTCACATAATTCAGCGAGATTCTCGTCCGACTTGACTCATGGACCCATGCAGACCAAAACTTGACACGCCCACCTGGCCTATACAATCAGGAAGTCACGTTTCACACTATATGAACCACTAATTAAAAAACCCACCAGAGGAGTATTTTTCCCCTTTTATTTCACACACCACCACAACGTCCTAAACAATCCAGCTATTGATAACAGTGTAGACTCGGTAATACCTCCATGGTTCCTCGGAGTCCAAAGTTATATCGCTATTTTCGGGGGTATTCATGGCAGATTTGCTTATCAGAGAATATCCCGGGACATGCCTTTGTGGGAAAAAGTTGGAGCTTTTATCGAAGAGTAACAGATTTGGGGAGTTAACACTTACACAGCTGGCACAACACCGCGATTCATGCAGTCTTGTCACTGCGTTTACGACCTAAATTTATGAACCAAATCTCGGGGCGGGTGACACGAATACCAGAGGTTATCACAATAAGTAAAGCAAAACAATACAAGTCGCGATATAGTTGTGATGGATACAGCATTTAAAGTCCCTCGCAGTAGTTCCTTCCATATTTGGGCAACTATAACAAACCACCTAATTACGTCATATTCAGCATTGTTTCGTTCGTGAAAAGACTCAGACATTTGTAAATACCAATTTCAATAGAAGTCGCCAACAATGGTTGGATTTACGGAGGGCTGGTTCGGTTCTATGCATTGGTGACTACTGTGTTGAGTACAAGTACGTTGCGTTTTGCCAAAGGTGTTCACCAGGGTTGGGTATATTATTACAAACCTGCTATGGTAGGGGCTGTGTTCGTCCTGGCCTTCCTGCATTATGGAGCTGACAATGCAGTGACTCTTTAACGGCCTTCCCACGGATGTTGGTGTTAGGACAAAATTAAAGGGACAATCTGTTCGTGTGTTTCTGTACTTGGGATGAGAAGTGAGCCATTTCTTGTCTATTTTCCGGTGTTTTTTTTGGGTAACATATTTGTTTTTGTCTTTCTATTTGGACCAAGAATATTCAATTAATAACCGTCATTCACAGAAGATAAGGGCTTCACTATAACGGATAAAAACATCAAGC
Organism: Hippasteria phrygiana; assembly: GCA_037893225.1. Taxonomy (NCBI): domain Eukaryota; kingdom Metazoa; phylum Echinodermata; class Asteroidea; order Valvatida; family Goniasteridae; genus Hippasteria; species Hippasteria phrygiana. The sequence continues at coordinate 16,075 of JAZGUH010000610.1, read as the reverse complement.
CATGTGTATAACACAAATGCATTATACGTGACTTTAACGACAAGAAGTGGAAATTGTAGGCGAGAGTAGATTTGCAAGTTTGGCAAAAGGAAATCACGTTTGGCAAAACGTAATCATGTTTGGGAAACCGAAATCCAAAGAACCTAGCATTAGCAATGTGATGCTTGTTTGCTCAAAATGTTTCCAAACTTTCTGGGCTGAACTTGAAGTGGCTCTTGTGGTAATGATGTGCAGATCTGTACACATAAAACCCGACTTTATACACGTGTTGTAGGCCTACACACACCGTGCAGTATAATGATTTTGAAAGCACTCGAACTTCACCTAGTGTGGTGTTTACTCGGTCAATATGTAAATATACATCTACTTGACAACTGACTATAATGCCTGGTTATCCAAATGCCATACAGTAGCAATGTCGTGGTTGGAGACATCAGAGTTGCTGCGCTTGTACTATAATTTATTAGATTCCAAAACATTCCATTCATAATAAGATATAAATGGCTGGCTATGTGAATATCAAAATATGTGTGTTTAATGCATGGGGGAATCTCGCTTGGTAGAAGGTACATGTGATCCAGTGCATGACATTGACATGAGTCATGCACTGGCTCCGCATACTTGCAGACAGATTCATTATTTTCCCATATTGTGTGCAGCCGTCCACTGAATATGGTACTCCATGGGTACTCAAATTGTTTTAAATATAGTTCAGTACTACCCCTCGATGCTGGAGTCAGCAGGCTTAAAAGTCGGAGCCTCACAGATCTTTTTTTCGGTTTGCGTTCGAATCTACGCAAGACAAATTTTTTTTTTTTTATTTTCTGACACATTTTTCTTCTTTAAAAAAATATTATAGAAAAAGGACCCTGCCTGGCCTGCTCTCTAAAAGAGGAGAAATTTGAACAGGGAATCCCTAAGTATTTGACCTTGTGTCAATGTGCTTTTGATAACCCATTTTTTTATCTCTTCAGATAATAAACTTTGCTTCCACTTTGTCCAACAAAAAGTTGTCGCTTCAGAAATGGAACATATATCACAACTGCCATCTGAACTTCAGCAATGAATCGAATTTTTTTTTATGCTACATGGAATACCATTACAACAACACAGCTGAATTTTGTAATTCGGATACAAAAAGACTAGGCGTTGTTTCAAAACTGAAGACACCTATAGTCCTTACACGTAGCAGCCATCTTCCAAGCTCATGTCTTTGTTATCCTTGGACAGGCACTGGTAAACCTTTTGTGCTTATATTGCTACAGAATTTGAATGACAAAAATATCTTCGAAGATGGCCGCTACACACTAAAGTCTATTAATTGGAATAAGTGTAATCAACCAACCAATAAAGTAGTAGGCGTGCACTGCATATTTTCTGCAGGCATGGTACTGGAAATATACACATCGTTTAACATGCTGTCTTTTTTAGGCAAAATATCGAGGCTGTTTTTCAAATTATGCCCGAAGCGTGCCGAGGCTCAGACAGACTGACCTTTTGCTAAGGTCACGGTATGGAGGGAAGCCATTTTAATTCCCTCGAGCTTCAGAACAACAAACAATCTTTTGGGCGTATAGCAGATGCGTAAGGAACTAAAGACATTCTGTGTGGCATAACAGGAAGATGAGTACGTGTAGTAATTATAATGTACAAAATGTGTGCAATGTAACGAGGCACAAATTGAATTTGTAAAATTCATGAATGTTTCACTTTGTTGCTTCTTGCAGTCGTAATCGCAAGGGTATTAAACACGGCCAAGGTTATCCGAGTTCAACCTGCATTTTGTTTGCATTTCTTTTGGCGAAAGAAAGCAATTTTGTTGCCAGCCACTCGGGATGGAAACTGAGGTTTGGTGTTGTTGAACCAGGACGCAGGAAATTATCGGATTACAGATGGTTGGCAATGGGGCGATAATCTGAAATGAAAGCCGGGGTGGGTAAATTCAAATCCGCCAGGCCCAACATAGTGCAAGATAGCTCAGTTGGTAGAGCGCCGGTACGGTATTCCGGAGGTCGCAGGTTCGAATCCCGCTCCTGCCAGTTTTCTTTGTTCACTTTAAAAAAGTAAATTCAATTCCGCCAGTTTCCGAAAAGTTACTCATTTTATCTTATGCACATGATACTCTTTTAAGTTGCATAATGTGTATAACAAAATGTCAGATGATACAGTGTATGCTTCTCCTATAGACGAAAAACGTGGACATATTTCACGGACGTGCTATTAGCACAGACGTGAGCTACATGCCTATATAGAAAACGGTTGCTTAGCTTACCTGGTAAAATGCTATTGCTTGCGAATCGGGCTAATTTCACGGAGCTGCTAAGCTCGAAAATTTGCTCGGCACAAAAATGCTTTGCTTAGTGCTTGGTAAAAAAAAAGGGTTACACGCCAAAAGTCACGAAATTGGGTCCGTGATGCAAGAAGTTGCACTGAGCTACGTGTGTGAAATTGTTCAGAAACAATGGCAAACTTTAAAATAAAGGCAAAATTATGTTGAACTTGTTATAAATGAGGACTACGTTTAGAAGTTAAGTCTCCTCTACTCGAGTACGGGTCTACATCGGTTGCTATTTAACAAAAATGTTGTAATTCTAAAGCAAAGTTTAATGTCATACGCGTGTTTGCTCCCATGAACACGCATGGACTAATATTTATATAAACAAATATAGGCGTGGAAATTATGTTGCCGAGACCTATCGGATATCTGATAAAATAAGGAAAGTTTCCCTGAAACTCGCTTGCTTTGAAAGAAAACATGCAAAGCTTGTATAGGAAGTCGTTGGAAACAAGGTTTGATTACGAAAGCATTCAGAATAATAAAGCCCTACATATACATGCAAGCACATGCACGAAGAATATTCCTTGTTGTTGGTTGTGATGTGTATACTATATATAAACATTTATCCTGGTGGAATAAAGCAATAAATGAAGGGATAAACCCTCTACAAACGTGTGATTTATATCGATTGTGTGCGGGCACAACAGTGATTGCCTGCAGATGTGGCACATCACCCATGCCCCAATAATTGATGTAAAATATTGTCCTCAATTTTCCCCATATGCCATGCACTTATTACGATAGTCGAACATTCAATGCCTTGTGCACAATTTAGTTTTATCCAAGCTATCAACGTTCGTCTCGATAAAACACATTTGTTCAATATATATTTTATGTTAATGAAACTACTGAATGTAATCCAAACTAAAAACTGCATATGATTTCATTTTTAATTCCACTCACCAACATGAGATGTTTTTGTTGGTGTATTTTGGCTTTAATTCCACATTTCCCAACATAACGTTTTGTTCGAACGGCGTCGACGTATTTTTATTAATTCATTAGAAGTTTTATTTTAGTTTATGCGCACCTGTTGGGATTGGTCAGTCAATATTTTGTTAAATAGGGCCTACTAATAGCTATTTTCACAATAAGATACTACTCGACTAAAATTAGTTATCCGTTTGGTTTAATTTTAATCAAGCTTTCGCGGTATAGCCTATACCACAGGCGCTACAAACGCGCTTGACAGTTTTATTTCAAGCACTCTTTACTTTCCGTAGGAATAACATATTAGATTCACAATATTATTTGACTAAAACAATATGCACGGATTAATTGCGACACTGGAATATTATTTACAGTGACACAATATATGAACACTGCCATGTGAATTCCTAAGTTGTTTCGTTGTGGAAGTTTAAAGTTTAAACCAAGAATGTACAATTTCTTATCAGATTCTTTGTTATATATTCATCTTTCAAAAATCTCAGATTGACAATGCATTTAAATATTAATATCATTTGAAAATTCATTGTGAGTGCCGTGGTTCGCCATGCGTCGTTAGGCAGAGGTTAGTCATAGATTGCAAAGCCACGTGGATAAAAACTACACGGACGAAAGGGCAATTGCTTTTGTACCAAGAATATATAATAATATTCTTCAAATACCAAACCCCTTATAAATTATATGGCAAATGAATTCGGCAGTAATTGTGTGAGGGGGGGATTTTTATATTTTTTATTATTTATTCCAGTGAGTGTCTTTTTTTTCGTACAAGTTTCTGGTCAAAATGGGAATTGAAATGTACATGATATTATTCATTCTTCTGATCTCATGAATTGTTAATGTTGGGACGAAGCTATAAATCATATAAAGTGCTCGTTTGGTTGAGGGCTGATGATCGTACTATAAAAATGGATATCTTGTCCACACGGCGAGTTAGCCACTCATCAAAATACTGACAAACCACACAATGGTCATTACTTTAAGTTCATATTCTTCAGTTATTTTTTTATTAAGGACTAATGATATTGAAATATATTTACTAGCAAAGTTTTGATGATTGTCTATAGAGAAAGAAGATAAGTACACTGCTTGTGGGATTATGTAAATTTTACGCCCAGACATTGGAAATTAGTTAGGTAATAACCAAAGGGATGAACATTTGAAGATTTCGGGGCCATATGTGTCTTTAAGTCCACATCTGTCAAAGCGAAAAACACTGATGCGTTGCCAACAAGGAAATACATGTAAAGCTAATATATTATGCCGACAATGCGTTCAGTTATTTGTTTTCATAAAAAAAATCCACAATTGGTTTTGTCATCCTCATTTATCTCAAATCCGGGTTTTTGCCCAGGGTTAGTGTGTAATGAGAACTTCCCGTACCAGGGCTGTGTTCCGGACAGTGTGGAATTATACCTGAATTTCCTCTGGTTTCTGGCGGGATGGTGTGATCTAGATTACGGTGCCCAAGGGCACCGGACGTTCTGTTAACTTTTAGAGCAAGGTGGATGAGGTGGTGGATTTAGCGAACAAGCTGAAAAGCTTAGCACCAAAATTGATTTAGTAGTTTTTACACAGTGGGTTTGCTTTCTTCTGGTGTGACTGTCTGAAAACCGCAATACGAGGCTTTGTAATTATCAAACATATTTTGTCAACTTCTGGTTATCTTATCTTGAGTTTACAAACTAGGTTATAGAAGTAACAAAAAAACTTTTCCGCAGTGATGTCATATTTTGACCAAAAGGGGTTGGCGATTTTCATGTCAAGTAGCGATGTTGATTTCTTCGTGAATTCCTGTTTTACGCACTAAAACGTAACGTTTTAGAGAAAAAACTTGGTTCCGTGTTTTTGGATGAAATTATTCTTGGCATGTTCTATTCATTTTTCATTTTTATGGAAATATTTTGTCTAAAGTTATGTAGGCCCTACTCTAATTTATGACTATTACTGCAGTGTGACCTTATGGGCCAAAGATCTATCTCGATATTAATTCGTGTGTATTACTATTAAGGAAATTTGCGAGTTGCGACTCGTTTTCCTATGGGATGGGAGGACGTACGGTTGAACTTTGACGTGTACCCCTTGAGTACGGTTTTATGGGAGGTGTCGCGGTGGTTCTGGCAGCCAAGCGAACCGCTACAATGGGTTTGTGCAGTCAAGCGTAACATAAACAATAATCCAACAATGGATTGAAACTGCACAAACGGCAGCAAATGTCGTCATCCGGCCTGGTGCCACTTTTTTTTAAAGCCATATGGCGTCATCCGTACGCAAGGGGTTTTAAAGGTAACTAAGCTTTATATTTACTCTCTGTATACAGCTTGCAACAATAAATGCACATGTATGTAACGTGACCCCGTTTGCTAGATGCGCTTTAATATTTTATACTGGCAATTAATGTTTAAACCACCAATGCTATTAGTTCCATGCCGTTATCCAATTACTCAATGTCTGATTCTAAAGTCGACGGAGATAACTCAAAAAGCGGGTGGAGTTGAATTTGAACCTTGGAAAATTTTTGCAAGGAAAATATCTCGGTCAGTGCAGGCCGTGTTAACCCCTTGCCACCGGGTGGCGCCGGGGCACCAGGCCGGGTTATGCAGCCAAGCGAAACGGAAACAAGAGGCTTGTGCAGCCAAGCATAACGTACACAATACCCCAATAATGGATTGAAAATGCAAAAATTTGCCTCTATTTGTGTCACCCGGCCAGGTGGCAATTTCAATCTGCACGTATTTGTGTCAACCGGTGGCAAGGGGTTAATGAATTATTAATCTGGCTGGCCCTGCCTTGACTAAAGGGTGGTAATTGAGAACCGACGCTTGGATTAATTGCTCTGATTAGTCTCAAGTGAAATTTAGAATTGGTTCACGGTCCATAGTCTGTGGGTTGACGAGTTGGGTCGTCGTTGAATTTCTCGAAAAGTAGTCAGACGTATGGAATTGGGTTGGGGGAATGTCGGTGTTTGTGTGGGGAATGTCAAAAAATGTGCTTGGAATGTGGAGAAGTGCACATGACATGGTACTTGATGAGAATCATGAAGCAATAAAAACCCTTCACAAGAACAAAGTCACCAGAGGATGGGCTCGTTTTTGATGATTTGTATTCCCAATTTTGTCGACCAATGTTTGTTTTGGATGACGTGTTCAGTCACTAAGAATTCAATAGCAGCATATCATTGGCTATGTACATGTACGTTGTGTTAACATGTGCCTGGACGAAGTAAACTGAATATTTCGTATATTCAGGATATATCCATAGATGAATATTTTTGATTAAAAATATTTACAAGATTTAATGAAAGATTGGTATACCCTTGCGCCATGTCAGCATCCCAGCCATTAACCTCAAGGTTTCGGTAACTGAAGGTCCTTAAAAATATTGCGGTTCGCCAAAAATAACAAACATCATAATACAAGACACAGAGCGATTGTCCACTCATACAAAGCCGGTTTTGTGTGTTTTGGCGTGCGTGCCCTCTTAACCCACCAATCCAGGTTTTGGGTCTGGGGAGGGGGAAAATTACAAATTTTATCCAAAAGGTGACCCCAATTTTATTTGCCCTGCAATTTTTGTGTGTGAAAAGTTGACCTCAGTTTTTGTTTTCGCCTGGTAAATAAATTTGAAATCGGTGACGCTTTTCATAAAAAAACCCGAGAATTTGTGTATTAAAAAAATATCAAATTCCTGCTGGGGCAAAGTTGCGCCGTCCCCAGCTTGATACGCCGCTGCACCCAACTCTTACCCTTCCTTGTATTTTTCTTCAAATGTAAATTCCATTTTTTGAAACGTGAATTGTATTTTCCACTAATTAATTAACCATCCAGTCCTATACCTACAACTATCACAGCCTATCAAAAACTCTTAACACCAACTCTCACAGTTTGTGTGTGTTTCAATCTGTCATTTGATAGGTTTTGATCGGTACAGCAGCTGGGTCGATTTTGGCCATGAGAACGGGATGGTTAACCCTCCTATAAAGTGTCAGTGCCCAAAAGCTGCAGTGCAAAAACTATACGCCAGTCATTATCAGTCAAAACGAGTCGACTGCATCGTTTGAATCAATTTCTCCACTGCTGCTCTGTACTGTCATGACTGCAATAATGTAAAGATGCTTTGTCTCCTGCCAGGAACTGAATCTGGCATGTTTAGTGCAGTATGTGTTGGTAGTCGAAACACCACAAAAACACCATTTTGTATCAATCAAGTATACATGTAGAATCTATACAGTCCGTTGATTTATTTTGGTTGAAGTGACTGGATCATAATGATTAAGCTTGGAAATCGAACGTCAAACATAAAGCTCAAAATCCAAAGATGGACATAAAAACCACAGCATTTACTTTAGCAGCAATGCTTTAAAGTCCTTTTAAACACCGAGTAGGGTGGGGGTATATAGCAAGATTACAAACTTTTGAATTAGAAACAAAATGCATAGGCCTACTAGATAGCCAGCTTCCACCAGGCGCTTCTGCCGGATATTTCCTGGGGCGTCAAAGCCAATCATGAGGATGGGGAAAAGAGTAATACGCCGGGCTTGGGCAGTGTCAAGGTGACTGAATAGGTGACGTTGCAGGGTGACAAATGTAGGGACAATATGGATATTGAAGACTCGATCCGAGGGCTTCTTAACAGCTGAGGTTAATGGGTTTCCGGACTCTCATTGATTTGATAGGTTTTGGGGCACTAGTCAGAAGTTATAAACCCAGAATGCCGTATCCCCCTTGCCAGTTTTCTTTGTTCACTTTGAAAAATTATTCAAATGTCCCATGAAGAAAAATTGAATTATCAGTAAACATGGACAATGAATAATTGATAATTGTTTACTGTGGTTAAAAACGGTGCACCCCTCCAAAACCGAGCAATTTTTTTGCCTTTTTCGGTGAACAGGTATTACAAAAATTCACATTTGTTGGTTCAATTACCACAAAGTTGCTCGTGGAATCCACATAATGAGCACTGAAAGGGTATGCATGTGCTAATGTCATGTGGCTAAGGAAAGGTTCTGCTATATTAAATTAAACATTCAACTTGTGTATTCCACACCAACAGATGTCCATGTGTCTGCCAATCAACATGAAGAGACGGACACAGAGACTTTCCAGCTAGAATGCCCCGCTAGCAAGACGAACGAGTGGGCCATTCGAAGCTCCAATGGCAACTACTGGACTATGGAAGCTGGCAAACCAGACATTCTCAACAAGGGCAATTCCAGGTAAGTAGATTGAATAATTAATGCATAAAAAATAATAACTCTAATGTAGATTGTGGAATACAATGATCATACTACCAAGATTAACGTGAATCTCGAAAAGAGTGACAAATGTTGGCGTGAGTGAATCCTCAACCGCCTTAATTCTCGCGGCAACGTGCTGAATCCAACATTACGACAGCAAAATTTGAAGCTACTGGATCCAAGAAACCATTGGTTAGAATAGAGGGTCCTTTGTTCACTGATAATATCAACAAAACCCAGCTAACATTCCTGTTGAATACCGTTGTATTTAGCATGGTTAGTAGTCTGTATACTTACCCATCTGTGACAGTGCAGTGACAGCGGATTCTTCATGGTCCATCGACAGATGCAACAGCGCCCGCCGTTGAAAAGATGCACTCATTACTCTTCTTGTTGGTTCAACCCCTTGTAATACTTACAAATTCATGTTTTTGCTTGTTTAATTCAAATTCCAAACTGCTTTACTGCCTAATTAGAAGGAAAACCATCCCTTATGAGGATGAGGGCGCTGTTCCAAGCTGCCTGACTTTATTTTCTCTTGTGCCGTTTAAATTTTCTTAATCTACTTTTATGTTGGTGAGTACCTAATCGATATTTTGTTGAACTTTGAATGTTATGTCTTCTGAATAGTGTGCTTTTTAGACCCGAACTTCTCTGATTGCGGACTGTGATTATTGCTACATGTATGTTCCAACATGGCTAATGATATGTAAGGCAGCTCAAACATGTTCAAGTAATGATGCTGCTTGCATGCTTACAACATGTCGTGAGGATATTAAGAGACTCTACTTTTATGTGGCACAATCAACGTTTGACAAACCTGGTAATTTGAAGGTCAGAAACATAATGCCCCTGCTTCGCCCTGACCCCAGACCAGCAGTTTACAGTACCTCCATCAACATGCATATTATTATGATCACACCCTTTGACTCAAGACAAGTAACAGACTATTTTTAAAAGCTCTGTGCATGGAGGAAGGAACACTAACCTTTCTCCATGCTCTGTGCAACAGGGGGTTTTGTTCATCAAAAAAACCTTTTGCCAAATGGACAAAGCATGGCCAGACCAGTCTGTTCATTTGTGGTCATGATCCGCCTACTGACATTACAGTTTACATGGATGTCCTGAAGAATCCTGGCCCTACATACTTCGACTCTGATAAGTCGCCGCTGCGGTTAATACCCTCATCGGATAAAAGCCATTATATCCAACAAGACAGCACTCAAGAAATACGAACAAGGCACATGTATACACGTCAAGAGTTATTGGATCTTCGCAGTGTTTTTAAGCAGACCATTTCCAAGTCGTCCTTTGATCTTGCCAGATCTTTAGGAATCTTAAAACGTAGACGAGGGAGCAGAGGTGGCAGAAAAAGAAATAGTAAACGATTAATTCCAGTTCTCATCACAGTCAGAACCCATCTGGATGGATCCACCCCATCACCTCATCCACGACTGCCCAGGACGTTACTTAATATTCCAGTTCAAGTACAGTGAGTTTTGGGATATTGTGTACAGTGGCTATGTCAGACCTGTTTTCGAGTATGCTGATGTTATATGGCATTCTGGTCTTACCCGTAAACAATCCGACGAATTGGAGTCAATCCAAAAAAGAGCTTGTAAGATTATATTGGGCCATAATTCCTCTGCATATGATAATAACCTTAATTTTTGTAAACTAGACACCCTTGCAGATAGACGACTAGCCCACTGTACACAATTTGCTAAAAATCTCGGTAATAATATTCGCACTTGTTCATTGTTACCACCTACTAGATTTGCTAACCATGGTAGAAATCTTAGAAACAGTCACACAATTTCCCAAATTCCTGCTAGAACCACCCCATTTCAGAAAAGCCCTATTCCCTTTTTTATTGATATTTTAAATAAGTAAAGTTTTTCATTTTAACTTTTCTTATATTTTTTTTATTCTTCCAGATTCTTTCCGTTATTTAATATTTTGGTTGTGTATTTTTTGCTTAATCAATGTAATTTTATTGTATTGTTGTTTTCTATATTTTATCATTTTATTGTAACATAGGGGTACATGTAATTTGGCCGTATAGCCACGAGATGTATGATGTATTAAATAAATTTTAAAAAAATCCTTACTTCACTGTTTTGTATTATAATTTATGAACATGAACATGATTTGTGAACAATCTGGCCAATAACTATGACGAAATGTAAATGTTTGTATTCATTTATAGAACGTGCAAGTCTCTTAACTTCGATTACCTTTTTAGGGCCAAGTAAAAAAAACACAAGAGAAAGGAGCTTTCTATTTGTTTTTTAAGATGGCCGCCAGTTTTCAACTGTTCAGAAAAAAAATGAGACATGTTGGACAAGAGAATTGAACATGTTTACAGCTCCGACTCGCAAGTATTTTATTTTCCGATGGGTCGGTTAACATGTTTTTGTTTTTTGTTATACCTCATTTTCCACTGGCAAAAATAAAAACAAATCCAGGCGGCCCTCAAAATGAAGCGGTCTGGGATGCTAAACGTGTTTTTTACTTCCCCTTATGTGAACCAAACAGTGGTGCCAAACAGTGACTTGAGTGACTTGAGTGACTCAAGGCATTGAGGATAAATGCCTTGCCCTTCAAGGTCTTTATTTTTTTGGATAAATGTTACATTAATTTTGTTTGATTTCTTGCTGTTCTGCAAATGCAATCATACAACTCACATCTGGGTCAGCTCTCTGCAAAGTCTGCAATCTAATTTAATCATTCCACAGCTATACACACACCTTAGGTATCTGCGTTGTCACAATTTGTTTCACATTATGCATATTGCATACTAACATTATTACCATAATCCCATTTTATTTGTTTTGCCCCAAACAAGGCTCCACTATGATTGTTTCTGAAATGCAATGAGCACATACTAAATGTTTAACTTCACAAATAAGAGAAAAAAGGGCAACAAATTATACTTCTTGGTCTTGATTCAGTCATTGTTTGATATTTGAGAAATTTCAGGCTTCAGTTATTTGAGATTTTGTGCAAATTACCCAAAGTCTTATTGATCTACTTGGAGAAGCAATCTGTTTATTTTTAAGTCACCTTGATGCCCATAACATCTGCAGGTATATCTGTAATATTTTTAATTGTCATGTGAGACACTTTATAAGATAATGGGATTATCTTTTTCACTGTTGTGTTAGAAAATGTTTATAAAAATTGTATTTATTATTGAATCAGTTATTTTATTGAATGCCATATGATTAATCCATGTATCATGCAAATCCACGCTAAACAATGTCCAACCAGGATTTACCTGTTAAATCAATAAAATTCCTGTCAAATAATTTGTAGAATTTACATAAACATTATTTTAATAAGAATGGGATAAGTAACATCAGTTGTAGACATCAGCCAACTTGGTTTCGATTTCTACTGAAATATGCGGCATTATGGAAGTATGTAAACCATTCTTAAAACAATTATGGAACACCATTTTTTTGTCATTAAACAGAGTGAAATCCTGAAGTTGTATTTTGATACGAGGCAGTCACGATAACTTACGTAAGAATTATGATTCTGATAGTAAATGACGGTTTCTTCTCTTCATAATAAAAGCGATTCGTGATATTGGCTACATTTTATGAGTAGGGCCTACATGTCATTTTTGTATTGTGCCTTGGCCTGGGCCTGGGCCTGGGGCTGGGGGCCTTGAGGGTCTAAGCCTTGGCCTGGGCTTTGAGGGTCAAAGCCTTTGGCTTTGCTCCAACACTGTTGAACACTCCATAGACGAACACAAAAAATCATAAGTTGACATTGGCAATCTTCATAACTGTTCAGTATACACCATCTTGTCCATTTTAACTTTTCATGCTGTACCTACCGTACCTTTTTAATTCGCAGGGCCAACGCCAGTCTCTTCGAACTGGTCTACGGCGGGGAGGTCGGCACATTCTCGCTCCGTGCCTTGGCCAACGGCAAGTTCGTGGGTATCAAGAGTAGCGGGCCCTTGGTCGCCTCCAGCAGCGAGGTCGGCAAGCCCGAGACGTTCCGCTTCAAGTTGAGCAACCGGCCCAACCTGGTGCTGAAGGGCGAGCACGGCTTTATCGGCCTGAGAAAGACATTCGAGTGCAACCGGACCACGGTGGACAACGAGGTCATCCAAGTGTCGTACGAGAACGACGGAACTTACATTTTCAGAGGTTAGGTTGAATTTTTGTCCGTTGCTAGGGTAGGGCGCCCCCAGGAGATGAGCTTTACGGCTGTGTTTGAAGCACACAGGGAACGTCTGCGCTTTGAGCTCTGATTGGATAGATTTTGTGTAACCTCAGAATCTCAGGTTGACTGGACATCGCCGCTAGGCATCATCATCCAGTTTGATCCAACCTGTGACCTGCTGGAGGTTATGCGCCTATCAATTGCTTCCCCCACCCCTCCCCCCCCCCCGGGCTGCCCCACCCAAGATGTGGGGATTGTCACTTTTGAAGTGACAAAATCTCCACCCCTAGGACAATTTTTTTAGTGACAATCCCCGACATACATGGGTGGGGCACCCCAACCTCATGGTTTTAACTTCTGATGATGGGGAAACAATGTCAAAATGAGTGACCAAAATCCCCACCCTGGGGCTTGAAAAACGTGACCAAACCCCCACATAAGACCTAGGGAAGCCCAGGGGTGGGGGAAGCAATTGATAGGCGCATTACCATTGCGGTGTCGCCGTTTTCACAGCGCTTCATGCATTGATCTCGACTATAACATGGAGATCAAATTCGCAAATGGTACGCTACACCGAATGGCGTGCATTTCCTTCAAAAAAATCTCTGAAGCGCATGATCAGACGTTGCCAGCGTCCTGTTTGGGCGGTGGGTACGAGAGAATGTTTGAGTGGGTCACTTTTGATGCACGCACAAAGACAGAAGGGGAGGCCAATCGATCGCCAGAACATGTCATAGGTTTTTTCTTCCCCACCCCCCCCCCCCCCCCCCCCCCCCCGGCCAGATTTTTTAACACATCAGCGGTGGAATGACATGGTGTCTATTATAATGACATGCTCTCACCATAGAGCAAGGTTGCTCTATGCTCTCACCTAGGTAATTCTGTCCGGGGGGACGCTTTTACCTATTATGTCCAGGTTAGGGGGTGGGGGGAGGGGGGGGGGGGGGGGGGGGGGGGGGAGTCTAGACCGGCAGCGGCGCTGCTTTGCCGCATTATTGACGAACAGCTTATCAATTGTTACCTGTGAATTTTTTGCCGCACACAAGCATTTTAAGGTCACGAAGTTTAAATGTTCGGGGTGTATTTGGTTGCAGGCAAGGATCCAAACACAGCATGGACTGCAGACGAGCAGGGCAACCTACACGTGAGCGAGGGGAACACCGGAAAAGTTTACCCTGGAGTTCATGAAGCGATCGCAGTTTCTCATCCGTGCTTCCAATGGTAAACTCCTGGAGGGCAAGCAACATGGCGAGATGAGGGCCACGGGAACAGAGATGAAAAAGAGCACTCTATGGGAGTTCTAAACCTTTTTTAAGTATTTTTTTTGTACGACCACACAAATTATCTAAACATTACCGCAGTCGGGACTTTCGTAATGACCGTTGGTGGTTTCGATGACAGCCAGGATGTATGTTTTTGCAGCCAAATGAATAAACCTTTTTGACATTTTCAAAGCATAATGGTATGGATGAAAAACAGTATCGACCACACTGGCATTAGAAGAGCGTGTGCATTAGAATGGATGTGATTGGTCATATTAGTTGTCATGGTTGTAACTTACTTGTGAATCCTATTCTGATTGACTAATTTCAGAGGTGATGTATTCATCATGTTACTGGTACCCTATAGAGGGATTTCACAATTATTTCCTTACTTCTATTTCATAAAAAAATTGTTTTCTGGTTATCATATTCCTCATGTTCCATGCAAAGATAATGTGAAAAGAGTATTTCTCAACCCAAGACAGATATTTAGAATAAAATCAATGAATGTTTGGACTGGTTCACAGTACCATAGGTTTTTGCATACATTACAAGGTTTTTGCCTGTCGTCCATACCCATAATGCAATGAAAGATGTCCAAAAGGTTTATTGGTCATGTCATAGAACTTGTGGTCGGTGTACCCATTGTGGTATCATTCCAAAGGGCCACTTGGCTGGCCGCTTTTATGCAGTCTTGACTGTGAATTGCTTTTGTTTTGTATATTTCATTTAATTCGATATTCCACGAGAAAGAATTGTTCATATGCGCCTTGTTATCTGATGTGGGAGATTTTAAAATTGTTAGGTTTTGTTCTATTGTCTTTACGGGACCAAGGTTGAAAAAACGTTGGTGTTAACAGTGGCGTTCCAATATTGTATTGTGAAACCATGGTCTATTATTTATAATACCCCTGGTGTATAGCCCATGGTGCACCCATAATTAACCGACGGAGTACCAACTTAAACTCGCAAATGCATCCAAGGTGTTTATATCATGGATACTGCCTATTTCCCATTAGCAAGCAAAGCTGTTCGTACAGCTTACCATGGAAACTATGCATAACAACTTGTATCTACTCTTTTTGGTCATTTTCTGTTCTCCATTAATTAAATGAAAAATTCGAACTAAAATAAATTGATGCAAATTGCGCTTAAGGACGCACATTAAATAATGCTGCTCGTACTTTTATACTTCAAAAAAGTATTTAAAAAATACGAAGTGACGAATCCTTCAAAGTATAATCTTTGGCAGGGCTAACTCTCAGACCACTAGATGTCTTTCATATTGATTGCTTTCAGCAATGAAGAAAAGTCGTAGTATTAGCTTTTTTTTAATATCATACTTACAGTAACTTGACGCATTCTACACAGTTGAGTTGATATTATTCAATATTCGAATATTCCAATATCCGATAATTCGACGTCCGATATACATTCACGACATATTAAAACGTCAATACTACATTACAGGGTAAATTTCAACGTAATTTTTTTGTAACCCGAACATTATTCACTTACACGTGTAGGTGTATTATTTTTATTGGTGTGGCTTTTAGCTGAATTTGGTTAACATGGAGACAGTATTGTAAGACAAGGAACTGTAATTCCCGAATTTGGGGGATTTTGACCAACTAAAATACGTGTTGTTTAGATATCACAGTGCGTGTAAAATAATTCGTTAAAATACAAAAAGCATTTTGTTTTGATTAGGTATTAAGCTTGTAATTTTTTTATATTGAAAAAATCAATTGACATGTCCAACTGACTAAAGACCAAAAAATTCTAAATCATAGCTTGGAAATATTCTTTATTTACCATATTATTGTACATGTAATCGTTATTTTAGCTTAAGCGCGCTCACCAATATAATCATTGTAAGCAAAAGCCGTCGTTAAGGTTTGATTACTTAAATTGCATATAAATCTTTTTGATTCTAAATCAACATTTACAGTAGTACACATGTGTATTTCCTTTAATCTCGCATTGGGAATGCTTTAAATGTTATGTGAGTGGGTCTTTTATTTTTGCAATTACTTAATTTTTGTAGTTTCTTGTCAAAATATACACCTATAAGCATTGCACATAAATATTGCTAAATATAAATCGGTA